>JAMPIV010003948.1:0-83214 GCA_024509875.1 Oreohelix idahoensis | reverse complement strand
AACTCACATGTCATGTCTTTGTGTTCTTCTGTGTGGGTACACAGCGCGCCTCGTTTCGTTCCCTCTTGTCGGGACTGATACTTAAAAAAGGGCCGCTGGTAGTTCGCTATCTCTTTTTATAGGCACTAGGCTAATCACTCAACTACTGCGCGCTGGGCGTATTAATCTTGGCTACTTAAATATCACACGCGATTATCGCTTAGGAATAGCGAAAACACAAATAAAACCTACAGCTATTTAATATAACACAATTCTACACCACAACTTAATTTAAAGGCATTATTGTGGCCTCATTACATATCTTCTACTTCAGACTTTTCACAACCCAGAATGCTTCGCGCACATCGAAAATAATCTGCCCAAAAACAGGTAGGGGGCGGGCGTCTCCTTTTCGGCCCCATCACAATATGATAAAGTTGTTAAATGAACACAGTCACATTTTTTTTTTCCTTAACCAGCGGCACTTGGGCTTTCAGCCCTTCGGCCCAATGACATGTCATTGCGAGGCTGGGGAACCTGAGGACTTTCCTTCCAACCCGGTCAGGAGCTTCGCTCCTTCCCATCCACAGAGGGTTTATCACAGGAGCCGTTCAGGCTATTCAGTCAAATTTCCGGCCGTAAACATTTCTTCAAACGCCGATGCCCGGGTTTGAACCATGAACACCTGGTCGCCAGTACAACGCCGAAGCCATTACACCAGCGCGGCTCCCATCACAGTCAAATAAATCAATAAGCAGCAAGACTCTTAATTCTGTTTTTTTTGTGAACTAACAATTTTATTTTTTGTGTTGTTTTTAAAAGAAATGCCTGCATATCTTTGTCAGTTCGTTTCTTGATTTGGATTTGACTGAGAGTAGGACTGACCTTTCTCTCTCCAATCCACAACGTTTGTCACTAACACTACTCCGTTTGGAATATTTCAGTGGGATAATATAGTTGACTACCAAATATTTCCCATACCCACTTGATAAGCTTCTCGTACCCCGTGGGGGCACATGCACCCCGGGATTGTAACCCTTGGTTTACACACTCTTTTGTTAATGAGACTTCAAGTGGTCATTTATCCTTTTCAGAGCTCTAATTGGGTGTTCACCTGGTGCGCCTGAAATGGACAGTGCGAGGCAAATCTTTAGCACATCACCAATGTTGGGGTCCGTATGGTTAGAGTTCTCAACTCTCGTGGCATAGTTGTTGAAAACTGGCAGCGTCACTCTCCAATCTACAGCGGGTACTTCTCTCTGCTGTTGAGTTAAGGAAAGCAAACGCAGCAAGGAAGGGAACTGCTTACCCCATCTGATATAGCTGGATTTAGTTCAGTGAAGTCATAAACACTAATTTCCACACGTCATTAGGATTACCTTTCACTCCCACACTGCTATTTGATTACATTTTTTTAAACCTATTTAAGGGAGTGGTACACGTAAACAACTGATAAAAGAGTATTGTTAAATGCTGTCAGTGACTTTGAAGAGGCAGGGCACAGCAAGTTCATCCTCAGAATATTTTGCGCCAATGTTTTCACAGTACACATAAAAAAAGTCTCAGCACAAAAGAGCTTCAATCAAAATGTTTGCATACCCAGTCCGTATCCACATGGGACGTATCCCTATCCGATCAAATACTGTAAAGGCTGGTAGATTTGCCCATAGTTATTGACATCAGAATGGTTTCAGTTACTTTTTTTTTTTATACCGCATTGTGTGAAATTTTGCTTCTTTGAGATTACTTGCATCTAAATGATGTTTATGCTACAACTTTTATTTTCACTTTGTGACATTATTAGGAACGAAAGAAAAATACACAGAATCTCCACAAGAACTTACATTTTTAACAATGGGGACATAAATTTGTAGTTTTATATTCACTGGACTGTGATATACTGTCGTGTGAAATTCTAATCCACATATATAAATTAAAAAGTAAATGTAAAGCTTAACAAATAACTTCAATAAAAGGAAAGAAGAATGGTAAAGAACAGTGCTGTCACAATGACTGTACTCGAAATCCCCCTTGTTTTCTACTTCGTCTGCAAATTGTAACGTTTCACGTTGATAGTAAAAGCCTACTGCATCACTACACGCTTTCTTCAATAAAACGTGTACTGCCTTTCTAAGAAAAACCTTGAGATACGCAAGCGGACCTATATTTAATATTCCATTCATGTCATTTTATGCACTAAGTTACCATAAACGAAAGACAGATGGAATTAGGATAGAGAGAAGGGAGGGCTGAAAGCCGGAACGCATGCCACACTAACACGCGTCTCGCTATACAATTAAAGTCATCACGCGTGTAAGGCCACAAGCACTAGCTTTTTTCAAATCGACAGTGAAAAAAAAAAACACTACCCATACGAGAGTTAGGTTTTAAAAACCTGAGAAAATCTTATTAGGAAATATGACATTATACTGGTTTACGTTAGAAAACATTACAGTACCCAGACACCACATCGATCGAAGTGAACGGGAGGTAGAAGAAAATACATATTTTAAACGCAGCCCCTTAGCCCCATTAAATTTATATACAGTATTTGGGTTTCTTAGGACTTGCTGACAAATAATATGTTAAACGTTACGCAAATAGCCTAGGAATTAACAAATTATAGCCAAAAGAAATAGTGAGGGTGTCAGACAACACCAAAATCAGAATCGCTCAGTGGCAGATTTTGACACCACCATTGTACGGGAAATAGGTCCCCATGTTAAATCCTATTTGATTGGAGCGCAATAAATGTAAGGCTAAACACGATTAGTCGGGCTACAAATACTATCTTTTGATGTTAGGGGAGACGGAAGGAAGGGTACTTTTTTTTTCAAACGCTTGTGTAAACATGGCTCGATTGGTTAGACCCGCCAATATAGTCAATTAGGAGCGTCAGGTCAGCACCACATTTTCAAATAAACTTTCTAAAGCAACAGTGCGTTGAGATTCAGCTTATATTTTTCTAAATAAAAGCCTGAGACAGTGGCAGGTCGGATTTTGTGCCTATTCATTGCCAGTCAACGTAATTCTGTATTATTTCCATGAATTGTGGTAAGCTTGAAATAGTTGATATCTTTTTAATGAAAATTGAATGTAAATTGATAATTTATGTCTGTATATGTGTGTGGTTCAGTAGCGAACATGAGGCAAAGCCTATATAGTGCTCCAACCTGAACAGAAGGTGTCGGAGGAAAGTAAAACTACATGGAATTGCCAAACAGTACACTGACACCTATCTTATTGACTAGAAAGAAATAATGCTGGAATTGCAGAGGCGTAGTAACCATTAGGGAGGAGTATACTGATGTCAATTGTTTCAGATGAAGATAGCAGTTGGCCTACCGCTCTGAACTCAGTGTTTGTTATGTATTGTGTTCAGTCTGTAAATAGATTATAAATTAGTTATGAAGTAGGAGGTACAACCTTCTTGTTTCAGGGACTGTGGTCCTAAAGTTATTGAGCAGCACCTGGTCTGAGCTTTGCTGAATCTGGAGGCTGACAGCATACACCTGGTTCCAGATAGCGACTAGTGAGGTGTCTCCAGAACACAGGGGAGCAATCGAGCAGAGGAGTCTTTTCCTGCCGCCATCACGAAAGTTAAGCCTCTGTGGCCAGTGGAGCTCAACATTATGTGTCCCCTCAAAAATTGACATTTTAGTAAAAAAGAGGGACAATACCTTGTTTAAATTGACAGGAACTGTGAACTTTTCCACCATACTATTTCCCAGATAAACAAACACTTGAAGTCATGATGACAAATAACAACATAGCTTGAAAAACAAAACCAGTATTACCTCATAGTACTACTACACAACTGACACACATAGGATAATATTAATAAAATATGTCACTACAGGGTTCATATTTATAAATTATGTATATATAAATTGTGATTACAATTGATTGTGATTCCTGGTTCACTTTGTAGTTGAATCAGGACATATATTAGTGACAGTAATTAATACATATATATTTGAAACTTTACCAGTGACTCATTTAAGATAGTCTTATAGAATGTTAAATGTGTGTGAGTGTCACAGTGTTGTCAAGTGTGCTGGAATAAATTAAATTGTTTATCTGTCTGTTGTTGTTGTGACTTACACTTCATCATATAAATACCCTAGACATTCAACGTAGTCATCACCATATTCCAGAATAATTCTGACTGAGGTATAAATGTGGTAGCAAGTAAGGTTATCTGTAAAACACTACACCTATTAAATACAGATACCTTCACAGCTGATCTCAGTCAGTACACTAAGTCCCCTATAAATATCTATATCATCCCACTTTACCACATATATTGGGGGCTCGTCCGGGATTTTGAATCTTTCCCTATTAAAAATATTGGGGGTAATTCACTTCAGTGAATAATAGAAATTAAAAAGGTATCCTTGGGTGAAAATAAATAACGTTGAGCTCTTAGTGCCTGTGGTGTCTTTGGATAAGTAATATCAGATTGTATTGTTTAGTTAGACATTATATAAATTTACCTGTTAGAAAATGGCGGACCTGGCCAAATTTCGATCTGCTGCTGTACAGACTGCGAAAGAGTTAGGAATGGACGGGCAAATTATGATTGCTTATGTCACTGCTGAATGTGACAAATATATTGAACGGGAAGAAAGAAGATTAGAAAAAGAGGCCGAAAGAAAGTTAGAGGCTGAAAAGGAAATTAAGAGGTTGCAGATTGAGGCTGAGGCTAAGAGGTTGCAGATTGAGGCTGAGGCTAAGAGGTTGCAGATTGAGGCTGACAAAGAGGCTAAAGCATTGGAAGCCGAGGAAAGAAGACAGGCTGCAGAAAGAGAAGAGAAGAAATTAGCTGCAGAAAGGGAAGCAGAAGAAAGAAGATTGACTGCAGAGAGGGAAGCAGAAAAGGAGGAGAAGAGATTACAAAGGGAACATGAGTTACGACTAAGGGAGTTTGAGTTTCAAGGCCATGCTCCTGAAAATGGTGCCAGTCCCTTTACCTCTGATGCCACTGCTAGCCAGGGAGCCTCAACCTCAGCTATGAATTTTCATTTAGATCATTTTGTTGAGAAAGACGATGATATTGAGAGCTATCTAAATAGATATGAACTATTAGCTACCACATATGGGTTAGAGAGAGAAAGGTGGAGCTTAAAGTTATCTCAAGGGCTTCGTGGGGCAGCTTATGAAGTTTTTGCCAAAATGAGCAGAGGTGATCAGGAAAATTATGACATGCTAAAGCAGGCTCTTTTGTTAAGATATGAAAAGAACGCAGAATTTTATAGAAAAAAAATTTAGGAATGCTAAACTACTGTCAGGTGAAACCTATCACCAGTTCTCTGCACGGTTAGAGACATACTTGGAGAAATGGACTTCTCTGGGGAAAACCCAAGATCTTAAGGAAATGGTCCTTATAGAACAATTAAGAGAGTCCATGGCTCCAGACCTGAGAAAGTTTCTCATGGAACAAGGTGCAGAGAGGCTGGGTGAGTTGCTAAATGTTGCTGAAATGTATCAAGCGGCTCAGGCAGAGGTATCAGGAAATAAAAAGAAACAGGTGGAAAATTTTAGGGCACCACAGAACTTTAATAAATTTGATCCTAGAGATCAAAACAAAGGTAAGCACCAGTTTGATAGGCCACGGTATGACAATAAAAATAAAACCCCACAATTCGATGAAAGGAAATATGATGAAAGAAAATCTTTCAACCAAGGGAAAAGGTGGTGTAAAAATTGTAAGATGAACAATCATGACACTGACCATTGTAGAAGGAAACCTCCTCATTGTGCTGCTATGACATCTGGGAAAAAGGAAAAAAAGGTCAAACCTGCAGACTACAGGAACCATACCACCCCCCAGAGTTTGAAGATGTCATCTGTAATGGTGTCACTATAAGGTGTTTATATGATACCGGTTTAGATTACGATTCCGTTGTGAGTTCTCACCTGGTGCAGGCAGATCAATACACCACAGAAACAGTGGAGATTCAAACTGCAACCAAGGATGTAGCTACCATGACACTTCCCGTCGCCCGGATAAAGGTGAAAACGCGATATGTGGAAGGAATCATAAAAGCAGCAGTGATAAATGAGCCAATCTACCCTCTGATATTGGGGTGTAGATATGTCTTCTTGGGGAATCCCAAGAGACCTGTGATATTGGCAACAGTGCAGACCAGATCACAGTCTAAAAAGGAGGAGGATAATCCAATAAATACTCATCCAGATGAGATGAGGAAGGACAGGTGGATCCATTGCCGGACACAAATCAGTTGTTTGCCAGGCTAAATAAAGCTAAATATTTCTCAAAAGTGGATCTGAGTAAAGGATACTATCAGATTCCAGTAAAGCCTGAGGTTAGACCATACCTAGCTTTTAGTACCTCAGAAGGACACTATGAGTTTAACAGATTGCCATTTGGATTAAAGAATGCGCCTAGTGTCTTCTCTAGAATGATGAGAAAATTATTGGACCCTCTGAATAATCCATGTATCACAAATTTCATGGATGATATCCTTATAGCAACAGAAACATTTGAGGAACACATTGACTCTCTGAACATGCTGTTTGATCGACTTAGGGAGGCAAATTTAACAGCCCGACCAACCGAATGTTGCGTTGGATGTAAAGAATTGGAATTTTTGGGACACACAGTTTATCAGGGAAACATGACCCCTGACCCAAAGAATTTAGAGAAACTACAGAAAGCCCCGAGACCACAAACCAAGAAAGACGTGAGATCCTTTGTCTCATTATGTGGTTTCTACCAAAAGTATATCAAAAACTTTAATTCCATATGTGCACCGTTAACTGATTTGACACGTAAGGGAAATCCAGATCGAATTACATGGACACCACAATGTGAAATGGCTTACCAAGAATTGAAGGAAAAGCTCACAAGTAAACCTATTTTGAAATTACCTGACTTAAGTCAAGAATTCATAGTAAGGACAGATGCCAGTAATATTGGGTTAGGTGCAACTCTGCTACAGAAATCAGATGCATTGGATGGGGAATTAAGCCCAGTGGCATATGCTAGCAGAAAGTTGAATAAAGCTGAAACCAATTACTCAACTAGCGAAAAGGAATGTCTTGCAGTAATATGGGCGATAAAGAAATTCAATATTTATCTGTATGGGAAGGCATTTAAGTTGCAAACGGATCACAAACCCTTGTCGTTTCTAGCGCAGGCTAGACATGAAAATTCTAGATTACTCCGTTGGTCATTACTGATGCAGCCATTTGAGTTTAGCATAGAGTATATAAGTGGAAAAACAAAGCTGGGAGCGGATTTTTTAAGCCGCCATCCGTGTGATGAGAATCACCCTAAACCCCAGGAATAATAATAAATTTCTCTATGTGTATATAGAATTATAGACTGACATATAACGTCTGTTTTAAGTGGGGAGAATTTGTCGTGTGAAATTCTAATCCACATATATAAATTAAAAAGTAAATGTAAAGCCTAACAAATAACTTCAATAAAAGGAAAGAAGAATGGTAAAGAACAGTGCTGTCACAATGACTGTACTCGAAACCTCCCTTGTTTTCTACTTCGTCTGCAAATTGTAACGTTTCACGTTGATAGTAAAAGCCTACTGCATCACTACACGCTTTCTTCAATAAAACGTGTACTGCCTTTCTAAGAAAAACCTTGAGATACGCAAACTGACCTATATTTAATATTCCATTCATGTCATTTTATACACTAAGTTACCATAAACGAAAGACAGATGGAATTAGGATAGAGAGAAGGGAGGGCTGAAAGCCGGAACGCATGCCACACTAACAAATCGACGTGAAAAAAAAAAAACACTACGAGAGTTAGGTATACAATTAAAGTCATCACGTACGGGTTCCTTAAATAATATGTTAAACGTTACGCAAATAGTCTAGGAATTAACAAATTATAACCAAAAGAAATAGTGAGGGTGTCAGACAACACCAAAATCAGAATCGCTCAGTGGCAGATTTTGACACCACCATTGTACGGGAAATAGGTCCCCATGTTAAATCCTATTTGATTGGAGCGCAATAAATGTAAGGCTAAACACGATTAGTCGGGCTACAAATACTATCTTTTGTTGTTAGGGGAGACGGAAGGAAGGGTACTTTTTTTTCAAACGCTTGTGTAAACATGGCTCGATTGGTTAGACCCGCCAATATAGTCAATTAGGAGCGTCAGGTCAGCACCACATTTTCAAATAAACTTTCTAAAGCAACAGTGCGTTGAGATTCAGCTTATATTTTTCTAAATAAAAGCCTGAGACAGTGGCAGGTCGGATTTTGTGCTTATTCATTGCCAGTCAACGTAATTCTGTATTATTTCCATGAATTGTGGTAAGCTTGAAATAGTTGATATCTTTTTAATGAAAATTGAATGTAAATTGATAATTTATGTCTGTATATGTGTGTGGTTCAGTAGCGAACATGAGGCAAAGCCTATATAGTGCTCCAACCTGAACAGAAGGTGTCGGAGGAAAGTAAAACTACATGGAATTGCCAAACAGTACACTGACACCTATCTTATTGACTAGAAAGAAATAATGCTGGAATTGCAGAGGCGTAGTAACCATTAGGGAGGAGTATACTGATGTCAATTGTTTCAGAGGAAGATAGCAGTTGGCCTACCGCTCTGAACTCAGTGTTTGTTATGTATTGTGTTCAGTCTGTAAATAGATTATAAATTAGTTATAAAGTAGGAGGTACAACCTTCTTGTTTCAGGGACTGTGGTCCTAAAGTTATTGAGCAGCACCTGGTCTGAGCTTTGCTGAATCTGGAGGCTGACAGCATACACCTGGGTCCAGATAGCGACTAGTGAGGTGTCTCCAGAACACAGGGGAGCAATCGAGCAGAGGAGTCTTTTCCTGCCGCCATCACGAAAGTTAAGCCTCTGTGGCCAGTGGAGCTCAACATTATGTGTCCCCTCAAAAATTGACATTTTAGTAAAAAAGAGGGACAATACCTTGTTTAAATTGACAGGAACTGTGAACTTTTCCCCCATACTATTTCCCAGATAAACAAACACTTGAAGTCATGATGACAAATAACAACATAGCTTGAAAAACAAAACCAGTATTACCTCATAGTACTACTACACAACTGACACACATAGGATAATATTAATAAAATATGTCACTACAGGGTTCATATTTATAAATTATGTATATATAAATTGTGATTACAATTGATTGTGATTCCTGGTTCACTTTGTAGTTGAATCAGGACATATATTAGTGACAGTAATTAATACATATATATTTGAAACTTTACCAGTGACTCATTTAAGATAGTCTTATAGAATGTTAAATGTGTGTGAGTGTCACAGTGTTGTCAAGTGTGGTGGAATAAATTAAATTGTTTATCTGTCTGTTGTTGTTGTGACTTACACTTCATCATATACATACCCTAGACATTCAACGTAGTCATCACCATATTCCAGAATAATTCTGACTGAGGTATAAATGTGGTAGCAAGTAAGGTTATCTGTAAAACACTACACCTATTAGATACAGATACCTTCACAGCTGATCTCAGTCAGTACACTAAGTCCCCTATAAATATTTATATCATCCCACTTTACCACATATATCATTATTAAAATTGGACGATTCCTTAAAAAAAAACTAGTGGTTATGTGACCCTGTCATTAGCTGAACTTTTCCTTGATTTACCCTGATGTCTCAGTTTTTCTCGATTAAGAAAAAAATGAATTATTTACTTATATGTATGACACTGCGCAAATAGTAAATTATATTCACCTCATTGCGTGGGATTCCTCGTGACATACTAGCATTACTGCTAAAGATGGTCATTGTAATCATTTCATTTTGTATAATGTTTATATAGGTATTCAGAAAGTAGATACGATTTTTAAATGTTTCCAAGTTTTGTTTTAAAACTCTATCACAGGAAGGGCAAGAGTCAATCAGAGAAAAATAGAGAGAAAGGGGAGGAAGTGTTAAGAATTAAGATATAAAGAGTCAGAAAGCAAACACATTAGTGAATGAACCATTGAGTTAGTGAGTGGGTGCAAGAATTCAACTATGAATACCTTGTCACGAGCTCGAGTACTCTCAATGAGAGATGGCGTCCATGACACTCTTCAGGCTACAGCAACCTGATTCAGAAAAATGAGTTTCAACAACAACTACCCAAGCATATTGCCTTTCAAGAGGTTCCTGTCACTCGGCGTATTCTCTATGTGTGCTGTGCGTGCTGCGCACACCTATGCCCGAAGCAAAATAAAAATTTAATTTATTATTCTATAAAATATTTCTCTTCTAATGTTCTGCTTTCGGACCGCACGCATCAGTATAACGGATTTTCCCGCATAGAATCTACGAGTATATCTAGTTTCAGTTTCCCAGACGCGTTTTATAGTGCAGTTTTTATTGGTTGGTAGCAATCGCCCGAAGTTTCTCGGGTAATTCCGTTACAATGCGTGGTGTACCTTTCGGTTTCACGTTTGAAGACTGGTTTGTGTGGATCGGGTTCATGACCAGATACGTCAATACAATACGAACATGCGTGCGGTCGTCTTGCAGCTCTCGAGTTGTAAAAATCGGCTGTGTCCAAGTCCAGTGTTTTTTTTGATTAATTTTTGTTAGTTGCCGGGAGTGCAGATTATTACAGTGACAGTGAGTTTCAAGTTGTAAGTTAATTAGTATTTCGGAGATAATTGACATATACCCAAAATGCAAGTGTTGGACGACATCGCTAAAAAGAAGTTTTGTTCACTGTTTTAGTGAAAAATTATCAATTGTGAGTAACGGTAAACCATGTCCTGAGTTACCACTCTTAAAAACAGTACATAAAACTAAGACAGAAGTATACACACGCCATTTTTCAACAGCTCATTACAAGTCGGTGGATTGGTTAACTGGTTGTGAAAAGAGGAATAAATTGTTCTGTTGGCCTTGTTTTTTATTTTCTTCAGAAGGCAACGTATGGAGTAGAAATTGTTTTGATGATCTTAACCACTTAAGTACAGCTGCACAGAGACACGAAAAGACTAAAAGCCATGTCCAATGTTTTTTTTTCAGCTGAAAATGTTTGGCCGACAAATCTCTGAAGTCCTCATTGATGAAATAAAGAAGGAAGTCCACGTTTCAAACTTTGCTGCTATACTTCTGGATGAGAGTTGTGATATCACGTGCAAATCACAGCTGTCAACCGTCTTAAGATATGTATTAGATGGTGTTGTTTATGAAAGGTTTGTCGGGCTTACCGACGTTAGTCAGGATAGAACCTCAGAAGGTTTGTTTAAACATGTAGTTAGCACGGTACAAGAATACAAACTTAAAGATAAGTTAGTTGGGCAAACTTATGATGGCAGGTCATTTGGATGGCTTACAAAAAAAGGTTATTGATGTTTACCCAAAAGCACTCTTTACTCATTGCTGTGCCCATGCATTGAACCTCGTCTTGCAACAAAGTTTGATGAATATCAAAGACTGCAATATTTTTTTTATAACTCTCAATGGTCTTTCTGCATTTTTCTCAAAATCATCTAAGAGAACCATAGCTCGTCAAGAATTTCTTTCTAAGAAGTTGCCAACTGTAGCACCTACCAGGTGGAACTTCACTTCCAGATTAGTACATACAGTGAACGATCATTGGTTAGAGCTTATTGACTTTTTTTGAAAATGTCATTGATTGTTCTTTAGAATGGGATGCTGACACAGTTGTTAAATCGCAAGGCTTTTTGTCTTTCTTGAGGAGCCTAAATACAATTTTCCTACTTCAAGTATTTTCAAGATTATTTGCATATACAGATGTTTTATACAATTTACTTCAAACAAGAAATTTCGATATTTTGTACTGCTGCAAGAAAATAGAAGAGATCAAAAATGAACTTCAACGAGCAAGGGATACTGCCTTTAATGAGATTTGGTATGCTGCATTGGGAAGGAGGGGAGAAGAATTTGAATCACCTACAAATAAACGACGCCGTGGTTGTATAAGAAAAGATGCATGTTGCCAACTGTATTTTGAAATCATTGATAACATTAGTGTTCACACAGAAACACGGTTGCATCTTTAAAGAAACTTGAGTATTTCCACCTTCTTTATGAGCAAAAGTATACCAGTTTCAAGAAAAATTTTCAAGAGGACCTCATCAAAAAATTAAAAGACGTTTATGAAGAAATGTTCGACTTTGTAAGATTGAAGAATGAACTTGTTGTACTTTATTGTTCGGATGAGTTCTGCAACAAGTCAGTTCATGAGTTACTGCAGTTCTTAGTTGAAAATGATCTCAGTTCAGGCTTTAAAGAAGTTTTCAGCTTTAAAGCGAATCCACAGTTACCAAAGATCTACACAAGGTCAAGATCGACTATATGTGGTGGGTTTAGATGTTATGAATGTTGGTGTTGTATTTAATTTGTAACTGAGTGAGGTCAAGCTGTGAAGGCCCCTGAGTCTAACAATTGATGGGGTGTGTTCTCAGGGAAACTTTCTGCTACCACCCTAAGATCTCACTCAGAGTTACATTTTACACTTAGAATAAATGATGACTACGTCTAAATGTCTAGGGTAATGTAAGTGTGGTGTGATGGTAACCCAATACACACACACACACACAGAAATTAAATTCTATGATCAACTCAACTAACACAGTGTATTAAATTTGGTATTTAACAATTTGTTTACAATTTATTTTGTCCTGAACCTAATATTATTTTGGTCAGGACTATCAAAATCAAATGAAATCAATTTATATATATATATATATATATATATATATATATATATATATATATAAATATATATATATATATATATATATATATATATATATATATATATATATATATATATATATATATATATATATATATATATATATATATACAGTAGAACTCCATTTATCCGAACCCCAATTATCCGAACATCCAATTATCCGAACACTTTTTCCAGAAAAAAAAAATCAATCGCCACCAGTCACGTTAGACTACATTTCTGAATCTTTTCATGCGGCAAGCTTCAAATGTGTGCGAACAATTTGTAGAGGATGGGTTGGGGTAATGGTCGGTCGCTTACGTACAGGAAGTCAGTTAGATCATAAAGTCAGTTAATATCTGGTTTACCACTCCAGTGTACGTGTGCGTTCTAGGCAGAACACTGGCTAAACAGACAGTTCAACTTAAAATAATTGTGTCCTGCAACTACAGCAGAATAATTTTGGTGTACAAGTATTTCTCTGTGCGATATGGCATCTTCCAGTAGAAACGAAAACAGAAATTATCAAGAGACTAGGAAAAGGTGAAACTGTGTCTTCACTTGCGAGGATTTTCAATGTTGGGAAAGCTACCGTCTCTGACATCAGAAGTAACAAGGATAAAATTATGAGTTTTGCATCGAAATTGGATAGTGAAAATGGGTCGAAGAAACGTAAAACCATGAGAAATGCGAAATATTTGAAATTGGAAGAGGCTTTGTATATATGGTGTCTGCAAAGAAGAAGCAAATCGGAACCTATTTCTGGCTCTCTATTGTGTGAAAAGTCACTTCAGTTCAACAGTCACCTTGACGGTCCTCCTGACTTTAAGGCTAGCCAGGGATGGTTGAGAAACTTTAAATCTCGTCATGGCATACGAGAACTGGAGATTCAAGGGGAATCTTTATCTAGCGATGCAACTGCCGCTGAAAATTTTAAAGAAACATTCTTGGCTTTTTTGGAAGAAGAAGGTTATTCACTCGATGATGTGTATAATGCCGATGAGAATGGCTTATACTGGAAATCATTGCCTCAAAAATCACTTGCATCTCAGCGTGAAGCAGCTGCCCCTGGGTTTAAAAAGTGCAAAGAGAGAGTAACAATTTTGGTAGCCGCGAATGCCAGTGGAAGTCATCGTTTACCGGTGCTAATGATCGGCAAAGCCAAAAAACCACGTTCTTTAAAGAATGTGACATGTCTCCCGTTGTGCTACAAAGCACAGAAGAGTGCTTGGATGAATAGTGAAATATTTCTTGATTGGTATACAAATCAGTTCATCCCAAATGTGAAGAGGTTGAGAGAACAAGAAAAGAAAACTGGAAAAGTAATTCTTCTACTGGACAATGCACCATCTCATCCAGAGAAGGATACATTGAATGCAGTTGATGCAAATTTTAAAGTAATTTTTCTGCCTCCCAATGTAACAGCACTGATTCAACCAATGGATCAGGACGTTATAGCAAAGCTTAAAAAGATGTACAAGAAGGAAGTCCTGCGTCGTTTATTGTTGGCTGAAGATGAAGAAAGTGTGGTGGCGTTTTCCAAAAAGCTTAATCTCAAAGACTGCTGCTATATGTTAGCTGATGCTTGGACCACCCTGTCACAAGATAATCTCAACAAGGCTTGGAATAGATTGCTTGGGAAAAAAAAAGAGGAAATGAAACTACTGCAGTGGACACAAATGATGATTGTATAAATGAAGTTGTGGAACTGTTTCACTGCCCGGATTTTCGGACTGTGACAAAGATGATGCACACATGTGGCTAGAAGATGATAATAATTCTGGTTTTCAGTTTTTGAATGACGAAGAAATTTTGTCTTTTGTGCAAGAAGAAAACCAAATACATGTAGTGACCGATGACGAAGACTCCTCAGAAGTACATGATGTACTTGTAGATTATGAAGAAAACCCAAAACGTCGACCAAGTCCTGAAGAGGCCTTTATAGCACTAGAATCAGCGATGGCTTGGTACGAGCAAGAAGATGACAGCTGTGCTACACAGCTTCTGCTGTTGAAGAGAATGCGGGACTTAGCAGCCAAAAGGAGACTATCCAGTTTGGTGCAAAAGAGGATTCCTCATTATTTTAAATAGTGGGTTACATCTGTGCAAGTACATGTATACGTAAGTTGCGCCTGGTTTTGAATCGTTTGTAATGTTATTTTGAAAACATTTCTCTTTCTTAAAAAAAAAAAAAAAACTTAATACAAGTAGTACATGCACTGCAGTGTAATGAAAGATTTTGGTGATACAGTGATCTAATACAGTGTGGGTATTATTATTACAGTACAAGTAAATATGATTTATAGTGTATTTTCCTTGTGATGGTTAATTATTTTTAGAAATATGTGTACATGTACTCGATACATTATGTAATCCAATTATCCGAACATTTGATTATCCGAACGATGCTCGGTCCCATGGGGTTCGGATAAATGGAGTTCTACTGTATATATATATATATATATATATATATATATATATATATATATATATATATATATATATATATATATATATATATATATATATATATATATATATATATATATATATATATATATATATACAATTCAATTAAACAAAAGGGACAATATGTCCAAACACATAATTTAAAATCTAAGAATAATGTTAATATATCTCTACTGCTGTTTAACTGGTACTAGATGGCGGGTTGTGGGTTGTACATCATCCCCTGTCTTTAGTCACAAATATTCCGTTCACTTTATTGGGTGGAAATGGATTTTATTTTACATAGTTATATTATTATATGGTAGATAGTTGATGAATCGTTCCGTGCCAGGACTTATGCACTTATCTGGCACGAGAAGCTAGATGTTTGTTGTCTTTCCGGCCAACGGCCCCTGTCTCAATCTTCCTGGGGCACTCTTGGTAGAGAGCTTGTACCAAGATTACAGTTCCAGTGGTAGAGAGCTTGTACCACTACAGCAACCTCCACTTTCACACTGTTTATTATATTCTCGAAGCTGGCACTAGCATAGTGCCAGTAAAAAAAAACCTGCAACATGAAGATTATGGTTTGTCTTAACATAATATCTAATATACCAAATCCACAATTAATAATGCATTCAAAATAAAAGAACAGGGTCAGATCTCTCTGACCAACCCAGCTCATCCAATCTAGATTGATGGAACAACTTGTACCAGTTTTCACAGTCCTCTCCTCTAATGGCTACAACACCTATGCCATTATCATTGATCTTTTTTCCATAAAATAAGGTAGGTGATATGATCCCTGCTGACAACCTATGTAGTCTTTTGGTTCTACCCCTCTGGTAGTTTGTTAATATGGTGGAGCAACAAATAGGCCTTGCATAATTGGCACAGATTCAGCTTTGCTGCTGGCGAGACTATGAATTTTTATTTATTTAGTTTAGTGTTATTTAAAATTCACACTTCTAGTACATCGTCCTGCTCAAGGGACAGATTCTTAGACAAATGGCGTCCAGCCTTCAAAGTTTTCATTGATATTAAATGTGCTGGCCAATGGGGTAGGGCGACTAACATTTTTGAATCAAATTTTGGAAAAACAAAACTCCAAACATACAATGTTCCAGTCTGCCTTAGATATTACTCTGCAAAAATATATTTAGTTTTGGGCCAACCAATAATATCTCTCCCTCTTCCTAACTCCACCTAATCAGATTACATGTACCCTCTTCTGCCTCATTTCAAACACGTTCAAAAAATGTTATGGATAAAATAAGCAGGCAGTCTGTCCTAACATATATAGTATTATTGCAATATCTTGGTTATTAATTGGACGATTTTGTAAATTGAAAGATATTATTGATCAGGAGACCATATTCCATTAATATATCTAAGTTTTATGACCCGATTCCTTTTAGTTTGTAATTCCATATTTTTTCCTTTTAAATAAATATCCACCATCTTTTTCCCTCTCTCCAACGCTTTTTTTCAAACCAAAACGACAATGTCTGGGTTTCGTCAAAATTTACGCTACAATACAGGAAATGAGGGCTGTGTGGGTGGTTATATATTTCCACTGCGTGACTATAGGACGAAACATGTCTTGGCCTTGTGTCGTATTTTCAAACCGCCAAAGGCAATATCGCGCGTTCGTTACAATTTTTGATTCCAAACAACGCGTGCTGATGGTAGCATTCTGTCGCTCCTTTCCCCTCCTTTCGTGTCTCTCCTTCCGTCTAGAACAAAAATTACGCCTCGATTTGTTTCAAACATGTTACATTTATTTTCTCTACAGTAAGGCCTATTGAATGCGATATGTTTGCAGGCGGGGCGAAGAAGCTAATCGCAACCCAATATTTTATTTCTACCTTATTTTGACTTTATACTCTATAATGTTTTATCTAATTTATCGATTGTATTGAGGATATCACTACACTCTCCAGTCTCAGTCTATTGTCCATTGAAAAGGAACTTTTGTGCAAGATTAGAATGAAGAATACATTTTACGATGCTGTAACAGAGCAATTTCTGCAAAAGGAAAGAAGAATAGATCTGATCTTCAAGTGAAACCTGTAAGTGAAAATATGTATTATTTAGTTAATGTTTTTCTTCCAGCCGAATAACTATCGTTGCGTAATTGAATATACCGTAGAACCTCCATAGTTGACCACCTCCCTACATTGACCACCTCCCGAAGTTGACCACATTTTCATAGACCGGACACGCACCACATGTACTCAATGGAAGACGACCCCTTTAAGTTGACCACCTCTGTAAGTTGTATCTTGACCACTTGGACTATGACACACAATAGTAATTTACCCTCTATTACTTGACCAGTTTTTAAAAAATCAGTGTCTTTGAATTTTGTCGGCACAGGCTTTCTGACCGCTTTTCGAATGATGCTTGCCGACAAAGAAAATTAACCTAACCTCTTTGATTTTTTCGCAAACATGCAGTATAAAAGACCAACTTCTAAGCAAAATATTCATTCTTGCTATGACTGCCCTGCCGGTTGATAGTAATTCAACTACTAAACTGTAAGTTCTCTCTCAGACTGTGTTTTATACACTTTATCGTTGACAAAATTAACCTAACCTTTTTGATGGCCCAAAGGAAAGAACTCAAGGAGCTGACAATGAAGGAAAAGGTTGATCTTCTACATTTTCTGGAAAGCAGCAGCCAAAGAAAGACGGCAGAACATTTTGGGGTTAGCAAGACCACAGTTAGCAACATCCAAAAACGTAAACATGAGTACTTGGAGAGATGTGGTAAAGAAAGCGGAGATCTACAGCGGAAAAGGAGGAAAACTCCCCTAGATGAAGTCAATGAAGCCACATTAAACTGGTTCAAACAAATGAGGGCAGTTAATGCGGACTTTTTTCAAGGCGATGCCTGACAGAAGCCTCGCCATGAAGGGTGACAAAGGTAAGAGCGGAAAACTTTCCAAAGAACGTTTCACAGTTATGCTTTGCGCTAGCTCAACCGGAGAGAAACTAAAGCCCTTGGTGATTGGTAAATCGGCAAAGCCACGCGCATTCAAGAACATGAAGCCCGAAGACCTCCCTGTCACTTGGAGATCAAACAAATCCGCATGGATGACTGGTGCCCTATTTGAGGAGTGGGTAAGGGGCATCGACCGAGAAATGAAGAAGAAGAAACGGTCTATTCTACTGACAGTAGACAACTGTCCTGGCCACCCACAAGTGGAACATATTACAAACGTGACACTGAAATTTCTGCCTCCAAACACGACCTCAAAAACCCAACCTCTTGACCAAGGCATCATCAAAACATTTAAAATGCACTACCGGGCCCAGCTCCTGCAGTGGGTCATTACTAAAACACAAATCTGTGGTCCGCCTGTGGAAGCAACTTCATCCGCTGCATCAGTTAACGCTCTGGATGCTGTCTTCTGGATCAGTTCTGCTTGGAATAAAGTTCAGTCGGAAACGATACAGAAGTGTTTCAAGAAATGTGGATTTGTCACAACCCAAGAGCATGACGTTTTAGCCCCATCGGACAGCCCATCGCCAATGGCAGAATTCGAAGGAGAAAATTCGAAGGTTTTGTTGCAATGGATGATGAGGTGGCAACCTGTAATGAACCTGACCCAGAAGGAATTTTCCAAGCGATATTGACCGAAGTACAGACAAGCATAACAGTGCATGAAGCAGCTGGTGAAGTTGAAGAAGCAAGTGACGATGACACAGAAATTGCAGAGACTCCAAAAGAAGAGGCTGTCAGGCATCTGATAATGCAGTTGAAGTCATTTGCTGTGGAAAAATGCCCAGGTATGTTGAGTGGTGTAGCCAGCGTTGAGAGTGCTTTCTCCACTTATGTTTGTAATAAGAATAAGACACAGACCAAGATAGACTCCTTTTTTCAGAAAGAATGATTAAACCATGATAAAACAGATGTTGATGATTTGATTTGATGTTGTGATTATGTATGATTTCGTATGATACTGTATTCTCCAATATAAGCTGTTCAAGGAAGTAAAGTATCAGAACAATAGGCCTCGTTCCGTATTTTGACCACCTCCGTATGTTGACCGGTTTGCTACAGTCCCTTGGGTGGTCAACTTATAGAGGTTCTACTGTAGTTGGTTTTTAAATTAAGAGAGGAAGGGGTTAAATAGTAGGCGTACATATTCATTTTAAGTAGCAGCACGCCTAGCTCGCATTACCAGGATACGCTACTGCTGTCACTAGGCCAAAAGTAACAATCGTAGTGTCTACAGTCTGCGCGAGCTGTTGCGTAGGTTTCTAGCGTTAAGTTCATTCAGTTTGAATAAGTGACAAAGTGCTGCACAACAGGAAAAGATAAATTAATATTCTTGTGGACCTCAGCAAGTCCGACTTTTCAGGGAGTTTATCTTCACAATACCTGATTAATCCCTGTTGATCTATGCAGCTAAAAGGCAGATCAATTTACTTACCGAAAGTAGACAGCTATAAATCTCTGTATTCAGTGCAATATGCCCTTTCTTATCAGATTTACTATCAACTCAATTATTATGGCGTTTTATTGCTCACACTACTTTATTTTTTTAGCACTGGTGTTAAGTAGAATGGCTTAAATATTCACACGATCGCAGTAACATTTTGTGCAGTTTCAGCAGTTGTGACCACTTTTGCGCAAGTAGTATAGTGTAGATATTATCTATATATTTATTTCCGAAAGTTACATTGATAAAAAAAAAATATAAAAAACCCAAACAAAGTCAGTGGGCAACATTTGCACTTACGCAGTTGGTTGGTCGGAAGTCTGCCCGCTTAGGCCAAATCTTAACTGGCAAGCAATAAGATAAAATTTAATTGAACCAATAAACTGTGAGTGTTGATACACAAGTCTAGTGTCGTATATATAAAGAGAGAGAGAGAGAGAGAGAGAGAGAGAGAGAGAGAGAGAGAGAGAGAGAGAGGGGGGGATTACATTTGTGTACTCAGCTAATTCTGCTGGAGCTACGCTGGAATAGATTAAGTTTTATCAATGTGTTTCGCTGACATTGTAGAGACATTTAGTATGTCACGTCTTGGGCGGTGCGTAAAGTGCTTATGTATGTGTTTGTTTGTTTGAACATTAAAGTCAAACTGTAGTTATAAAGTGCCAACAGTTTAAGCTTCTCCTTCTTCTTCATCTTTACCATCCTGCTCCACAAGGAACACAGGCCTTCAACAAATGTGTGCCAAGACCTCCTGTCACGTGCCATCACCTCAAGGTATTTCCATGTCTCCCTCATCATTTTCATTTCTTAGCTCTCTTCTCCGTGTGTTTTTTTTTTCGGTCTACTTCTCTTTCTCTGGGGATTCCAGAACAAAGACTACCTTGTGTTGCTGTGAACAAGTTTCCTCAATGTGTATGCTGTCCATCGCCAGCGTCTTCTTCTCATCTCTTGTCCCACTGGTACTTGTCTGGTTATTGTCATCAAGTTCCACAATAGTGATCTTGCCATATTATTTCAATCCTTCGAGCCGTCCAATTGACAGAATGGTTAAAGCGCTGGTCTCTAGCTGCAAAAGTACTACGTTCGAAACACGCTGGCGTCTCGCTTCAGCTTATCCAGCTGTAAATGGGTGTTTGAAACTGCTCGTGAGTTGGGGAAGGAAAAGGCAACGAGGATGGGAATTGGTCACCCTACTTCTCGAAGCTGGACAGAGTATAGTGAAAACTCTAACATTCGCCCCCCCCCCCCTTTTTTTTTTAAACGCAGGATCTGCTATGGGACAACCTTTACCTTTACCTTCTATTCTTCACAATCACTCATTTCTGAAAGTCTGTACCTTATTGACAGGTGATATTACGATAACCGATGTCCTCTATTCAATCCATTACCCTTCAGCTCCCCATAGAGCATAGGCCTTCAATAAGTACACGCCAAGCCTTTCTGTCCTGTGCCATCTGTTCAAGGTTTTTCCATATCTTCTTTATCGCCGTCACGTCTTATGTCTTTCTCCGTATGTGTGCTTTGTTTTCAACGCCCCTGTTTCTCTTACTCTGGGGATTCGAGAACACAAACTGCCTTGCAGTGCTGTCAGCTGGTTTTCTCAGATTGTGACCTATCCGACTCTAGCGAGATGATAACTGGTTAGGCATCATCAATTCACAGAGGACGCTTCCACGTTTGTAGAGAACACCCACGAGCTAGCTGACTCAAACCACTTTATTCCGCAAAGCTACATAAGATATGAACGTTAACTTGACTTGGAAGTCGAGTTAACATTCGGTAAGATATTATTCACATTGAATTTTCACACGCTCTGTCGATGGAATGACTGGAAGCAGATCGCCCGGCAGTGATACAACTTACACATTGGCTGCAAAGATTAATACCGATATCATACTTAAAGGTCTTTTATATTTGGACATGCGCGCTATTATAACCGACTAGGTTGAACGGGACGCGCCTCGCCAAAACGAGGCAAAATTTTATTTTAAAAAAAAACAGTGGCTGAACTTATTCCAAATTCTAAATTCTGTGAAACCTGAAAACAGACATGATTTTATCGAGGTAGTGCTTCTAAAGTAGACCCCCACCGGATTGCCTATCGTTGCTCAATGGATATCGTTATGTATTCCGTGTACATATTGAATGGCGGAGAACTGTGGAGGCAGAAATGCAAAGCATGAAATTGGACTGGGGCACGACACGAAAGACGTCTGCCGACCGAGAAGTGTGGAGACATTTTGATGCTGCCCTACTACGGTGAGAGACAGCCGTGTCCTTCTTAGGATAGTCAGGATCCTATTTGGTTCTCCTCTCTTTATCTAGCTCGTGTATGGCTCCTCGAATACCGCTTGTGTACGGCGGTGGCCACATCCCGGGCAACAGTCTTGGCTGACTGGCTAAACTACATAGGTGGAGTAGGAGCAATCTTACTCAATGGAATGTCCATCCCTAGTACACAAAGACTGAGACGGTGAGTGAGGCGGAGGAATCTGAGAAGATCAACGGCTCGCAAAGCGAAAGAGCAAAGTGTGTGGCGCACTAGAGGCATGTCGGACATAGAAAAAGACAATGGCTAGCCACCGTGGAAGAGATTGGGGCCTTACCACGTACTTCCTACAGAACGTAATGGGATCACAACAACAAGATAAGAACCGATATGTAGAGAACTCTCTGTCCCCTGGGGAAGAATCTACTGTACAAATTAACAGGGAAGAGGCAACTCCTCTAATGAGTAAGGAAGTACATAATGACGAGTGTTCCTTAAATTCTGTTGAAAGGGAGCATTCTGAGAAAAACCACCTAAAAACTAGTAGGAGAAGCCTAAAAATAGGAACATGGAATGTTAGAACTCTAAACGGAGAAGGAAAGCTTGACAATCTTATATTAGAGGCATCAGACATGAAACTCGATATACTGGGAGTTGCAGAGGCAAGACTTTTGGATACAGGTTACATAACAAGAGACCAGTACACGCTTATACACTCAGGAGGAGAAAAACATGAAAGAGGGGTAGGAATGTTGATAAAGAAGGAGTTAGAAAAATACGTATGTGGATACTGGATGTGATGAATTTACCGTGATACAACGTTAAAATATCTCCAATTATAAAGATAACATGTAGGGATAAAAATAATGCGTAAGATACTAGGAGACATGCTCGCCCATGCCCGCATTTCTTACCGCCATTGACACTAACTAGTTAAACATGCAGACGAAACGGTACCCTTGTAGACGGGAGGGAAACGGAGATATAAAAACGGTAGGTTTTTTCTTAATCATAATGTTATGAAAATAAAACCTAGCTAGTTTGATAGCCCATCTTAAGCAGAGAAATAATATACTTTTTATTATACAGACGGACAGGTAACACGGAAGATATTGACGAAAGACTGTATTGTTCACATCAGACTGGCGAACAGTATTGTTGTGCATACTTTCACTAAAAGTCACATTTTGCGTCCTTGAGACATAAAAATGCAAAAATCAAGCTGTAATGAACGAGAGGGGGAAGGTTGGAGAATTGTGGCTAAAAATAACTTAGGAGGCAGGTTTGTGTAGGTTTTGCGTGTAGTTGGTCCAAGAAACAAGTGTGTTTTTGTGAAAAACCAAGTAGAGACAGACGGACCAACAGACAATAATATATATTTGACTGAGATCTGACTGAAATTTGACTTTTAGTTTGAGGATTTGAAAAAAGTTAGAGGGGAAGTCTGTGATTGGACAGATGTATTCATATTAGCAAGATAGAGACACACATTTTTGTCATTTTATATAAGTCTGTCCAGTGACACAGTCATAAACTGCGTGTGGTGTTTTCCAAGGAAGAATACATAAAATTTAGTGGGACGCCATACTCTAGCCAGCAGCTCAGCTGAGTTTTGCTAGTATTAACTGTGTTCTCAATTCTGAATTCTGGTAAGAATGAAAGCATTTATCTTGTTTATTTTAATATTTTGAGTGATTGATACTGCCATATCATGAAAAATGATTACGACAAGTAAGTGCTCGCTCTAGGTCCCCAGCCGCAGTTCAGGGTCTAGAGACAAACAAATAATATATGGACACCTAACGAAGACTATGGAGGGCGGATCAATTATTGAGATCAGTGGGAACATATCACCTATCTTATTGAATAAAAGAGGAAACTATTGAACATATATCAGATGCAATGCAGTCTTGGGGAACTGGTACTATGTGAAAACAACTGGGTAAGATGTGCTATGTTGGTCAGAGAGATCTGACCCAGTCTGTGTAGTGTTGTGTTGTGTATAAGAGTGGCTCAGTAGATAGAGTACTGACACATGGCACAAAACGTTTGTTTCAGAATTGTGAGTTTCTGTTTTGGCACTAAAGAGGTGCCAAATGCTTATGTAAGAGTACACAAGCAGATGTGTGTGCCACCTAACAGTTGTGTCTGTGCAGCCTACCATTGTACTCCAGCTACGGAGAGGAGTGGGCCACAGGAATCCTGTATCAGATCGTCACAGGCGAGATAAGTGAAATTCTGGCCTGCTGGAGATTCACAACTATTCTACCATAAAAAAAAGACATAATTTTAAGAAATAAACATTTACCTCATTCCATAAGTCAATGGACAATGATTTTGGTAGTCACAGATTGGGCGTGATGACGCCACCCCAACGTAACATCCAGTACTAGTTCTCCCAAAGACAGTATAGATAACATTTATACTAACCATTTTATAATATACCTATGTACACAGATTACATTTTATTATGACACATATTTATGCATTTCATTGATAAACCCATATCATTTTATATGTTCTGACCAAACTAAAACATTGGTTCAGAACTAATAAATTTAAATAAATTGTTAAAATTTAAACTAAAACCACCCGAGTTAGTTCAGTGTGTTATAGAATTTATTAATATTATTAGACTTATTAATTACATGTATGTGTCTGTATATTATATTACTACACAATACATTTCAGTACCCTAGACTTTTTAACGTAGCTACATTCATGATAGTAAAAGAGATCTGTTTGAGGTCGTAAGTGGTAGTAAGAAGGACCTTCTGTAATTCACATAAACATTTATCTCAGGAGCCTTCACAGCTGACCTCATACATTACACTAGGTAACATAACAACCATACAATACTATCAAAAACCACTACAAATATTGGGGTATTGTCCGGGGATTAAGTTTATCAAAGGCATATTAAACAACATTAAGTGCGAAAACAGGGAACTCGGAAATGCAGCAATATTACGGGAAGAAGTGGAAGAGGCTATATGTTCGATGAAGGGAGGGAAGTCACCGGGTGTGGATAATATCCCAGCAGAGCTCTTGAAATATGGAGGACCAGATATAGTAAAAATCATGACAACAATTTGCCAGAAGATATGGAGTACAAAAAAATGGCCAAAAGAATGGACGCAGTCATTAGTAATACCGCTTCCAAAGAAAGGAAATCTAAAAATGTGCAAGAACTACAGAACCATTAGCCTTATTAGTCATCCAAGTAAGGTGATGTTAAGGATACTTTTGAACAGAATAAAACAGAAATCAGAAGAAATCTTGTCAGAGGAACAGGCTGGCTTTAGACCAAAAAGAAGTACCTCAGAACAAATCTTCAATATTAGATTACTTATCGAAAAACATCTCCAACATCAACACGATTTATACCATAACTTCATCGATTTCACAAAAGCCTTCGATCGAGTCTGGCATGAAGGCTTATGGCAAGTAATGAAAAAATTCAATTTTGATACCAACATCATAGATATCATTGAAGCACTATACAAGGACGCAAGCAGTGCTGTTTTTGCAAGCAACGACATTGGAGAATTTTTCAAAACAACTGTAGGAGTTCGGCAGGGATGTATCCTGTCCCCAGTGCTCTTTAATATTTATCTAGAACATATTATGCAAGAGGCTCTCTACGATTATAAATCAACCATATCGATTGGAGGCCGACCTCTGTGCAACCTACGTTTTGCTGATGATATTGATCTGATAGCTGGATCAGAATCAGAAACTTCAAGACCTTACCTCTAGACTGGAGAAAGTAACAAGAACGTATGGGATGGAAATTAATATAGAAAAAAGCAAGATATTGGTGAATAGCCATAAGAAACATGTTCCGACCAACATTACGTTAAATGGGCAAACGTTAGAAGAAGTTAACACCTTTAAATATCTCGGGTCCACTATATGCAGTGATGGAAGATCAATTAAAGAAATCAAGACAAGACTTGAGATGGCCTCAGCTGCCATGACAAGGTTGAATGTGATCTGGAAAAGTAACATCAGTTTTCCTGTGAAGATCAAATTATACAAATCACTTGTATTATCTATTCTCTTGTATGGGTGTGAGAGCTGGACACTCACTGCAGATACGGAGCGAAGGATTCAGGCTTTCGAGCATAGATGTTATAGAAGAATTTTGCGCATTTGCTATAAAGAGCACAAAACAAATGTCTATGTTAGAGAGAAGATAAACACCTATGCAGGCCACCAAGAACCACTTTTGTCAACAGTGAAACGTCGAAAGCTTGCTGTTTGGGCATGTAACTCGTCATGACTCCCTTTCGAAAACGATCCTTCAGGGAACAGTCGAAGGTAAACGGAGAAGAGGAAGGCAGAGAAAATCCTGGGCTGATAACATCAAAGAATGGGCAGGACACGGTTTTTCCACACTTGTACGCATTGCTGAGGATAGAGAGCAGTGGAGGACCCTGTCTGCTGATGCTTCCACCATGGCACCCCTACGACCCATGACGGGTTACGGGCTGAGATGATGATGATGAGTAGGATATTCTGGTGTGGGAATTAAACTAGTGGGGACAGAGTTGTATAAATTTAAAAGTGTCCCTTAAATAAAAGTGGAAAATAAAAGTTAATGAATCTTCACAGCCAGTGGTAATTAATTAATTAATTAAAATATATTACCTTGATAATTACCCTTTGTTGTTCACCTTGGTAATTATATATATTTGAAATTACCTTAGTCATTGCTAAATTGTATGTTGAGTATGGCAGATCTAGCAAAGATTTAGATCGGCTGCTGTGCTGACGGCGAAGGAGATGAACATGGGGGGTCAGCTTTTAATTCAGTGTGTAACTTCAGAATGTGACAAGTATATTGAAAGGGAAGATAGGAGGTTAGCTGAAGAGAAGAGGTTACAAATCGAGGCTGATAAAGAACTTAAGAGGTTGCAGATTGAGGCTGACAAAGAGGCTAAAGCATTGGAGGCAGATAGGGAGATTAAAAGGCTCCAATTAGAAGCAGAAGATAAGAGATTGACTGCCGAAAGGAAACCTTCAAACATTGCTGCAATGAAGTCGGGGACTCAAAGATTAAAGGTTAATCCTAATGGACAGCAGGAACCTTATCACCCCCCAGTTTGTGAGGATGTTATTTGTAATGGGGTCACCACAAGGTGCCTATATGATACAGGTTTGGGTTATGATTCAGTTGTGAAGTCTAGCCTAGTGGACCCAAGTCAGTATACCACAGAAACAGTGGAAATACAAGGGGCGACTAAGGACATACCACTCATGACACTTCCCATCGCAAGGATAACGGTGAAAACTCGCTATGTGGAAGGAGAAATCAGAGCAGCAGTGATAGATGAACCAATCTACCCTCTGATATTGGGGTGTACGTACGTCTTCTTGGGAAATCCCGAAAGACATGTGATCATGGCGACGGTGCAGACCAGATCACAGAAAAAGGAGGAAGAAGGTGAACCTATAAATGCTCATCCAGAGGAGATGAGGAAGGCGCAGGCTGAGGATAGGACACTCAAGCCATGTTTTAAAAAATTGCCCAAATGCCACACACCTCCAAGCAAGGGAGAGTACTTTATGAAGAACAAATTATTATACAGGAAGGCCGGAACTGGAACAAATGGTCACAACCAGCTGGTTCTTCCCACTTCATATAGGGATAAAGTGATGGAACTCGGGCATGCGATTCCCTTCAGTGGTCACATGGGGATCAGCGCCACAAGACAGCGTATAGCTTGTCATTACTTCTGGCCAGGAATAACGGAGGATATAAAAAGATATGTCAAATCCTGCCCAGAATGTCAAAGGGTAGCTCCAGAGCATTGGACTGCTCCTGCAACTCTAGGGGAAATGCCCATAGTGGGAACACCTTTTGAGAGGGTTGCAGTGGATATTGTGGGACCTCTCACTCGGACTAAGAGGAGGAACAGTTACATCCTTACTCTGGTGGACACTTGTTCTATGTGGGGAGAGGCGGTAGCCCTGCCATCAATTGATTCAAAACATGTAGCAGAGGCACTACTTACAATATTCACAAGATTAGGACTCCCGCATCAAATCTTGACTGATAATGGCTCACAGTTCAAGGGGAAACTAACGGAAGAAGTTTTTAAGCTATTTCAAGCCAGACACTTTCATTGTAGTCCGTACCATCCACAAGGGAACGGCCAGGTAGAGAGGTTCAATGGGACTCTCATTTCTATCCTGAGGAAGCTGGTACACGAAAAACCGGATATGTGGGATCAATTTCTGCCCGCCGCGTTGTTTGCGTATCAAGAGGTACCACATAGTTCAACCGGGATGGCTCCCGCAACTCTGCTATTTGGGAGGCCAATAAAAGGTCCATTGGAAGCATTATTAAGGACCTGGACGGATGAGAAAGCAGAAGAGACTGTTACCTCATCGTATCAATATGTGAACGAGCTGACCACTTGTCTGAAAGCTGGATGGAAACTGGCAAATGATAATTTGAGACAAGCCAGGAAGAAACATGCAGCATATTTTAATAGGAAAGCCAAGGACAGAGAACTAGCTGTGGGAGAGAAGGTGCTTCTTCTACTACCCGGCAGCCAGAATAAATTACAAATTGGATGGCAAGGTCCATATACGGTTCTAGAGAAGGTGTCTAGAACAAACTATAAAATTGACAAAAAGGGGAAGGAGAAGGTATATCATGTAAACCTTTTAAAGAAGTATCTGGACAGACCACTCTAGGAAAGCACCCCCTTACTGACCTTGGCTATCGCAACTCAAATGCAAAAGGAACCACTCACCTCACATGAATACCCATTACATCCCTGTGAGACAGCCGCACAGGTAAAAGTCAGTAAGCACCTGACTAAAAACCAGAGGGAGAGAGTTCAACAGGTTCTGGAGGAACATACAGATGTATTAACAGATAAACCAGGACATACAAATTTGCTACAGTATGACATGAAGCTGGTAGACTCAAACCCAATCTGTATGAGAGCCTATTCTATTCCGTTCGCGAAGGAGAAGGCATTGAAAGAAGAAATAGATTATTTGTTGAAAGAGGGGATTATTTCACACAGTGAATCTTCTTTTAGCTCCAGTGTAGTTTTGTTGAGGAAACCGTCTGGGGAACATAGACTGTGCATAGATTACAGGAAACTGAATGCTGTCACAGAAGGACAAGTGGATCCATTACCAGACACAAAACAGTTATTTGCCAGATTGAACAAGGCAAAATACTTTTCAAAGGTGGATCTTAGTAAAGGCTATTACCAGATTCCAGTGAAGCCTGAAGTTAGACCTTATTTAGCTTTTAGCACCTCGGAAGGACATTATGAATTCAACATGCTACCATTCGGATTGAAAAATGCTCCGAGTGTATTTTCAAGGATGATGCGCAAATTGTTGGATCCCCTGAATAATCCATGTATCACGAATTTCATGGATGATATTCTCGTCGCCATAGAGACATTTGAAGAACACATTAACTCTCTGAAAATGTTATTTGATAGGCTTAGGGAGGCGAACTTAACTGCTAGACCAACAAAATGTTGTATTGGATGCAAAGAGTTGGAATTCTTGGGACACACTGTACATCAGGGTAACATGACCCCTGACCCCAGGAACTTGGAAAAATTGCAGAGAGCACCTAGACCACAAACAAAAAAAGACGTGCGATCATTCGTGTCGTTATGTGGGTTTTACCAAAAATATATCAAAAATTTTAACTCTATATGTGCTCCTCTGACTGATCTGACTCGCAAGGGAAATCCAGATAAAATTGTTTGGTCTGCGCAATGTGAATTGGCTTTCCAAGAGTTAAAGGAAAAAACTCACTAGCAAGCCTATTCTCAAATTGCCTGATTTGACACAGGACTTTGTGGTGAGAACAGATGCAAGTAATGTAGGCCTGGGGGCGGCTCTGTTGCAAAGGTCCTCTTCACCCAATGGGGAACTGAACCCAGTCGCTTATGCAAGCCGCAAGTTGAATAAAGCGGAGCAAGGATATTCCACAAGCGAAAAAGAATGTTTAGCGTTAATCTGGGCAATAAAAAAGTTCCAAATCTATCTGTATGGTAGGACTTTTGTGGTCCAGACGGATCATCAGCCTCTCATGTTCTTATCTCAGGCCAAGCATGAAAATGCAAGACTGTTGAGATGGTCTTTATTGTTACAACCTTATCAGTTTATTATCGAATATATCCCGGGTTCATTGAATGTCGGTGCAGATTTTCTCAGTAGGCACCCCTGTGATCAAAATTAGATTAGTTGGCAGGCGTGCGGAGTAATTTTATCTATGTGTATCACTGGTTTTGGAACTTGCAGTAGTGCATGTTCTCAAGTGGGGAGATGTGTGATGAATTTACCGTGATACAACGTTAAAATATCTCCAATTATAAAGATAACATGTAGGGATAAAAATAATGCGTAAGATACTAGGAGACATGCTCGCCCATGCCCGCATTTCCTACCGCCATTGACACTAACTAGTTAAACATGCAGACGAAACGGTACCCTTGTAGACGGGAGGGAAACGGAGATATAAAAAAAGAAAAATATGACTGAACACGTGTTTGAATCTAGAAAGGCAAAAAGACGCAAGTTGTAGTTTAAGGAAAAAAATTCACGCCACTAGTTGACACAATGTAAGGAAATGGACAGAAAAGACCTTAGCTCTTATTCGAAACAGTCATATCTTGGACGTTTTACGGTACTTGGTTGTTTTATTTGAATTCAGCGGCAAACGCCGTGGAGTAGGTTCGAAAACAAATTTCAAAAAAATTACCCTTGAGAAAAGTAGGTTTTTTCTTAATCATAATGTTATGAAAATAAAACCTAGCTAGTTTGATAGCCCATCTTAAGCAGAGAAATAATATACTTTTTATTATACAGACGGACAGATAACACGGAAGATATTGACGAAAGCCTGTATTGTTCACATCAGACTGGCGAACAGTATTGTTGTGCATACTTCCACTAAAAGTCACATTTTGCGTCCTTGAGACATAAAAATGCAAAAATCAAGCTGTAATGAACGAGAGGGGGAAGGTTGGAGAATTGTGGCTAAAAATAACTTAGGAGGCAGGTTTGTGTAGGTTTTGCGTGTAGTTGGTCCAAGAAACAAGTGTGTTTTTGTGAAAAACCAAGTAGAGACAGACGGACCAACAGACAATAATACATACTTGACTGAGATCTGACTGAAATTTGACTTTTAGTTTGAGGATTGGAAAAAGTTAGAGGGGAAGTCTGTGATTGGACAGATGTATTCACATTAGCAAGATAGAGACACACATTTTTGCCATTTTATATAAGTCTGTCCAGTGACACAGTCATAAACTGCGTGTGGTGTTTTCCAAGGAAGAATACATAAAATTTAGTGGGACGCCATACTCTAGCCAGCAGCTCAGCTGAGTTTTGCTAGTATTAACTGTGTTCTCAATTCTGAATTCTGGTAAGAATGAAAGCATTTATCTTGTTTATTTTAATATTTTGAGTGATTGATACTGCCATATCATGAAAAATGATTACGACAAGTAAGTGCTCGCTCTAGGTCCCCAGCCGCAGTTCAGGGTCTAGAGACAAACAAATAATATATGGACATCTAACGAAGACTATGGAGGGCTGATCAATTATTGAGATCAGTGGGAACATATCACCTATCTTATTGAATAAAAGAGGAAACTATTGAACATATATCAGATGCAATGCAGTCTTGGGGAACTGGTACTATGTGAAAACAACTGGGTAAGATGTGCTATGTTGGTCAGGGAGATCTGACCCAGTCTGTGTAGTGTTGTGTTGTGTATAAGAGTGGCTCAGTAGATAGAGTACTGACACATGGCACAAAACGTTTGTTTCAGAATTGTGAGTTTCTGTTTTGGCACTAAAGAGGTGCCAAATGCTTATGTAAGAGTACACAAGCAGATGTGTGTGCCACCTAACAGTTGTGTCTGTGCAGCCTACCAATGTACTCCAGCTACGGAGAGGAGTGGGCCACAGGAATCCTGTATCAGATCGTCACAGGCGAGATAAGTGAAATTCTGGCCTGCTGGAGATTCACAACTATTCTACCATAAAAAAAGACATAATTTTAAGAAATAAACATTTACCTCATTCCATAATTCAATGGACAATGATTTTGGTAGTCACAGATTGGGCGTGATGACGCCACCCCAACGTAACATCCAGTACTAGTTCTCCCAAAGACAGTATAGATAACATTAATACTAACCATTTTATAATATACCTATGTACACAGATTACATTTTATTATGGCACATATTTATGCATTTCATTGATAAACCCATATCGTTTTATATGTTCTGACCAAACTAAAACATTGGTTCAGAACTAATAAATTTAAAAAAAAATTGTTAAAATTTAAACTAAAACCACCCGAGTTAGTTCAGTGTGTTATAGAATTTATTAATATTATTAGACTTATTAATTACATGTATGTGTCTGTATATTATATTACTACACAATACATTTCAGTACCCTAGACTTTTTAACGTAGCTACATTCATGATAGTAAAAGAGATCTGTTTGAGGTCGTAAGTGGTAGTAAGAAGGGCCTTCTGTAATTCACATAAACATTTATCTCAGGAGCCTTCACAGCTGACCTCATACATTACACTAGGTAACATAACAACCATACAATACCATCAAAAACCACTACACTGGACACACAATGACAGAATGATGTTACTAAAGATGAGAGCAAAGCCATTCGACATATCAATCTTACAAACTTATGCACCAACTAAAGATCACAGCGAGGAAGAAATAGAAGAATACTATGAAGAGCTACAACACACACTTAAACCAGTCAAATCTACAGATGTATTGATAGTAATGGGTGATATGAATGCAAAAGTAGGAAAAGGAAAATACAAGAAAATAGTAGGACAGTATGGATTAGGGACAAGAAATGATAGAGGAGACAGACTTATCCAGTTCTGTGAAGAAAACCAGCTGGTCATATGTAACACCGTTTTTGAACACCACCCAAGGAAATTATACACATGGAAAAGCCCAGGAGATGTAAAACGAAATCAAATCGACTATATCATGATAAAACATAGATTTAAGAACAGTGTCACAAGTACAAAGACACATCCTGGCGCCGACATAAATTCAGATCACAATCCAGTCGTCATCAAAGTAAATATAAAGCTGAAAAGAGCAGGAAACAGAAGACAGGAGGAACCCCAGATATCAGCGCTGAAACAACCAGATATAAAACAGAAATATTTAATCGATGTCAAAAATAAATATCAACAGTTATTGACAGAAAGCATGGAGCAGTATAGAAGAGAAAACCCAGAAGAAAAAGCAACCGCAAAATGGGAATGCTTAAAAACAAGCATACAATCAGCAAATGCAAATTTACCTAAAAAGGAGTCTAAGGAAAATCAAATTTGGATGACAGATGACATCTTGAATAAAATGGCAGAAAGAAAGAAAGCAAAAAACACTCCAGAATATAAAACAATAGACAATGACATACGTACTATGTGTAGAGAAGCAAAAGAACGGTGGATAGCAACAAAATGCAAGGAAATAGATGACTTGGAAGCAAAGCACATGACAAGAGATATGCATGAAGAAATAAAGAAATTATCAAATCGGTCGCGGTTTGCACAAGGAGGAAGCTGTATCAAGAACAAAAATGGTGTAATATTACTTGATGAGAAAGACATACCCGGTATCAAACAGATGGGCAGAATACGTAAAAGAACTATTCGAGGACAACAGAGGTAAAAAACCATCACCAGATTCTAATGAAGGCCCAAACATTCTCAGATCAGAAGTAGAGAATGCCATTCACATGATACAAAAAGGAAAATCAGCAGGCATGGATAACATAAAAATTGAAATGATAGAAGCTCTGGAGAGCTTTGGTATAGATACAATCACAGAAATATGCAACGATATATACAATACAGGATATATACCACACGACATGAAGACATCAGTTTTCATAACATTGCCCAAAAAACCAAATGCAACAGAATGTTCAGACTTCAGAACAATCAGCCTGATGAGTCATGCAATTAAGATACTGCTCCAAATCATACAGGAAAGAATAAAAAGTAAAGTAGACAGCGAAATCCAAGAAGAACAGTTTGGTTTTAGACGGAACAGTGGAACAAGAGAGGCAATATTTTGCCTAAGAATATTAGCAGAAAAAATATACAGAGGTCCAAAAAAGTATGTATATGTGCTTCATTGACTATAAGAAGGCTTTTGACAGAGTCCATCATGAGAAAATAATTGAATGCCTCGAAGACATAGGTATTGATGGACAAGATATAAGAATACTCAGTAACCTTTATTGGGAGCAAACTGCCACAGTAAGATCGGGAAGGAATTATTCACCATACATAGACATAAAAAGAGGTGTCAGACAAGGTTGTGTGCTGTCCCCCTGCCTATTTAATTTATACACCGAAAAAATTTTCAAACAGATACATGAAATACCAGGACTGAACATCAGTGGAAGGTCAATAAACAACCTTAGATATGCAGATGATACCGTGTTGTTAGCTGAAAGCGAACAGGAGTTACAAGAACTAGTGAAGCAAGTGAACAGTGTCGTAGATTTTTGATAGGAGAATTAAGACTTGGGTTGGTCCCTTCTGAATAGATTAGAATAAGTGATAGTCACAGTGAGAAGTAGTAATAGCAATAGATTTTCACGAGTGAGATGGTAGAAATGTGGTAGAGGCTGTCTCTAAAATCAAGAAAATCTTCTCTCTTTCACCTATCTTCTACGACAGATTTAAAGTGAGTCAGACAGTCTACACACACACACATATATATATATATATATATATATATATATATATATATATATATATATATATATATATATATATATATATATATATATATATATATATATATATATATATATGTCACGTAGGGTTTATATTCATTTAATTTCCTACATTTTCTTCCTATTCTTTCACCAAATTCTCTCTTTATTATCTCTGTATTTCCTTTTTCCTGTATATTTTTCATCCATTCGTTTTGCGTATATTATTTTCATATAATTCGCAAATTTTACCTGTTTTCCCTTCTCATAAACTGAGAATCGCGCTAGGACGATATTACGTAGATGTCAGGGCTGCAGGGCGTCAGAAGGCGTGATAAGTCGGTTCGCTGAACACAGGACGTAGCAAATCGTCTACATTCTCACCGAGCGCGCGAGCTTCTTCTCGGCATTAGTCCCGGTGAGGTGTGATACTTTACATCTGCACCGGTCAGTATCCAGACATTTGGCTGGAAAATCCCAAACTGACACGGCGCCCACTTGGGCCATGGTCAGCTGTAGTGTGAAAACTGCCCTGAAATGGAGTCAGGCTGTCTGGGATTTGAAACTGACACGCGTACATCGTGGTCAGTAGGTGACAGTTACGACACGCGTTAAGCGGACGTAAATGTTGGGAGTAGGGGAGATAATTTCGCTTGGCGAAATAAGTTTGGGCCCTTTGTCTGATTTTAAGATATTGGCCAAGTTTGAAACTTTAATTTCATTCTCGCTCATAGACTCCACAGTAGATAGGTCGCTCGAAAAACAGAATAGCTGTTAGCGAAGATCTCAGTTTGTTTCGGCAATTTGTCGAACTTCTAGACTTCCAGAAATATTTTCAGCAATTTTATTCTTAAGTTGTGCGACTACCTGTAATTCTGTGGTTGAGGTAATTAATATGATAGATATATAGATTTTGTGAGTGTTAAAGTGTTAAATCGCTTAATTCATTTTAACCTATTTCTTTAGCGCAGAAGAGAGATAAAGTGGTAGGCTATTATATTTTCTAGGGAAGCATTCAGTGGAAAGCAGTAGGAAATTATAATTTCTAGCTTATAACGGCAATTGTAGCTATTTATAAATTTAATTTAACTGCTAATACTCAGTCGAGTGTATTTTTCTAAACTAACGTATAAACTCTAGAATCCAGCCTCATGAATGGTGACGGAATACGCACGTGTTCTTAATTTATGAGGATTGCTGATTTTTAAATATAACTTACGTCACGGGAAGTTTAAATGATAAGCAAAGCTCTCTGCTTGCAAGTTTAAATGTAAGTTTTAACCAGTACAGATTCTGTTTATTATATTATATGTGTTATTTTTCCTCCACACAGTGAAAGTTTTGGGGTGACCCTAACTTTACCAGCACCTAGTAGTAGTTTCCATACTTGTGAAGAAATAGACAGTCCTTATTTTGAACCACGTGGGTTTTCTCAAGTAACACTGATCTGACGGTGCAAGTTAGACAGAAATACTAATATCCCTATAACGGGTTTTCAAAGACTGTAATGATAAATACTGGACCTTGGAGCCAGCACTTAATTTCTTCTAGAAACTCTATATAATTTGCTGCCTGGTGGCGTGAATATTAACAATCATTTCCCGACTAGATTATATCTTGTGGACAAATCTGTGGTGTGACTAAAGTGAATCCTATACTGAGGGAAGGCACCGACCTGACATTCATCATTTTTTAGAAACCTACGCTATTGACACTGTGCTCTGCTAACTCCCGCGCCTGGAATAATTGTTAGGTGACTTAATCAGACATTTGAACAAATTTGCATACCCAAGTAGTCGTTCCCGGAGACTCCGAGTTAAATACGTCTTTTGGAACTGGGGACTTCTTGGCAGAAGACTGCATTTTTTTTTGAGTCTGTGTGAAGATCTAAAACCAATGTGTTCCAAGAGGCAGCGAGCAAAGTCGTGAGTACCTGAATGAGAAGCCATGGCGGAATGAATGAGTGTACGCTGGTCTGAGTGATATTTTCACTATTATATCTTTGACACCCTGTTGCTGTCCTAAATTTTTTTCAATCTGCATAATTTGTTGCTAAGGCTAGAGTTCTTGTGTTTTGTCTTAGGTTAAATCAGATTTTTTTCAAACTCTGTGCATATAATTACGAGATAAAACAAAGAAAAACTCTTAGACTCAAACCCTATGTATCTGTGACTCGGGCGCCATCATCTGTTCTCTTAACGGGGCCGGGCTAAACCTAGAGTTAACACCATAACGGGGCTATCATCCTTGCAACATTTCCTTGAAGTTTTATGACTATGTGTATATGTATTTTCCTTGATGTACTTTCTTTGATGTTGTGAGCCGATTTTTCCTGATAATAAAATCGCTCTTGAACTTAATAATCGTGTTTGGTCAGCTCGTTCTAGATAATATATATATCATTGTTATAGTTTTCCCACGTCTGTGTGTTTACCTGTCGTCACGTGTATGTGCGTGCCTGTGAGTGATAGAAATATACGTAATATGTATATTGGTGTAGTCTGTCTGACGCTGTAACAACTGTTGTAGAAGATAGGTGAGAGAGAGAAGAATTCTTTTCGCTTTCAGAGACAGCCACTATATCAAATCTATCATCTCACGTGTGTGGAAATTCTATTACCTTTCACTAACTCTCACTGAGTCTATCACCTATTCAAACCTATTCAGAAGGGACCAAACCTAGTCTTAATTCTCCTATCGGAAATCTACGACAATATATATATATATATATATATATATATATATATATATATATATATATATATATATATATATATATATATATATATCCACTCACATACATCCACACATACGACGACAGTTAGACGTACAGACGTGGGAAAACTATGACAATGATTAAATGAATAGTTTGGGAAAACGAACTGACCGACACGCTGGACTAAATTTTATGAGTAGTTTATTTATCAAGACTAAACTTCTCTCACAACATATCAAATCACATCAAGCATATACAAAAAAAATCATAAAACAAAATCAAGAAATGCTACAAGAATGATAGACCCGTTGGTATGATCCCTCCCTCGATGTATAGCTCACCGTCCCGTTAGAAGAAAGTGATAGCCCAAAGAGTCACAGATACATATGATTTAGTCTAAAATTCTTCTCCTTTAAGGTATGAACAGACTGGATACTCTGATCTAGTATAAGGGAATATATATAGATATATAGTTAGCAATACCTTGCATAAAGAAATGTTACAATTGTGAGTGAATCAACAAAGAACATCCCTCAGTCTACTTTCACTCGGTTCTTTCATCAGGGCCCTGTCGTGCATTTCTCACTTTCTTATCCTATAACTTGCTGTTGTTCACCGTCTGGCGCACGCTATGACACAATCTGTTTTATCGTTTGGTGAAGCGAATACCCAGCTCTGCAGATCTTGGTTTCATCCAATTTGTCCGGGGAGCGTTCCTTTCAGGCGATAAGTTTATTCAGATTTTAAGTTAGTGTCACTTTATCAGTTCAGGTAAGAATTAGTGTAAGCGGGTTCACTGTGTCAGAATCACGAGGTTTCCACTACTTAGGGAAAAAAGTCAGGTTTGTAACTTTCGATCAAAGGTAGCCTTCTTGGTCACGCCACAAGTTGACAAAAATTGCGGAAAAAAACGTTACTGTTTGTAATAGTTTACTTGTCACCAGGCTGCACTGTTCTTAAGTTTTTCCTCAGCAAGAATCAAAATCAGGCGCAAGAGGCCCGTTATCTCATTTAACCGTTAAAGTACTCGTAAAGATTTTGCACCAAGCCACTCTAAGGTAACTGCCATCAATGGTACCTATACCTTGTAGCGGTATGGCAGCTTGTGTACCCTGACAATCCCCAGAGCTATGCCAGTGGGAGTTTTACTCCTGGTAGGTTCAACCATGCTGGACTGGTCTGCGTGGGTAGGGGTCAGACTAAAGCTGGTACCCTGGTCCTCCAGGTTGGGGGTTTTAGCACAGGGCCGACACCCCTGCCTGTGTAAAAAATCACACACGTTACGGAAACAGCAATAAATGGAAATACTTTGATGCGGGACGGACATCCGGAGTCTCAGGCTCGTATGACTGACAGTGGTGAAAGCCGAAAGGAAGCCACTGGCATGAAAACGGATGCCCAGACCGCAAAACACGAAACCAGAATTGGTTTTTGGAATGTCAGAACTATGAACGAGGCAGGAAAGCTGAGACAGATTACAGCAGAGATGAGGAACTACAAACTACATATCCTGGGAATAAGCGAGAGCAGATGGACAGGGATGGGGAGAATAAAAACAGGGGAAACAGTACTTTATTCTGGTAGAGAGGACGGTCAGCACAACGAAGGTGTAGCCATTATCCTTAAGAAAGGAATGGAAAGGTCTCTACTGGAATGGAAACCCATTAACAACAGACTAATAAGAGCAAGACTGAGAGGGAGATTCACCAACACCACAATTATACAATGTTATGCACCAACAAATGACAGCGACGAAGAGATCAAGGACGAGTTCTATCAACAGGTACAAAAGGAAATGGAAACTGTACCCAGGTACGATCTTATTATAGTAATGGGAGACCTAAATGCGAAAGTTGGAACACACAATAATTATAACGAAAGAGTAATGGGGAAATGCGGCAGTGGAACAGTAAATGAGAATGGGGACAAATTAATAAGCTTCTGCAGTATTAACAACCTGGTCATCGGAGGAACACTTTTTCAACACAAAGAAGTGCACAAGTTAACATGGGAATCACCAAACGGACGAGACAAAAACCAGATAGATCACATAATGATCAATGGCAGATGGAGACATGCACTACAAGACGTGAAAGTAAGAAGAGGCGCAGATGTGGGAAGTGATCATCACCTAGTAGTAGCAAGACTGAAGGTGAAACTCAGAGCTGCTGGACCAGTTGCAGTCAAACAGAAAAGATACAACATCACGAAACTTAAGGACCCCCTCACCAGAAAAGCGTTTGTGGTCGACGTAAAGAGACGATATCTGATTACCAAAAGCCAGGAAAGAACAGAGACCGACGATGTGGACCAGAAATTCAACACCATCTCAACAATATATAAAGAAAGCAGCAAGTCATGCTTGGGATTCCAGGAAAGAAAGAGCCAAGACTGGATAACACCAGAAACGCTAAACACCATAGCGAAGAGAAAGGAAATGAAAAGGAAGAAAACAGAAGCTAAGTCTCCCAGGTTAAAGGCAATATATAGTGAACAGTACAGTCAGCTGGACAAGGAAGTAAAACGTCAAACCCGTGCTAACAAAAGGACATTTCTGGATGACCTTGCAAGACAGGCAGAAGAGACAGCACTGAGAAATGAACAAAGCACAGTTTATAAAATAACTAAAGCTATCAGTGGAAAACGAGGTGCAAACAACATAACGTTAGTAAGAGACAAGCAAGGAAATCTCATCACCACAGCACAGGGGCAGGAAACAAGGTGGGCAGAGCACTTCAGAGAAACACTGAATAAGGAACCACCAGCGACTCAGCTGAATGTTCCTGAGGCTGAAAGTGACTTAGACGTAAATACAGACATTCCACGAAAAGAAGAAATTATCACAGCTATCAAAGGGCTAAAAAATGGAAAAGCGCCTGGTCACGACAATCTGAATGCTGAGCTATTCAAGACAGACCCTGAACTAGCAGCAGAACTATTAGAACCACTATTTGCACAAGTCTGGGAAACTGAGACAACACCAACAGAGTGGAGTAAAGGAACAATTGTCAAATTGCCCAAGAAGGGCGACCTTGCAGACTGCAACAACTGGAGAGGAATTACCCTCCTCTCAGTTCCCAGCAAAATACTAGGCAGGATAATCATCCAGAGAATTTCAAAAGCAGTTGACCATAAACTGAGGAAAGAACAAGCGGGCTTCAGAAAGAACAGAAGATGTGCAGATCATATATTTGCCCTCAGGAACATTATAGAGCAGTGCTCAGAATGGCAGAGACAGCTGTACATTAACTTTGTTGATTTTGAAAAGGCTTTCGACAGCATACACAGGGACAGCCTATGGAAAATTCTGAGGGCTTATGGAATTCCCAGCCGCATTGTTTCCATTATAAAAAGCCTCTATTCTAACTTTACGTGCAGTGTTGGATCGAGTAATGTAACTTTCGAAGTGAAAACAGGAGTACGACAGGGATGCCCCTTATCAACAACATTATTTTTGACAGTCATAGATCGGGTGATGCGCCAGACAACAGAGGGCAGTCCAAGAGGAATTAGATGGACAACGTTTTCTACACTGGAAGATTTGGAATATGCAGATGACATTGCACTGCTCGCGCATTCACACCAACACATTCAAGACAAAACTGATAGACTTAATAAGTATGGCCAGCAGGTTGGCCTGAACATCAATCTGAAGAAGACAGAGGTCATGACACTAAATGTGGGCAATCCTGAGCCAATAACAGTAAGGAACCAGAAGTTAGAACAGACAGACACATTTACTTACCTAGGAAGCATAGTAACACCTGACGGCGGAACAAGCAAGGACATTAACAACAGAATGAATAAAGCGAGAACAGCCTTTGCTATTCTCAACAACATTTGGAAGTCTTCCCAGTACAGCACAAACACCAAATTAAGACTGTATGAGAGCTGCGTACTTTCTGTGCTTCTCTATGGTGCGGAATGTTGGAGAGTAACAGAGAAGGAAATGTCGAAACTGTCCTCCTTCCACACAATCTGCCTAAGGAAAATTCTCCGAATCTTTTGGCCAAACACCATCAGCAACCAAGAACTACTTATTCGGAGTAACCAGGAGGACATGCACACCATCATAGCTGGCAGACGCTGGAGTTGGGTTGGCCATGTCCTCAGAAGGGACCCTGATACCATCGCAAGAACAGCTATGCTATGGACCCCCGAGGGAAAGCGAAAGAGAGGCCGACCAAAAACAACTTGGCGGAGAACTGTGGAAGCTGAGATGCAAAGAATGAACCACAGTTGGGGCACTGTACGAAGGATGGCCGCCGACCGAGCAAAGTGGAATCAATTTGTTGCTGCCCTACAAGACGCCACCAGGCGTGATGGCCGCTGACTGCTTTGACGGTTGGCGGTTATGGATCAAAGAAAGACTCTAAGGTAAATGTTTTAGTTCTTCACTGCTATCACTCATACGTACTTAGCGCTGGCAAAGTTTGGGTACCACAGTTTCACTATATATAAATGGAAAGAACACATATCAAATAATTATACATACTATAACTGATAATTTAAACTGCAAGCGTAGCTTGTCTTATCATTTAAATCTTCCCGTGCAATAAGTTATATTTAAAAATCATCAATCCTCATGAATTAGGAATACATACGTGTTCCGTCACCACTCATGAAGCATCTAGCATTAATAAAGTTAGTTTAGAAAGTTTATTCTCGTCTGATTATTAGCAGTTAAACTAAATTCCTTTATTTGGCTACAATGAGTTTAAAGCTAGAAATATAATATATTCTGCATTCCACTGAGACCACGTCCCTAGAAAATAATACAGACTTAAGTATATATTAACTCTCTGCACAAATCTAACTAGCAAAATGAAATAAGCGAGTTAACACTTTAAACACTTCACAAAATACTAGATATTATATATGATATTTTACCTCCAAACAGAATTACAGTTTCACAACGACTAGGATAATTCACTAGATAGGTATTTAGAAGCTCGGCAAAATTTGACGAGAAACTAATGACTTCGCTATACAAGCTTCATTCACTAGCACGAGTGATTCTGTCTACTGCAAGTTGGAGAATGAAAAGAAAGTTTCAAACTCTGGTTAATATCTATTTCCAGACAAAGAGGTAAACGTTTAATTTCGCAAAACGAAGAACTCTCCCCTTTTCCGTCTTTAACGCTTACGTTTAACACTTAAACGCATGCCGTAACTGCCACCTTGCGTCTCTGACACCTCCGTCTAAGAAACGACCGAAGCGCTATGTGTCAGATGCAAATGTAGACAACTTGTCTGCACTGCAGGGGCAGTTTTTGCACCTACCCCGAGAAACTCATCCTGAGAACCATAACTGACACTTTGCTTTCTCGCACCTTACGCCAACTCTGGCCGTGGAGCGTAAGTGTCATATTACCTGACACTGAGAATCTACCTTGGAAACTACATGTCAGATGCAAACTACCTGACAAATGTCTCCTCATCATGTCTGACGGAGTGAATTCTCACACTTCAGGCCCAGAAACTTAGCCGAAACTGTAGACAGCTGTCTGCTCCCCTGTCTGACGGAATGCAATCTAACAATCAGCAATGAAATGCGTTTCTAAATGAGAAACGAAACTGGCGAAAGTGATAATGGGAAAAATATTATTACTCGCAAACGAATGGATGCGAAAAATACAGGAGAAAGGTAAAGAGTGATAATAAAAATAGAGGATACGGGTGAAAGAAAAAGAAGAGGATATAGGCAATTTACGATCAATAAACTCTCTGTGACAAACATTATAAGTCATGAATATGGACTGGACATTAATATTGAGAAAACAAAAACTATGATAATTAGCAAAACAGACGATAAACCCACATTAAAGATAAGCGTAAATGGGAAAATCCTGGAACAAGTCAAGAGCTACGTATATCTTGGTCATATAATAACAGAAGATGGCAGATGTGAAACAGAAATCAAGAAGAGAATAGGAATGGCCAAAGCTACATTCAACAACATGAAACATATACTGATATCCAAACATTTATCTCACAAATTAAAACTGAGAATCATAAAGTGTTATATATATTCTGCATTTCTGTATGGTGCAGAAACATGGACGATGAATAAGCATTTGGAAGAAAGAATTGAGGCTCTTGAAATGTGGATATATAGAAGAATGGGGCGTATCTCATGGAAAGAGATGAAAACAAATAAGGAGGTCCTAGAAAATCTAGGTATGAAAAGAGAACTAATGAGGGAGGTCAAAGTTCGGCAGCTAAAATACTTTGGCCACATAAAAAGGCATAACACCTTGCAGAAGACCATAACAGAAGGGAGAGTTGAAGGCAAACGTGCAAGGGGAAGACAGCGCTATAAGTGGGAAGATAACATCAAGAGATGGACAGGAAAGAGTCTATCAGAGTGCACCACCAAGACAAGAGACAGAAGATGTTGGAGATCCATTACAGCCAACCTTCGTTGTGGAGATGGCAGCTGATGATGATACTAGAGGTAACCAGGCGTGATGGTCACTGATTCTTTGTCAGTCAGCGGGCAAGGGCCAAAGAAGAAGTCAGATTGTATACATCAAATGATAGTACACACCCTTGCCGAAAATCCAATTATATTGACAAAAAATGCAAGTAAGCCACACAGTTCCGAAAATTTTTAATTAATATGTCACCGGTGAAGACAAAGGCGGTTACAGTCATCATAATTGCACTACAGCTGTCTTTGGAGCATAACCCTTCAACCAGTTCAGGCCTATCCTCCTTCTCTTGTCTTCTTCTTCGTTGGTCCTGAAAAGGACGTTGGTTGCGTTGTGTCCGTTTACAGCGAAGCTGCCATATTTGCGCCTTTCGGCCAACACATCAGACTTTAGCACAGCATTTTTGGGACCGGGTTAGCCTTCCCTCTTCGATCACTACTCACTCAGCCAGACTACAGTGATGCAGCCTGTTTCCAGGACCACCACTTGGAGGTAGAAGTATGTATTCCAAAAATTTTGGCGTAAGTATAAACAATTTATTTACTAATGTAAATTGTACAGGTTTCTTGCTAAGTGGTTATGTGTGAGGCTGGCAACCTCAATCAGCAAATGCAAATTTACGAAGAAAAATCAAATTTGGATGACAGATGACATCTTGAATAAAATGGCAGAAAGAAAGAAAGCAAAAAATACTCCAGAATATAAAACAATAGACAATGACATACGTACTATGTGTAGAGAAGCAAAAGAATGGTGGATAGAAACAAAATGTATGCTGAAGCGAAGCTACATGCAAGAGCTGGTGATTGGTCGCGTTTGACTAGTCTTGTGCGATGGGCAAAACCCGACAGAAGAGCTACCCCCAGATTCTACCCCGACGGGAATGTCAGCGACGAAATGTAATGAGTGATAGATTACAATCACATGTGTCTAAGTTGTATAGACATCATTTTGTGAGAATTTATGTACCTGATGAGTCATGCAATTAAGATACTGCTCAAAATCATACAGGAAAGAATAAAAAAAAGTAGACAGCAAATCATCATTATTCAGACGGAACCGCTCCAGACAAAATATTCCTATGTATAATTGACTATAAGAAGGCTTTTGACCCAGAATGGATCTTGGCGAGGTTTTGGAAAAGATATAAGAATATTAACCTTTAGTTACATGCCACAGTAAGTGGAATTATTCACCATACGGGAATTTAACAAGGTTCTGTCCCGCTGCCTATTTAATTTGAAAAAAAAAAAAATTTTCAGGTTAACATTCAATAAACAACCTTAGATATGCAGTGATACCGTGTTGTTAGCGAAAGCATGAAAAGAACTCTGAACAGTATAAGTCATGAATATGGACTCGACATTAATATTGAGAAAACAAAAACTATGATAATTAGCAAAACAGACGATAAACCCACATTAAGATAAGCGTAAATGGGAAAATCCTGGAACAAGTTTACTGAGTATATTTGTTAAATTGTTTATTTCTACATTTGGCAGTTATCAAATTAAAACTGTTCGTGGTTACATGACATCACGACATTTGGAAGAAAGTTGACTGAAATGTTATATAGAAGAATGGGGCGTATCCAAAGAGATGAAAACTAAGGAGGTCCTAGTGAGAGAAGAGGTATTCGGCACTAAAATACTTTGGCACATAAAAAGGCCGAAGACCATAACAGAAGGGAGAGTTGAAGGTAAACGTGCAAGGGGAAGACAGCGCTATAAGTGGGAAGATAACATCAAGAGATGGACGGGAAAGACTCATCACCAAACCAAGACAAGTGACAGAAGACGTTGGGAATCCATTACAGCCAACAGATAACTGATGATGATGATAAACAATGTAAATTGACAGGTAATAATGTTTTATGGCATAACATACGAAAATAGTATAGCATGAACCACTACTGCAAGAGCTGGTGATCGGTTCTGACATCGTATTAGACCCCGACGGGAGTAACGAGTAATGAGTGACCAAAATCACATGTGTCTAGTTGAGGAAACTTTTGTGAGATTTATGTACCTTTTTAATTGTAATTCAAGCACATCATTATTCATCCGCTCCAGACACAATTTCCTAGTTAATACCCAGAAGGATCTTGGCGAATTTTCATCATATTCCCTGAGTTACATTGTGTGCTCGGGAATTTAATTCTTCTGAGAGGTTAACATTCGTGGGTGGAGCGCATGAAAATCTGCCTGTTAGTTTGCGGAGAACAAATTTACTGAGGCATTTGTTAAATTGTTTATTTCTAATTTGGCACAGTTCGTGGTTACATGACATCAGACTTAAGTACTGAAGTTCCTACGCCACTAGTGTGAGAGAAGAGTATCACTACCAACCGCCCGCAGTGGACGAATTAAGTGGAGAAGTGTACTCATCACCAAAAAGAAGTGACGGAAACCACAGCTGCAGGACTAATAAGTTTTATATAACAGGCTACAGCAAAAATACGGACATTAAATAACGCTAAAAACCTCAGTGAAAACTAAAATTTTCACCCAATATAATAAATAATTGACTATTAAATTTGTTGTATGTTATATTTTAAACTAAACAATAATAGTTGATATATATAAAGCAAACGTATGATATAAATAAATAAATAAATATATATATATATATATATATATATATATATATATATATATATATATATATATATATATATATATATATATATATATATATATATATATATATATATATATATATATATATATATATATATAGTCATTACTTATAAGAGGGCCTTCGTTGGATTACTCCAATTGGGGGCTTGACGGGCCAGAATCATTGCAAAACCCTTTCACGAAAGGCAACGGAGCTGATAATAAGTTAACAAATTTGCTCAGCCCTTAAGCAGCGTTTGTTCTTGACTTCTGGGAATTTTTTGTGAAGGCTCCCCTAAGGTAGAAACTACATTCATCTTCTATCTATATCTTTGCCAAGAGTAATCTTGCGCGAAGATAGATACCTTGGACGACCTATTTTTAGATACGCTTGCGTTGTGACCATTAGTGGACCACTACTGCAAAGCAAGGGGAGGCAATCCCGTGACAGTGAACTTCTCATATCACTTTAAGTCACCATTTATGAGCAAACACTCATTTATGAATGCCGTTAGTTTCCATTTTTTTGTCACTTTTGTTGTTCCTAATGTTTCATAGTCAAACAATGGGACAGCTTTGATATTTGAGTTGAAAATTCATGTATTTAAGTTTGACTCAATTTATTATTTTTTTTTTGCTATATATTTCTCAATGCAGTGAAAGCTTCTCTTTTCTCTTGCGTTCTTAGTTTGGCATCACTCTCTTCCTTTAACGTTCTCTGTGTTGTTGTCTAGATGTATGCATCAGTCCATGGCACGTAGCGATATTTCTCCAAGTGCAAACAGTCTATTGTTTGCCGCATTAATTCTCATAATCTTTGTTGTGTTTACGTGTATATTACACTCAAGTGCAGTGAGCTCTCATCACGTGTTCACATTATGTCTCGTATCACTTTACTGTTATAGGCCCGAAAGGTCAGGTCATCGGCAAAACGTAGATCGCCTATCTGTTTTGTCAGGCCAGTAGGACGAGAAATTGTTACAAGGTGCATCCCTTCCGCGCTCTAGTTCTGATGTCAAAAGAACTATGTAAGATGTCCTTCACATAAAACTCTCCATTTCATTTCTTCACGTGTTTTCTTTATGAGGTTAACAAACTAAGATGGAACATCATAGTGCCTCAACAGTTTTCACAGTTAAAGATGACTTGTCTGTTTTTTAATTTTAAAGTTGCTGAGGCTTTAAGTTTCTTCTTGGTGGAGCTTCTGGCCGCATGCCCAACCCTGTTTAGTTGCCACTTACGGTCTTTCTGCTTGATCAATATTACTATAATTTGCTCCATTTACATGGCGAGTAAATGTCCTCCCGCTGGAGGAGGCGGCGTGGAGTAGGGAGTTTTTCATTATTTTGAAAGCCGTCAGGCTTATAAGCTGACTCGGGAAAATGTGGAGATCATAGAACGCACACTGAAGAACCGTAGTTAGCAGAAATACTTAATTATATTTGCCAGGTAATTCAGCCTGGGCAACAAAACTGCTTTAGAGGGAGACCAAAGAATACACGGAGAAGCGAGCTGAAGACAGACATGAAGGGGATGATGGAGACATGGAAAAACCTTGAGATGTTGGCACTAGATAGAAGGACTTGGCATAAGTTTCTTGTATGTCAATACTCTTATGGGAGCTGAAGGGTGACGATGAACAAACTAATACTTTAAACTTATGGAGCTGAAGGGTGACGATGAACAAACTAACACTTTAAACTTATGGAGCTGAAGCGTGACGATGAACAAACTAACACTTTAAACTTATGGGAGCTGAAGGGTGACGATGAACAAACTAACACTTTAAACTTATGGGAGCTGAAGGGTGACGATGAACAAACTAACACTTTAAACGTATGGAGCTGAAGCGTGACGATGAACAAACTAACACTTTAAACGTATGGAGCTGAAGCGTGACGATGAACAAACTAACACTTTAAACTTATGGGAGCTGAAGGGTGACGATGAACAAACTAACACTTTAAACTTATGGAGCCGAAGGGTGACGATGAACAAACTAACACTTTAAACTTATGGAGCCGAAGGGTGACGATGAACAAACTAACACTTTAAACTTGTCACAGAGTGCTCGAAGGTTTCGTCTAGATTATTTTAAAATTCCTTTTTTTTTCCTTCCTTAACCAGCGGCACTTGGGCTTTCAGCCCTTCGGCCCAATGACATGTCATAGCGAGGCTGGGGAACCTGAGGACTTTCCTTCCGACCCGGTCAGGAGCTTCGCTCCTCCCCATCCACAGAGGGTTTATCACAGGAGCCGTTCAGGTTATTCAGTCAAATTTCCGGTCGTAAACATTTCTTCAAACGCTGACGCCCGCGTTTGAACCATGAACACCTGGTCGCCAGTAGAACGTCGTAGCCATTACACCAGCGGGTTACTTTTCTATTCCTTCACATTTTGTCTGTTTTCTCTACGACAATGTTTGCACCTGCTTTCGTTTCTTTAGCTGTTTTTCAAGTCTTCACTAATAGTCCTGTCAAACGATCCAAATTGTATCTTCTTCTACAAAGGCACTTAAAGAGATTTCTTTATGGATGTCTTATACGATTTATTCGCTTGGTCGAAACCAGTAGTTCCCAGAGAATCATATTTCCGTGTTCAGTGGTCAAATGGAGACCACCACGATAAATCTTCCGGCAGGGCTGAACGAGAGACAGGGAAATAATTAACTTGGCGTGGGAATCAGGAAATGTTTTAACTTCATGCGAACAAACGCTGAGTTTTAAAATCACTTGCTGATAACCGTTGGAAGTGACCGCACGCTTATAAGTTATAGAAGAGAAGCCTCATACCACCTCATACCTACAGTATATGTGATTGTGAGTAACGCTACTCAAAATCTATTTTCTTAAACTGCTGATAAAGTCCTGAGCGGTAAGCAAACTCTCAATATTCGCTTAATTAGCTAACTCTAATATCAAGGGATTAGTTAATGGATGTAAAGTGTGAACTACTTAATATTGTGGTTTTAATTCTTTACATTAGATTAATAGCTATTTCGCATTTATGTATTTTGAATGTTATTGATGCATTATAATGATGTAAGTACTGGGTGATATCTGAAAGTACTACATTCTAATGATTTTGGGAATGTGATGAAGAAAGCTGTCGTGAACGAGAGAGGGAACCATGTTGTTCAATGGACGAGTGAATGAAATATTCCTCCAATGCAGTCACGCATGGACGCACATGGCCAGGCATCTGCTTATAACAAAGGCTGATCTGACTGACCCGACCTGATTGTGAGACTACTGCTAGACAGGAATTTGTAAACAAATGGACAGTCGCCTTTAAGGAAAAGACTGACATTAGGCACCATTCTGAGACGAAATGTCCAGAGTGGCTGTAGTTAATATCTGTATAAAACAGAAGATTGATTGCCTGTATTATCTTCCACAGCGCAGTTGCAGAATCCTAGCCAGTTTCTGGATTTTGATTGCTGTAAATTGTTGCGAATAAACCGCCTAGTTGCTCTATGCTACAGAAAGAACTAGTGCTTACGTCTCAAACCTAGCGGTGTTCACAAGTCAGCAACCCTGAGCAGTCTACAGATTTAAGCAGTCAACACCTCGTCAGCACCTGAACATCATAACGCAACTTCACAACCAGGTTAACAAAAAGCCTAAGCATCTCTTGGACTGTGGATCAACTGAATCAGATTCTCCAGTTGGTAATCCCTACCTACTGGGACGCCCAGGAGAAGTCCAAGCAGATAAGTCTACGTAAAACCCAGACCAAAATCAGAATTCACTTATCCAAGAAATAGCCATAGGAATAAACTTTCGTCAGTGAGGAAATTAGCCTCTTATTCTTATCTGAACCAAAGACACTGACAGTTCTAAATTTCCTAGTATTTCTTTTCAAAGTACATGTCAACATGGATTTTATTTTTCACTGTAATTAAAGTAATTATGTACATTCTATAACTCACCATCATTCTGAGTTTGACTTAGTAGATTGTATGTTCTGTTCAGAAAAAAACATACTCAATCCTCCTTGTATTACCTGTTACTACTAGTTCTTCTTTAAAAAAAGATTTGAGTAAGAAAGAGTTAGTCGTCGCCAGAAAAATACAAGAGTTGGTAGTCTAAAAGGTGAGAGAATCACTGACACCAACCTGTGCCCTTCTGTTAACTCTTTCCCTCAAAACTAGCTCACATCTGGGAAAACTAGTGCCTAAAGGTCGATGTGCATTACTCACACATCATCCTCCCCATACTACTTCACCTTCTGAGAAGTTCCTATGCGACAAAACTTATGAAGCATTTAGTTTCCTTATGCATTTTCTTACACTTCATTAGGCACACTAAAATGTAAGTATATAAACCAATAAAACGGTATTGAATCAGTTCTACAAATAACGGTTCACATGAAACAAGGGACGTTTCGGGTTTTACTCTTAGTCAGCCACAGTTACAAACAGGTGACAAGGACAAGAATTAAATGTAGGTGCTACAAAAACATATGATGATGAGAAACATACACCAAATGAGCGATAAAAGCAGATGTAAAGCGATACAACCAGTTTTACAGCAGCCCCTTAATTTATTTACTTACACTAAAATATCAACTTTCTTGTGGCAGATCACGAAGCTTGTTCTATTTCTATTTTCCCCCTTTTTAACAAATAAGAAGAGTTAATTGTAGTGTAAATCCATACTTCAATAGATAAAAGAACTTTCCCAGAAAAAAACAAGCGAGTAGTCTCCTCGCTAACAGTTCTTAAAGAGGCAGAGCTTTATAGCTTTTCGCTCATTGCCCGAGACTCTGAAGGTGACTTGAAACATTCTTAAGGTGACTTGAAACATTCTGAAGGTGATTAGAATAATAGCTGCTAGGGATGAGGAAAGGAAAAATTGCCTAGTGCAAGGTATCATAACCTTTCTGTCAGTGGACACCTTTGATTGTCTGATGAAAGCTATGGACATTTTGATTGTCCGATTGAGGCTTTAGATCCCTTCTTTGGTGAAAAAATGAACGTAGAAGCTTTATAACAACTTTACATCTTACATTTTAGGTTATGTACACGGACCCCCTTAGAATCCATTCATATATCCACAAGGGGTCCATGAACCACAAGTTAATAAACCGTGGTCTGGTGAATGGCTGCATTACATTTTGACTAATTATTATAATACATAAACCTGCATTGTCTTCAGTATTATACGAGAAAACAAAGAAATGTCTGAGCCTTTATTACCTTCGGCATGAGGCGACTAATGTGAGGCTGTTCATTGGCCGTGGATAAAACAAACTGCTACAAAATCCACCATTGCAAGAGCATAGAAGTGCTTTGATAGAAGCTTTCTGCTAGGCGACTAACTGTAATGTGACCTTACGCAAGAAGAAGAAGGTTATAATACATGAAAATCCTTCTATGCTACTTGTATTGTTTCTTGATTAAATTTAAAATAATCAAATACAAAGTCTAATTTCTAGTTACAAAGTAAAACAATTTTGAACACAAGTCTCATCGCCGTTGTGCTCCCCATGGAGTATAGACCCTCAACAAACTTATGCCAAGTCTTCCTGTCCCGTGTCATCAACAAACTTATGCCAAGTCTTCCTGTCACGTGTCATCAACAAACTTATGCCAAGTCTTCCTGTCCCGTGTCATCAACAAACTTATGCCAAGTCTTCCTGTCACGTGTCATCAACAAACTTATGCCAAGTCTTCCTGTCACGTGCCATCAGCTCATGATCTTTCCACGTCTTCTTCATCCCCTTCATGTCTGCCTCATGTTCTCTTCTCCGTGTGCTCTTGTGTCTCACTTTACCTCTCTTGCCCTGGTGATTCCAGAACAAGGACTGTCCTGCAATGCTATCAGTATGTTTCTCCAGTGTGTATCCTGACCATCGCCAGCATCGTCTTTTCATCTCTTGTTCCGCTGGCACTAGTCTGGTTCTTGTCATCAGTTCCACATTATATGTGATCTTGTCACACCACTTAAATCCATCTATTCTACGCAAGCACACATTTATGAATGTCTGCTATTAATTTCAACGTCTCTTTATGTTTTTATATTATCACTAGATTGGCAAAGGGGGTGTATGGCCCACGAGCCGTAGGTTGCCGACACATAAACTAAACGACGACAGGGTTAATTAAATAAAAACTGTCGACGGGTGAGAAAAAACTTTAAGCAAGTTGGGTCAGGGCCTTCTAACTTGTTTTGTGCAATATCCTATTTGGTGAAGCTCATTAACATCTTGTTTCTGCTGCGTCTGATTGTTGTTATTATTGATCTACCGGCGGGACCCAAAGACGCAGCAATAGAGAACGCAGTCAGCGACTCATAGCTTGACTGCCTGCGTCAGGATCAGCGAACCAGAGCTGGTCAAGACCGCACTCCACCTCCACGTGGTGGTCCTGGAAACAGTCTGCAGCAGTGCAGTCTGGCTGAGCGAGTGTGGATCGCAATGGGAAGGCAAACCCGGTCCTAAAAAATGCCGTGCAGAAGTCGGATGTGTCGACCGAAAGGTGCAGATATCACAGCTTAGGCGTAAACAGACACAACGCTACCACCGTCCTTTTCAGGACGAACGAGGAAGAAGAAGAAGAAGATCCACCGGCGTTTAGGTCTTAGCCCTTCGGCCCAATGCCGTGAAATCGAATTTACATGTGTATGCAAGTTGTTCTTTGCTTCATATAAGGTGTTCCATTTATCTGGCCCCGGAGGTAACAGCATTTTCCGAACATCATCGAGTGATGTGGTCAACGGTTTCATAGGGGTAGGTACATAGATGGCACTCTGTTGCTGCGTCTGGTAATCACGAGCTAGACTTGTGTGACAATCGCACCACGAATGGTGGATGTGAAGCCGTATAATAGGCCAATGTTAACGTGATGCTCGTGGTGTCTTTTTTATCACCGTTACACGTTTTATCTCAGTTCTTCGGTGGCCTGTAAAAAGTACAGGTATTTATATATATGATGACAGTGAGATCAGAGTTAACAAACGTACCAGTACACAACTGTATAACTGATAACGTTAAGAATATCCACCCTACCTGTACTCTTAGTTGCTAGATAAAGGTGAAATAAAACCTTGTTAAAAAAAAAAATACTTACACATACACGCATTCACACAATCATTTCATGCTCCAGTCGTGAACATTATGTAATGGTGAACATTATGTAAAGGTGATATACTAAAATTAACTGGTATCGCGACTCAGAGGACTGTGAAACAACCAGAAGAAATGTGTAAGCATTGCGTAACATATCACGGGCGTGATGACTGTAACCAGGACATTTCATGCTTAGTATCCGAACTTTACTAGTTATTTTCGCTATTATAAAACTAGTCGGGCCGGAAACTGAAAGAGTTTTAAGCAGCTATTACCAGCACCTTTACTTAACATTTTGTCAATATAAACGGTGCAGACTCCATGTTGCTTTAAATCATGCGTCTTCTTAAAACACTTGCGTAAACCGCTTTATTTGTAGGTGAACTGAGTGTACAGTGGCTGGCTCTCAGTCTGACAATTATTTGCTTGATGTCTTCTTTGTAAGGAGTAGTGTCATCATCAGCTCCCCAAGGGGCAATAGGCCTTCAACAAACGTATGTCAAGTCTTCTTGTCCCGTGCCATCGGCGCAAGGTCTGTCTTCTTCATGTCTGTCACCAGTTTTTTTCTCCATGTGTTCCTTGGTCATCTCTGTAGCTCTCTTACCATGGAGATTAAAGAACAAGGACTGCCTGGTCGCTATCAACAGGTATCCTCAATGTGTGTTCTATCCATCTCCAGCGCCTTCTTCTCATCGCCTGTTCCACTGGCGCTTGTCTGGTTCTTGTCATCAGTCCCACATTAGTAATCTTGTCATACGACTTCTATCCTTCTATTTTACGCAAACACCCATTTATGAAAGCCTTTAGATTATTGAATATGCGCCTCAGTCTCATTTAACCTGTACGAAGGCCGGCGATTATTACTTACTCTCTTATGTTGAGCTGGTGATAGGAATTTCTGAGATAGTTTTCCCCTCACTTCTTTGTCAGCCTGTCGGCTTTTTCATAGCCAGGGACAGGGGCGTACATAAATTATTTGGTACCCGGGCCGGACCTTACCTTAGTCACTTCTTATAAAGAAACACACTTGCGGGTATATTTGGGCAGTAAGTACTATCATAATAGAGTCCGATGTCACACTCGTCCTGGCTGTCACCCGGGGAGGACCGCCCCCACCCCTCCGCATCCCCTTAGTACGCCACTGACCAGGGATATTGCTATGACGCGAGAATCCACTACACCGACTACCCAACTCTTTGATGTTCCGACACATTTTGCGCATTGTTGCTGTAAGGTCATTCCGGTTTTTGTATCTTCTGAATGCTGTTATTGACACAGCAACCGTCCGATTGACAGAGTGGTTAGAGCGCTGGTCTCTCGTGGCAAATATGCCGGGTTCGATTCGTGGTAACGACACGCTACAGTCTTCTTTGATCCTTAGCCGCCGACCGTCAAAGCAGTCAGTGGCCATTACGCCTGGTGGCGTCTTGTAGGGCAACAACAAATTGATTCCACTTTGCTCGGTCGGCGGCCATCCTTCGTACAGTACCCCAACTCTGGTTCATTCTTTGCATCTCAGCCTCCACAGTCCTCCGCCAAGTTGTTTTTGGTCGGCCTCTCTTTCGTTTTCCTTCAGGGGCCCATAGCATAGCTGTTCTTTTGATGGCATCGGGGTCTCTTCTGAGGACATGGCCAACCCAGCTCCAGCGTCTGCCAGCGCTACAGTCTACCCAGTTGTAAATGAGTACCTGACTTTTATCTTGAGTTAGGGAAGGAAAGAGGCAACGAGGAAGGGAACTGATCACCCTACCTCTCGATGTTTGACCTAGAATATGAAGTCTCTAACTCACCACTCCCTACGGCAGTATGGGGGTGGGGGGGGTCGTCCACATATGACGTCACGCAATTTTTGCCATGCTAACCCCCCTCCTCCCTTTCTCACACTTCGTCACAAAAACCCCAGACCCCTTTGTGTGACGTCACAAATCTCGTAACCACTCCCCCTCTCCGTTTAAAGATAAATAGTGTTTAATTAATTCAGCTTTTACAAATATCTTTCCTTTCATATGCCGTCAGGGAGCCGCGCTAGCGTAGTGGTTACCACACCGCTCTGGCGACCGGGTGATCTAGGATCAAACCCGGGTGACGGCATTTGAGGATTTTTCGTCGACCGGGAATTGGACTGGATTAACTAGAGACCTGGCGAGAACATTTGAAGGAGTGTCGTCGACCAGGGACTGGCGGCTCCTGAGCCGACCCAGCTGTAATGGGTACCTCCGAAATCGGCGAGTATTTGCCTGAATGGCGAGGGACACCTGTCTCTGTACAAGGGGATACTCACGTAAAATCAATGTCAGGTTAGACAATAATAATAACCTGCGATTTCGCCTCGAGTACGAAAAAAAAAAAAATATGCCGTCTCTCAACACGAGACAGAATCTAACCCTTTCCCTACCCAGCTAAATGCTTTCGCCTTTTTCCCCACCAAAAAAAAATAATTAATTAATAATTTTAATGTTCACGTCAGCCCTAATACTTTCAACTATATATATATATATATATATATATATATATATATATATATATATATATATATATATATATATATATATATATTTATATTTATATTTATATTTATATATTTATTTATTTATTTAAAAATAAATTTAAACCACTTAGAGGGTATCACAATTATCCGATATTTCAGCTGCGATAATAATACGGTAATAATACAAGTCGTCCACGAGGGAGATGTCAACTATTGCCAATAAAAGCAGACAATGAAAAATGAAGTTAGAAAATCTATTTTGTGCAGACATCATTTATGAAAGAAGCGATCCTCATTCGTATTTTTTTGTCTGACGTCACATTTCTTATCCCCTCTTCCCCTTTCATCACACTTCGTCATAAAATTGTGGTTCCCCCTCACAGTGTGACGTCATGTGTGGACGGACCCTATCTGCTATAACACATAAGGAAGGGAAACCCGAGGCCTGTAAACAGTAAATAAATATTAGACAAACATAAAGGTATGTTTTCAGTGGCAAGGAGGATAGTGTGATTCGCTTGCATAGCTAGGCGGGGTTGTCGCACGGAAGGTCCTTGGTTCGAGTCCTGGGTAAGCTGTTGTTTTTCTGTTGTCTAGTATTCTACTTCTTTATTTCTTACGAGTGCCTGAAAACATACATATCTGCTGTGGGACTACCTTTACTAACACTGCATGTGTGGAAGAATATAACTATAGTCCGTTCGGAAATTCGTGCCCACAGAAAGTGTCAATTTTCTCCAAAACTGTTTGTTATATGGACATGAATTTTTGCATGCAGTCTTAAATTTTCCATGCAGTTATTAATATATTTTTTGCCCTTACAAAACTCATGTCATGTTCGAATTTTCTTCTTTACGTTATATAAAAAACTCTTACCGTTGTCTGGGTTAATTTTTCTTAGTTTTACAGGAAAGTTACAAGATCCGTTCAAAAATATTATTTTTTTTTTTAATTAGTGTAGTGACTACATGTCCGCACGAGTGCGCACCTATTGTACACAGTCGCGAGTAACTAATTCAAACAACAAAAAATATTTTTGAACGGATCTTGTAACTTTCCTGTAAAACTACTAAAAATTAACCCAGACAACAGTAAGAGTTTTTTAAATACCGTAAAGAAGAAAATTCGAACATGACATGAGTTTTGTAAGGTGTGGTGAAGTGGGATGTTATAAATATTTATAGGGGACTTAGTGTACTGACTGAGATCAGCTGTGAAGGTATATATATCTAACAAGAGTAGTGTATTATATATAACCTTACTTGCTGCCACATATGTATACCTCAGTCAGAATTATTCTGGAATAGTGTGATGACTACGTTATATGTCTAGGGTATGTGTATGATGAAGTGGAAGTCAAAACAACAACAGACAGATAAACAATTTAATTTATTCCACTACACTTGACAACACTGTGACACTCACATACATAAAACACTCTACAAGGATATCTTAAAGGAGTCACTGATAACTTTTCAAATAACAATATGTATTCATTGCTGTCATGAATGAATATGTGTCCTGATTCAAATACAAAGGGAACCAGGAATCACAATCAATTTTAATTACAAGTTATATGTACAGAATTTATCAATATGAATCTTGTAGTGACATCTATTTTTAATAGTATCCTATGTGTGTTAGTTGTGTAGTAGTAATATGAGGTAATACTGGTTTTGTTTTGTTCAAGCTCTGTTGGTATTTGTCATCATGACTTCAATAGTTTGTCTTTATTGGAACTAGTATTGGAGATGTTCTCAGTTCCTGATATTAAAACAATTTAATTCCCCTCTTAATGTTATTTTTTACAATGTCATTTTAAGATGGGGGTACATAATGTTGAGCTCAGCTGGCCACATCAGCTTATCTTGCGTGATGGCGGCAGGAAAAGACTCCTCTGCTCGATTTTTCCCCTGGGCTCTGGAGACACCTCACTGATAGCTAAATGGACCAAGGAGTATGCTGTCCGACTCTGGATTCAGCAAAGCTCTGACCAGGTGCTGCTCAATAACGTCAAGACCACGGTCCCTGTAAACAAGAAGGATGTACCTTCTACTTCATAACTAATTGATACTCTAGTTCTACACTGAGCACAATACATCACAAACATTGAGTTCAGAGCGTTAGGCCAACTGTCAGCTTCATCTGAAATACTTTATACCAGTATTTCCCTCCCTAATGGTTACTACGCCTCTGCAATTCCAGCATTATTTCTGTCTAATCAATAATCTAGGTGTCAGTGTACTGTTTGGCCATTCCATGCCGTTTTACTTTCCTCCGACACCTTCTGTTCAGGTTGGAGCATTATAGGCTTTACATCATGTTTGCTACTGAACTACACATATATACAGGCATAAATTAACAATTCACATTCAATTTTCATTAAAAGATACTGAATGTTTCAAGCTTACCACAATTTATGGAAATAAACACAGATACGTTGACTAGCAATGAATTCTGGCACAAATACTGGCACAAATTCCCATCTGCTTATGTTCCAGGCTTTTATTTAGCAAAAATATGAGCTGGCTTCAACGCACTGTTGCTTTATCAAGCTTATTTGAACTAGTGGTCTCGAACTAACGCTCCTAAGTGATTATATCAGCGAGTCTGGCCAATGGAGCCACGTTTCGACAAGTGTTTGAAAAAATTTTACCTTCCTACGTCTCCCCTAACAACCAAGGATAGCATTTATAGTCCGACTAATCGTGTGTAGCCTTACATATCATTCCAGCCAATCAGTTCAAATGTAACTTGTGGCCCATTTCCCGTACAATGGTGGTTTAAAAAATCTACCACTGAGCGATTCTGATTTTGGGTGTTGTCTGACAGCACCATCATTTTATTTTGGCTATAACTTGTTAATTCCTAGACTATTTGCGTAACGTTTTACATATTCTTTGTCAGCAAGCCCTAAGGAACCCAAATATACAAATTTAAAAGAGCTAAGTGGCTGCGTTCAAAATATGCAATTTCTTCTACCTCCTGTTTCGAAGATGTGCTGTCTGGGTACTGTAATGTTTTCAAACGTAAACCCATCTAATGTTATCTTTTCTAATAAGCGTTTTTTCGGATTTTAAAACCTAACTCTGGGAAGGTTAGTGTGTTTATCACTGTCCGTCCGAAAAAGTTAGTGCATGTGGCCTTACACGCGTGATAGTAGTAATTGTGTATCGCGTTACGCTTGTTGGGGTGGCATTAATAGCGAGACGCGTGTTTAATTTTGCATGCGTTCCTGATTTCGCCCCTCTCTCTTTCTATTTGAGTCCATCTGTTCGTTCGTTTTGGTAACGTAGTATAATTAATGTTAGGATTAATTTAGGTCATTACGCAGTGTGCCTCTCAATGTTTTTCTTAGAAATGCAATACCCGTTTTAATGTGTTGTGGAAACGCTTGTATTTATGCAGTGGCTTATATTTAACGTGGAAACGTTACAATTTGCAGACGAAGCATAAAACAAAGGGGATTTCGAGTACTGTCATTGTGACAGCACTGTTCTTTACCATTCTTCTTCTTTTCTTTATTATATGTATTTATTAGGCTTTATATTTACCTGATAATTTATATATGTGGATTAGAATATTTCACGACACCTCCCCTCTTAAAACAGACATCCCATGTCAGTCCTTTATTCTATATACACATAGATAAATGTAAGTCAACTTGACTTTACTCTGCTGTGGTGCTATCATGGTTTTATGTAGTTGGGTCCATTCAGAGTAGGCACTACTCATGAAATCTGCCTCAGACTTCTACAACCAATAATATATTTCGGTTATGTTACTGAACAGCCGCAAGTGTGAGTGCTTGTCTTAATGCTGCTTTGCAACCCGTATTCACTATTTCTCTTCTCTGAGTCTGCGCAATGACATGTCCAGAGAACATTATATTTTCCTCAAAATGTACGTTATGAGGAGATAACATATACCTGGTGATAGCAGAGTTTTCGTAGTGGATCCCATAATCTTCTTATTATCCTGTATGAAACATTCGGAATATCCTCAATCAAAGAGGCAACTCAGGGATTCATTACGTTCCTCCTAAATGTTTACATCCAACAATTTTGTCTGATCTCAGGTTTTACTGGAATCTGATATTATCCTTTACTCAGATCCACCCTTGAGAAATATTTAGCCTTATTTAACTGGCAAACAGCTGATTTGTATCCGGCAATGGATCCACCTGTCCTTCTGTAATAGCATTCAGTCTCCTGTAATCTATACAGAGTCTATGTTCTCCAGAGGGCTTCCTTAAGAGTACAACACCGGAACTATACGAAGATTCACTGTGTGAAATAATTCCTTCCTTCAACAGATAGTCTATCTCTTCCTTCAAAGCTTTCTCCTTAGCAAACGGAATCGAATATGGTTTCATACAGACAGGTGTGGGGTCTATCAGTTTCATATCATATTCCAATAGGTTTGTATGCCCTGGTCGGTCTGTTAACACCTCTGCATGATTATCTAGAACCTGTTGCACTCTCTCTTTCTGAGTTTTCGTTAAATGTGTACTGATTTTCACCTGTGCCGCTGTCTCACAGGGGTGTAATGGATATTCAAATGATGAAAGTGGTTCCTTTTTCATCTCCATGGCACTGGACAAGGTCAACAAGTGTGTCTCTTCCTGATGTTCTCTTTCCAAATATTTCTTCAGGAGATTCACATGATAGATTTTTTCTTTCCCCTTTCTTATCTATCTTATAATTTGTTCTAGACACCTTCTCTAGAACTGTATATGGACCCTGCCATCCAATTTGTAACTTATTCTGACTCCCGGGGAGAAGAAGCAGTACCTTCTCTCCCACAGCCAAATCTCTGTCTTTCGCCTTCCTGTTATAATAGGCAGCATGTTTCTTCCTGGCTTGTTTCAAATTTTCATTGGCAAGTTTCCAGCCAGTTTTTAAACGAGTGGTCAGCTCATTCACATATTGGTATGAAGATGTAATGTTTTCCTCTGCCTTTTCATCAGTCCACGTTCTTAACAAAGCTACATATGGACCTTTAATTTTGTGGACCTATTTGTCCATGCACCGGTATGGTCTCTTCCACTCGAAGCTCTATAGTGATGATTTTTCTTCCCAGAATTATCAGTCACAAAACGACCGCTACCAATTCTTTTGGGGCTTTCTCCCCACTTAAAATTCTTGATGAGAGATTTCCTCTCTACATCCTCTTCCTCCAGTTTGTTTAAGTCCGATTGAGGGATTTTCGGCTTATCCTGGGGTAAGACATCTGTTTGCACTCTCCGCATAGTGGCCATTGTAAAACAGTTAAGTGAAGCTTGTCCGTGAAAAGGGGCTTCCCATTCCATTTGGTCCACTTTATCAAATCTATTTTTCTTTTTATTATCAGGCCTAATTTTGCCCCGTGGCGTGTCCAGGTCCTGATCCATGTTCCCACTTGTGGGTGTTCCCTCATGTGCTATGCTACACCTTTCTACAAAATTCTCAATGTCCCATCTTGCTTTGGGCCAATAATAATTGTGAGCCACCTTTTGAATGATGGTACCTATCTTCTCATGGTCCCCATCTGGTTTCACATGTAGGCTCCTTATTAAGTCTGCCCTATATCTTTTAGGAAGTACCAGCTGTCCCTGACCTTTGGATCTAGCTCCAGTCTTCCTATACATCAACTTGTTTTTCATGTAAAAATCTCCCTTGCCTGGAGTTGTATGACAAGTTGACAATTTTCTGAAACAAGGCTTGAGTGTTTTATCCCCAGCCTGTGCCTTCCTCATCTCTTCTGGAGTGGTATCCAACATAATATCCTCCTCCTGTCTTGAGGTCGACCTGACCTGAAGGGTTGCCATATACACAGGTTTCCTTCTGCAACGGTCAGTGTCATGATTGTCCATCTGACAATTCTTACACCACCTTTTTCCTTGGTTGAAAGATTTTCTTTCATCATATTTCCTTTCATCGAATTGTGGGAATTTATTTTTATTTTCATACCGTGGCCTATCAAATTGGTGCTTACCTTTGTTTTGATCCTTAGGATCAAATTTATTAAAGTTCTGTGGTGCCCTAAAGTTATCCACTTGTTTCTTTTTATTACCTGTTACCTCTGCTTGAGCTGCTTGATACCTTTCAGCAACATTTAGCAACTCACCCAGCCTCTCTGCACCTTGTTTCCATGAGAAACTTTCTCAGGTCTGGAGCCATGGACTCTCTTAATTGCTCTATAAGGACCATTTCCTTAAGATCTTGGGTTTTCCCCAGAGAAGTCCATTTCTCCAAGTATGTCTCTATTCGTGCAGAGAACTGGTGATAGGTTTCACCTGACAGTAGTTTAGCATTCCTAAATTTTTTCCTATAAAATTCTGCATTCTTTTCATATCTTAACAAAAGAGCCTGCTTTAGCATGTCATAATTTTCCTGATCACCTCTGCTCATTTTTGCAAAAACCTCATAAGCTGCCCCACGAAGTCCTTGAGATAACTTTAAGCTCCACCTCTCTCTCTCTCTCTAACCCATACGTGGTAGCTAATAGTTCATACCTATTTAGGTAGCTCTCTATATCATCGTCTTTCTCAACAAAATGATCTAAATGAAAATTCATAGCTGAGGTTGAGGCTCCTTGGCTAGCAGTGGCATCAGAGGCAAAGGGACTGGCACCATTTTCAGGAGCATGGCCCTGAAACTCAAACTCCCTTAGTCTTAACTCATGTTCCCTTTGTAATCTCTTCTCCTCCTTTTCTGCTTCCCTTTCTGCAGCTAATCTCTTCTCTTCTCTTTCTGCAGCTAATTTCTTCTCTTCTCTTTCTGCAGCTAATTTCTTCTCTTCTCTTTCTGCAGCTAATTTCTTCTCTTCTCTTTCTGCAGCCTGTCTTCTTTCCTCGGCTTCCAATGCTTTAGCCTCTTTGTCAGCCTCAATCTGCAACCTCTTAGTCCCAGCCTCAGCCTCAAATTGTAACCTCTTAATTTCCCTTTCAGCCTCTAACTTTCTTTCGGCATCAAACCTTCTTTCTTCGCGTTCAATAAATTTGTCACATTCCGTAGTGACATAGGCAACCATAACTTGCCCATCTAATCCTAACTCTTTTGCAGTCTGAACAGCAGCAGATCGAAATTTGGCTAGGTCCGCCATTGTCTATCAGGTAAGTTTATAAAATGTCTAACTAACAATTCAATCTCTAAATATATATCTAATGGACAACACAGGCACCGAGAGCTCAACCTTATTTAATTCCACCCAAGGATACCTTTTAATTCTTATATTCCCTGAAGTGAATTACCCCCAATATTTTTAATAGGTAAAGATTCAAAATCCCAAGAGCGAGACCCCAATATATGTGGTGAAGTGGGATGTTATAAATATTTATAGGGGACTTAGTGTACTGACTGAGATCAGCTGTGAAGGTATATATATCTAATAAGAGTAGTGTATTATATATAACCTTACTTGCTGCCACATATGTATACCTCAGTCAGAATTATTCTGGAATAGTGTGATGACTACGTTATATGTCTAGGGTATGTGTATGATGAAGTGTAAGTCAAAACAACAACAGACAGATAAACAATTTAATTTATTCCACTACACTTGACAACACTGTGACACTCACATACATAAAACACTCTACAAGGATATCTTAAAGGAGTCACTGATAACTTTTCAAATAACAATATGTATTCATTGCTGTCATGAATGAATATGTGTCCTGATTCAAATACAAAGGGAACCAGGAATCACAATCAATTTTAATTACAAGTTATATGTACAGAATTTATCAATATGAATCTTGTAGTGACATATATTTTTAATAGTATCCTATGTGTGTCAGTTGTGTAGTAGTAATATGAGGTAATACTGGTTTTGTTTTGTTCAAGCTCTGTTGGTATTTGTCATCATGACTTCAATAGTTTGTCTTTATTGGAACTAGTATTGGAGATGTTCTCAGTTCCTGATATTAAAACAATTTAATTCCCCTCTTAATGTTATTTTTACAATGTCATTTTAAGATGGGGGTACATAATGTTGAGCTCAGCTGGCCACATCAGCTTATCTTGCGTGATGGCGGCAGGAAAAGACTCCTCTGCTCGATTTCTCCCCTGTGCTCTGGAGACACCTCACTGATAGCTAAATGGACCAAGGAGTATGCTGTCCGACTCTGGATTCAGCAAAGCTCTGACCAGGTGCTGCTCAATAACGTCAAGACCACGGTCCCTGAAAACAAGAAGGATGTACCTTCTACTTCATAACTAATTGATACTCTAGTTCTACACTGAGCACAATACATCACAAACATTGAGTTCAGAGCGTTAGGCCAACTGTCAGCTTCATCTGAAATACTTTATACCAGTATTTCCCTCCCTAATGGTTACTACGCCTCTGCAATTCCAGCATTATTTCTGTCTAATCAATAATCTAGGTGTCAGTGTACTGTTTGGCCATTCCATGCCGTTTTACTTTCCTCCGACACCTTCTGTTCAGGCTGGAGCATTATAGGCTTTACATCATGTTTGCTACTGAACTACACATATATACAGGCATAAATTAACAATTCACATTCAATTTTCATTAAAAGATACTGAATGTTTCAAGCTTACCACAATTCATGGAAATAAACACAGATACGTTGACTAGCAATGAATTCTGGCACAAATACTGGCACAAATTCCCATCTGCTTATGTTCCAGGCTTTTATTTAGCAAAAATATGAGCTGGCTTCAACGCACTGTTGCTTCATCAAGCTTATTTGAACTAGTGGTCTCGAACTAACGCTCCTAAGTGATTATATCAGCGAGTCTGGCCAATGGAGCCACGTTTCGACAAGTGTTTGAAAAAATTTTACCTTCCTACGTCTCCCCTAACAACCAAGGATAGCATTTATAGTCCGACTAATCGTGTTTAGCCTTACATATCATTCCAGCCAATCAGTTCAAATGTAACTTGTGGCCCATTTCCCGTACAATGGTGGTTTAAAAAATCTACCACTGAGCGATTCTGATTTTGGGTGTTGTCTGACAGCACCATCATTTTATTTTGGCTATAACTTGTTAATTCCTAGACTATTTGCGTAACGTTTTACATATTCTTTGTCAGCAAGCCCTAAGGAACCCAAATATACAAATTTAAAAGAGCTAAGTGGCTGCGTTCAAAATATGCAATTTCTTCTACCTCCTGTTTCGAAGATGTGCTGTCTGGGTACTGTAATGTTTTCAAACGTAAACCCATCTAATGTTATCTTTTCTAATAAGCGTTTTTCAGGATTTTAAAACCTAACTCTGGGAAGGTTAGTGTTTTTATCACTGTCCGTCCGAAAAAAAGTTAGTGCATGTGGCCTTACACGCGTGATAGTAGTAATTGTGTATCGCGTTACGCTTGTTGGGGGTGGCATTAATAGCGAGACGCGTGTTTAATTTTGCATGCGTTCCTGATTTTCAGTCGCCCCTCTCTCTTTCTATTTGAGTCCATCTGTTCGTTCGTTTTGGTAACGTAGTATAATTAATGTTAGGATTAATTTAGGTCATTACGCAGTGTGCCTCTCAATGTTTTTCTTAGAAATGCAATACCCGTTTTAATGTGTTGTGGAAACGCTTGTATTTATGCAGTGGCTTATATTTAACGTGGAAACGTTACAATTTGCAGACGAAGCATAAAACAAAGGGGATTTCGAGTACAGTCATTGTGACAGCACTGTTATTTTACCATTGCTCTTTTCTTTATTAGAATTTATTTGTTAGGCTTTATATTTACCTGATAATTTATATATGTGGATTAGAATATTTCACGACACCTCCCCTCTTAAAACAGACATCCCATGTCAGTCCTTTATTCTATATACACATAGATAAATGTAAGTCAACTTGACTTTACTCTGCTGTGGTGCTATCATGGTTTTATGTAGTTGGGTCCATTCAGAGTAGGCACTACTCATGAAATCTGCCTCAGACTTCTACAACCAATAATATATTTCGGTTATGTTACTGAACAGCCGCAAGTGTGAGTGCTTGTCTTAATGCTGCTTCGCAACCCGTATTCACCATTTCTCTTCTCTGAGTCTGCGCAATGACATGTCCAGAGAACATTATATTTTCCTCAAAATGTACGTTATGAGGAGATAACATATACCTGGTGATAGCAGAGTTTTCGTAGTGGATCCCATAATCTTCTTATTATCCTGTATGAAACATTCGGAATATCCTCAATCAAAGAGGCAACTCAGGGATTCATTACGTTCCTCCTAAATGTTTACATCCAACAATTTTGTCTGATCTCAGGTTTTACTGGAATCTGATATTATCCTTTACTCAGATCCACCCTTGAGAAATATTTAGCCTTATTTAACTGGCAAACAGCTGATTTGTATCCGGCAATGGATCCACCTGTCCTTCTGTAATAGCATTCAGTCTCCTGTAATCTATACAGAGTCTATGTTCTCCAGAGGGCTTCCTTAAGAGTACAACACCGGAACTATACGAAGATTCATTGTGTGAAATAATTCCTTCCTTCAACAGATAGTCTATCTCTTCCTTCAAAGCTTTCTCCTTAGCAAACGGAATCGAATATGGTTTCATACAGACAGGTGTGGGGTCTATCAGTTTCATATCATATTCCAATAGGTTTGTATGCCCTGGTCGGTCTGTTAACACCTCTGCATGATTATTTAGAACCTGTTGCACTCTCTCTTTCTGAGTTTTCGTTAAATGTGTACTGATTTTCACCTGTGCTGCTGTCTCACAGGGGTGTAATGGATATTCAAATGATGAAAGTGGTTCCTTTTTCATCTCCATGGCGATGGACAAGGTCAACAAGTGTGTCTCTTCCTGATGTTCTCTTTCCAAATATTTCTTCAGGAGATTCACATGATAGATTTTTTCTTTCCCTTTCTTATCTATCTTATAATTTGTTCTAGACACCTTCTCTAGAACTGTATATGGACCCTGCCATCCAATTTGTAACTTATTCTGACTCCCGGGGAGAAGAAGCAGTACCTTCTCTCCCACAGCCAAATCTCTGTCTTTCGCCTTCCTGTTATAATAGGCAGCATGTTTCTTCCTGGCTTGTTTCAAATTTTCATTGGCAAGTTTCCAGCCAGTTTTTTAAACGAGTGGTCAGCTCATTCACATATTGGTATGAAGATGTAATGTTTTCCTCTGCCTTTTCATCAGTCCACGTTCTTAACAAAGATACATATGGACCTTTAATTTTGTGGACCTATTTGTCCATGCACCGGTATGGTCTCTTCCACTCGAAGCTCTATAGTGATGATTTTTCTTCCCAGAATTATCAGTCACAAAACGACCGCTACCAATTCTTTTGGGGCTTTCTCCCCACTTAAAATTCTTGATGAGAGATTTCCTCTCTACATCCTCTTCCTCCAGTTTGTTTAAGTCCGATTGAGGGATTTTCGGCTTATCCTGGGGTAAGACATCTGTTTGCACTCTCCGCATAGTGGCCATTGTAAAACAGTTAAGTGAAGCTTGTCCGTGAAAAGGGGCTTCCCATTCCATTTGGTCCACTTTATCAAATCTATTTTTCTTTTTATTATCAGGCCTAATTTTGCCCCGTGGCGTGTCCAGGTCCTGATCCATGTTCCCACTTGTGGGTGTTCCCTCATGTGCTATGCTACACCTTTCTACAAAATTCTCAATGTCCCATCTTGCTTTGGGCCAATAATAATTGTGAGCCACCTTTTGAATGATGGTACCTATCTTCTCATGGTCCCCATCTGGTTTCACATGTAGGCTCCTTATTAAGTCTGCCCTATATCTTTTAGGAAGTACCAGCTGTCCCTGACCTTTGGATCTAGCTCCAGTCTTCCTATACATCAACTTGTTTTTCATGTAAAAATCTCCCTTGCCTGGAGTTGTATGACAAGTTGACAATTTTCTGAAACAAGGCTTGAGTGTTTTATCCCCAGCCTGTGCCTTCCTCATCTCTTCTGGAGTGGTATCCAACATAATATCCTCCTCCTGTCTTGAGGTCGACCTGACCTGAAGGGTTGCCATATACACAGGTTTCCTTCTGCAACGGTCAGTGTCATGATTGTCCATCTGACAATTCTTACACCACCTTTTTCCTTGGTTGAAAGATTTTCTTTCATCATATTTCCTTTCATCGAATTGTGGGAATTTATTTTTATTTTCATACCGTGGCCTATCAAATTGGTGCTTACCTTTGTTTTGATCCTTAGGATCAAATTTATTAAAGTTCTGTGGTGCCCTAAAGTTATCCACTTGTTTCTTTTTATTACCTGTTACCTCTGCTTGAGCCGCTTGATACCTTTCAGCAACATTTAGCAACTCACCCAGCCTCTCTGCACCTTGTTCCATGAGAAACTTTCTCAGGTCTGGAGCCATGGACTCTCTTAATTGCTCTATAAGGACCATTTCCTTAAGATCTTGGGTTTTCCCCAGAGAAGTCCATTTCTCCAAGTATGTCTCTATTCGTGCAGAGAACTGGTGATAGGTTTCACCTGACAGTAGTTTAGCATTCCTAAATTTTTTCCTATAAAATTCTGCATTCTTTTCATATCTTAACAAAAGAGCCTGCTTTAGCATGTCATAATTTTCCTGATCACCTCTGCTCATTTTTGCAAAAACCTCATAAGCTGCCCCACGAAGTCCTTGAGATAACTTTAAGCTCCACCTCTCTCTCTCTCTAACCCATACGTGGTAGCTAATAGTTCATACCTATTTAGGTAGCTCTCTATATCATCGTCTTTCTCAACAAAATGATCTAAATGAAAATTCATAGCTGAGGTTGAGGCTCCTTGGCTAGCAGTGGCATCAGAGGCAAAGGGACTGGCACCATTTTCAGGAGCATGGCCCTGAAACTCAAACTCCCTTAGTCTTAACTCATGTTCCCTTTGTAATCTCTTCTCCTCTTTTTCTGCTTCCCTTTCTGCAGCTAATCTCTTCTCTTCTCTTTCTGCAGCTAATTTCTTCTCTTCTCTTTCTGCAGCTAATTTCTTCTCTTCTCTTTCTGCAGCTAATTTCTTCTCTTCTCTTTCTGCAGCCTGTCTTCTTTCCTCGGCTTCCAATGCTTTAGCCTCTTTGTCAGCCTCAATCTGCAACCTCTTAGTCCAGCCTCAGCCTCAAATTGTAACTTCTTAATTTCCCTTTCAGCCTCTAACTTTCTTTCGGCATCAAACCTTCTTTCTTCGCGTTCAATAAATTTGTCACATTCCGTAGTGACATAGGCAACCATAACTTGCCCATCTAATCCTAACTCTTTTGCAGTCTGAACAGCAGCAGATCGAAATTTGGCTAGGTCCGCCATTGTCTATCAGGTAAGTTTATAAAATGTCTAACTAACAATTCAATCTCTAAATATATATCTAATGGACAACACAGGCACCGAGAGCTCAACCTTATTTAATTCCACCCAAGGATACCTTTTAATTCTTATATTCCCTGAAGTGAATTACCCCCAATATTTTTAATAGGTAAAGATTCAAAATCCCAAGAGCGAGACCCCAATATATGTGGTGAAGTGGGATGTTATAAATATTTATAGGGGACTTAGTGTACTGACTGAGATCAGCTGTGAAGGTATATATATCTAATAAGAGTAGTGTATTATATATAACCTTACTTGCTGCCACATATGTATACCTCAGTCAGAATTATTCTGGAATAGTGTGATGACTACGTTATATGTCTAGGGTATGTGTATGATGAAGTGTAAGTCACAACAACAGACAGATAAACAATTTAATTTATTCCACTACACTTGACAACACTGTGACACTCACATACATAAAACACTCTACAAGGATATCTTAAAGGAGTCACTGATAACTTTTCAAATAACAATATGTATTCATTGCTGTCATGAATGAATATGTGTCCTGATTCAAATACAAAGGGAACCAGGAATCACAATCAATTTTAATTACAAGTTATATGTACAGAATTTATCAATATGAATCTTGTAGTGACATCTATTTTTAATAGTATCCTATGTGTGTTAGTTGTGTAGTAGTAATATGAGGTAATACTGGTTTTGTTTTGTTCAAGCTCTGTTGGTATTTGTCATCATGACTTCAATAGTTTGTCTTTATTGGAACTAGTATTGGAGATGTTCTCAGTTCCTGATATTAAAACAATTTAATTCCCCTCTTAATGTTATTTTTACAATGTCATTTTAAGATGGGGGTACATAATGTTGAGCTCAGCTGGCCACATCAGCTTATCTTGCGTGATGGCGGCAGGAAAAGACTCCTCTGCTCGATTTCTCCCCTGGGCTCTGGAGACACCTCACTGATAGCTAAATGGACCAAGGAGTATGCTGTCCGACTCTGGATTCAGCAAAGCTCTGACCAGGTGCTGCTCAATAACGTCAAGACCACGGTCCCTGAAAACAAGAAGGATGTACCTTCTACTTCATAACTAATTGATACTCTAGTTCTACACTGAGCACAATACATCACAAACATTGAGTTCAGAGCGTTAGGCCAACTGTCAGCTTCATCTGAAATACTTTATACCAGTATTTCCCTCCTTAATGGTTACTACGCCTCTGCAATTCCAGCATTATTTCTGTCTAATCAATAATCTAGGTGTCAGTGTACTGTTTGGCCATTCCATGCCGTTTTACTTTCCTCCGACCCTTCTGTTCAGGCTGGAGCATTATAGGCTTTACATCATGTTTGCTACTGAACTACACATATATACAGGCATAAATTAACAATTCACATTCAATTTTCATTAAAAAATACTGAATGTTTCAAGCTTACCACAATTTATGGAAATAAACACAGATACGTTGACTAGCAATGAATTCTGGCACAAATACTGGCACAAATTCCCATCTGCTTATGTTCCAGGCTTTTATTTAGCAAAAATATGAGCTGGCTTCAACGCACTGTTGCTTTATCAAGCTTATTTGAACTAGTGGTCTCGAACTAACGCTCCTAAGTGATTATATCAGCGAGTCTGGCCAATGGAGCCACGTTTCGACAAGTGTTTGAAAAAATTTTACCTTCCTACGTCTCCCCTAACAACCAAGGATAGCATTTATAGTCCGACTAATCGTGTGTAGCCTTACATATCATTCCAGCCAATCAGTTCAAATGTAACTTGTGGCCCATTTCCCGTACAATGGTGGTTTAAAAAAATCTACCACTGAGCGATTCTGATTTTGGGTGTTGTCTGACAGCACCATCATTTTATTTTGGCTATAACTTGTTAATTCCTAGACTATTTGCGTAACGTTTTACATATTCTTTGTCAGCAAGCCCTAAGGAACCCAAATATACAAATTTAAAAGAGCTAAGTGGCTGCGTTCAAAATATGCAATTTCTTCTACCTCCTGTTTCGAAGATGTGCTGTCTGGGTACTGTAATGTTTTCAAACGTAAACCCATCTAATGTTATCTTTTCTAATAAGCGTTTTTCCGGATTTTAAAACCTAACTCTGGGAAGGTTAGTGTTTTTATCACTGTCCGTCCGAAAAAGTTAGTGCATGTGGCCTTACACGCGTGATAGTAGTAATTGTGTATCGCGTTACGCGTGTTGGGTGTGTCCTTGCTTTCATTCGCCCCTCTCTCTTTCTATTTGAGTCCATCTGTTCGTTCGTTTTGGTAACGTAGTATAATTAATGTTAGGATTAATTTAGGTCATTACGCAGTGTGCCTCTCAATGTTTTCTTAGAAATGCAATACCCGTTTTAATGTGTTGTGGAAACGCTTGTATTTATGCAGTGGCTTATATTTAACGTGGAAACGTTACAATTTGCAGACGAAGCATAAAACAAAGGGGATTTCGAGTACTGTCATTGTGACAGCACTGTTCTTTACCATTCTTCTTCCTTTCTTTATTATATGTATTTATTAGGCTTTATATTTACCTGATAATTTATATATGTGGATTAGAATATTTCACGACATAAGGGCAAAAAATATATTAATAACTGCATGGAAAATTCATGTCCATACAACAGTTTTGGAGAAAATTGACGCTTTCTGTGGGCACGAATTTCCGAACGGACTATACCATTTTCTCGTACCGCCTCATCTTATTAAGATTTCCTCTGCTGTTTTCAACGCATCTATCTTTCACCGTTGCCATTAACAGTTTTCTTCCCTAGTAAGGAATCCCTACACATCATTGCTTAGAATCAGAACTAAAAGATTCTCTGCCTCCATTTTCTCTCATTTGTTTCGGTTCCTTCTGTGTATGCGTGGGTCTATCAGCTGTTAGGGCAGTGTTCCCGTGAGCGAGAAATTCAAAGCGAGCGGACTAGCATTAGATGAATTTGTGGAAATAGTTAAGTAAACACAATACGGGGTTAAAGCGAATGCAGAAAGAAATGCAATGATACTGATAATGAAGACCACAATACTGATAATAAACTGTGCTGTGTTGTTAAAATGTCTTTGCCGTGCGCTGTTACATCGACGATCCAGTGCGGCACCTTGTGTTTTAGAAAAAGAGGGCTCGTGTATAGCATTTAGAAAACACGTTCTGACCTCGCGCACCATTGGACGTGGCCTTCGGAAAAGCGTCGCTGATTGGCTGGCACTACCATCTAGCACGTGATGAACAGAGGCATGAATCGGTGTATTTCGATGCTGAATATAGGTTGACCTTGATTCATACTGTGTGGCTAGTGTGACATCATTCGTTTTCGGTAGGTGAGAGCGACAAACACGAAGTAAGGCTGTACTGGAGACAACAAGGGAAAATGACCGTGTACTAAAAGACGAACTTTCCGTCACATATGATTTTGTGAGGCTGAAAGGACGAAACAAGCCGTACATTTCTGTGGACTTGTAGTTTTATTGTTATATTTGGGTATCAGCAGGTACGTAGTTTCAGTTGTTTTTTTTTTTCTGTTTGCACGAAATTCCGAGTTATTAGGCTATGATGATGATATAATCCCTTTAACTGTGAGCAGGTAGCTCTTGACAGCCCATTGCCTCTCTGACAAATGTGCAAGTCTTCCTCAGTTGTTGTGATGATGTGTAGAGTGTATTGTGGATGGTTGGGCTATAGACCCTAGCGTTTTTGTTTTAAAGCCGATACTTAGGCTAGTGTCCATCGAAGACTAGGCCTAATGTTTTGAGAAAGTAGTAGGCCTACCTACGGAAATATTGGTTTAATCTTTCGCGACTGACATCTGCTTACATTCAGTGTTAGATACACGGTGTATAGGCCTAATTTTTAATTTTCTTTCACTAGAGTGTACAATTGTCTTTTCTTAGTAGCCTACTACGCAGTTCAGTACATTCTGGAGGCTGTTGCAGAGAGAAATAATTGTATTTATCAATAGGCCTAGGCCAGCCACCTCATGAGGTTCTTGCGTAGCTCATCATATTCCTTTGCGCTCTTACAGAGCATGGAACCGCCACTGAAGCTGGTCCTCTTGTAGGAAGCATACCCCCCAAGCCAGTGGCGTACTAAGAGGGATGCGATGGGCGGTTCGCTCCTGGTGACTGTCAAGAAGGGGGTGCCATCGGACACTAATATAGTAGCCCTATTTACTGTTAAAATGCTACTTACTAGTGCGTTTATTTATTGGTTCTGGATGTGTCATAGGTAGGCCTAACATCCGCCCCGGGTGCCAAGTACTTTAGGGACGTCTCTGCCCCAAGCATCCACATCCTCTTGTAGCAGCGGTTTCCGTGGCAATTTCTTTTACATAGGCTAATGACGTTTACCAGCACCATTAACAGTCTCATATACGTTGCCTTGTGCTACATGCTTGAGAGTGTAGTAGCCTAGTCATATTCTTTTGTCTCTTCATCAGGGGCTTGCTTAAAGTATTTGGCACCCGGGGGCGGATCCTTCCTTTTGGCTCCAGTAAAGAAACACGTTTGCAAGTACGTTTTTAACAGTAGGCTAAGCATTATTATAATACTGTCTGATGGCACCCCTTTCCTGGCTGTCATCCGGGGCGGACCGAACCCCCCCCCCCATTACGCCACTGCTCTTCAGAGACCCCGGGAACTAGGCTACACGGGACATAGGCCTACCTGCTAGTTAACTTTCTTCAAGTGACATGTCAGCTGTCGTAGGTGATCATATAAGCCTATGTCCACAGCTTCCTGCTTTTTATTGATTCTTTGATTTCTTTCAATGCCACGGTATCGACCTATCCAATATCTTTCTCTCTTTATTGTATTCTCTGTCTTTCCTGGTGTCATATATTCCAGTATTTCTTTACTCATAACATGCCATTAATCTATCTCTTCCATTTACAAGATTTTGTTGCATAAAATATTTTCTTTTTATTTAATTCTGATATGGCCTGGTAGACACTTTTTTTATTTAATCTGTTTCTGCTGATTGGAGCAGGGATTTCTCAACCAGAGTTCCAAGGAACCCTAGGGTTCCAGGAGAGATTGTAAAAAAAAAAAGTTTAACTTGTTTTTTTAGTCTTGTATAAAACTGTTTATTATGCTGTATTATTAAAATATTTATTAATATTGCTTTGGTTTATGGTTTTTAGTAGTTTAACTATACAGCATTCTCAATAAATTTTTCATGTTGTAAATAGCATTATGGTAGGCCTAATTAAAATCAATTTACAACCTTTATTTAAATTAAATCTACCGAGCCTACCTTAGATAAATTAAATCCCATTTTGGCGTAGGCGAGCTATTTAACAGAAATTTGTTCAGTTTGTCTTATATGAGTTTTTAAAATTGATGAAAGGGAAGAAAAGAGATTAATTTCAAGAAAGGTCAGCTAAGTTCAACTATGTATTTTTTTAAAAGAAAGGTTAGCTAAAATGTGATTTCTAGTTGTATATAGGGAAGAAAACTACTCTTGCACATACTTTATTTCATTTAGCATATTGTAGAGTAGAAATTTGTGATGTGGCGTTAATGATTTTTTTTATTGTTTTGGGTAATAAATTGTATTACTTTTATGCCAAAATGTTTTCTATGAAGGGATCAGTAGCATTTACCGGACAATCAAAGAGGTTCATGGCACAAGAAAGGTTAAGAACCCCTGCCCTATAGATTTATTACCAGTTGGCAATTTTTACATGTGTCAGGAAGTATAATCTTATATGGTAACACGAACCAACCAATCACTGGCGAATGTTGTCATTTTTATTCAGTTTATAATTGTTCTGCTCAGACTACTAATCCTTTGTAAGCTGGAACATTCTACTTTATTCAAAGCCCAGGATATGAGTGTGACTGTGATTTAGTCAAATGAATTAAACACATTTTTATGTTTGGTCATGGTGAAGGAAAGTGTGAGGAGTTTGAAAGCCAGTGGTGAATTACATACCATTGAGTAGTATTTTTGTGCTTGAAATCAGGAAGTGATTTTAGGTTCATGCTAGGCATAAAACATGTTTTTAGTTTCAAGTTAACTGGTGTGGTGGTTTACAGTTGGCAGAAATTTTAACATTTAAAAAATAAATAGAAAAACAGAATAATCAAGTTACAGATTTTACTGTTTTATCAAAACTGACATCCCATGGTAAGACACGCAATAAATGTCGTACAAGGCGACGAATATGAGGTTGTGCGTGGGGCTGGCAACCTCATCATATAAACAAATTGTTTAGAAACCTCCGCTGCATGAGCATGTGAATGCTTTGTGCAGACTTCCTGCCAGGGACCAAGAGCAGCAGTGGCTTAATACTCCATAAGGAGAAATAAAAAAAATAAAATTACGATTATTCAAGACCAAAAATTACATGCCTGATACGAGTTATTACAATTTATGAATGATTCTGTTCACTTTGTTTAAAAAAAAAAAAAAAAAGAAGAATAGGATATGGTAACATGCTGATGTTCATAGCACATTTTGCAAGTGCCAGATATCTTAAAGCATTTTATTAACAGACATATTCCACTTGCATATAATCCCTAGGTGTATCAGTTATTACACATCAAAATATATGTGCATAGTTTGACAAGCGGATAAATATTAAGCGAGAGTTGACATTGCCATAGTTCAAGTCATTATTTAACCTGGGAGGTTGTAGGAAACCAGTCTGGTGATCTTTCCTCTGTCTGCCGCAAAAGAGGTCCTTATATTTTAGTGTGGATTACATAGCGGTAACAGTTAAGTAGCATTACTGTTTAGAGTTATAAAATTATGTACTTATGAAAATTTGTAAAAATGATCAGTACAGACAAGAAGGTGATTTAATATTGAAAACATTATCATTCCAAGATAGTAAGGTGCATTTATTTTCATTTTTATGTGAGTTGAAATGCTGCAGGTGATGTGTCGTTTCATTAAATGATCGGACAGCCATTTCTGTCGTACTTAAGCTGCTATCACTGATTAATTGACTGGACTGTTTGATGCCTAGACAGTGTGAGCCCACCTACAAAGTTTTCAGTCATTCTTGGCTGACCAAGCGCCGTGGATTGCTATCATTGCATCCTTTGTAAAATAGCTTTTTTTATTTGACTTAATTATACCGTAATGTTCGCAGGCATTCCAAGTTCTATTGCAATTATCTTTTTTTTATTTTTAAACACTGTTTTTAAGTTTTCGTTTTAGTGGCCGAATTTTGAGATGGCGAGCTAGTGTTGACATTTTCCTGCTCACAGAGAGACCTCACTTTTTAATACAACCTGCACCATTAATGCAGGTCTAGGAGCCTCACAGTTGTAGCTAAGCGGGAATTTTTAAATAAAGGAAAATAAATTAGGCTGAATCTGCACAAATTGCCTGGGGTTAAACAAAAGTCAGCTGAAATGACAAGTCAAGTGGACTGCCGTTTGTTTTTTTTTTTTTTTTGCGCGCGCCTCTTCTCCTCCTCCCCCTCTCCCCCCCCCTTCCCGTGGGGCACATATGGATCACTGACTGTTCACTTGCAGTCATTTTTCTGCATAATGGGCAAAGTTATTTTTGCTGCATATTTGCATGCTCACAGAAGTCGTGTATATTGACTGCTGTTGTTGATTTGCAACATAACTGACACATAGCGGATTTCCTAGAATTTTGAATTTGTGAAAATTGTTGTGTTAACAGCTGAAGTTTTGATCATGAATTTAGATCTCTGTAGCTCTGATAGTAACATTTATTTCTACCAGTAGTAGTGTGGTTAGTTGAAACATAACACCACAGACATGATTTTATCCAGGTAAATCTTTGGAGGTCTCTCACATTTACCTTTCTTGACAAAAGTTATAACTGCCATGTTCTCTTTCATCCAACGGATACCACACTTGAATGCCGGAGGGAGAGGGCTAGTCTGAACTTTCCCTAGCTTACAAATTCTTCCTTTTTTCCCCCTCCATCACCTAAAGATTTACCAAATCATCCCATGAGATTGCAGGTAGATCAAGATCCACTGGTTGCAGACCCCTGCCTTACACGGCTGTTTGCCAGCGATCTTTTAGTTCGTTCGTTCATTTGTCTGTTATGTTGTTGTTATACCCTGTTCAACCTGAAAGTTGGTTATAATTGGGGTATATTGTGTTAGGTTCTTCGGTGCTAGTCGAATGGTAGTCCTGAAAAGGACTGGTCCTGAAAAGGACCACTAGCTGGCTGTCTGGATTCCTCTTTGTTTGTCCGTTTGTGGTGCCGTGTCGCGTTCATGGTGTTTTTTATGTCCTGCCTCACTATCTTGCTTGTTTGGTTTTGTGTGTTTTTACGCTCCTAGTTTCTGTTTCTTTTGTCTTCCTGCTGTCCTGTATCTGTGCAAGTGCTTTTTCAATTATCGTTGGTAGTAGCTGTTCTAGCGTTTCTTCGATGATTTCTTCTTCTGTTTGGTTGTTCGTTTTAGTTTCTCGCGTGTTGTTTGATGAAATTTCCTCAATGGCTATTCTTTCTGCTTCTGTTCTTTTGAGGATTTCTGCGTTATCCTCTTTCAGATCTGACAGCTTCTTGATATCTGCTTCTACCTGCTGCTGGATTCTTTTCATTTCTTTCATCATGTGTTTTAAGTTCAGTATATCTATCGCATCTTCTCCACTGTCAGTTGGATCTTCGGGAGCCTGCTTGCTTCTGTTTTCGATCTGCAGTTTCATTTTCATTTCTTTGACTTCAGCGGTCAGCTTGTGTAGCTGTCGTCTGTCAATCGTGCGCTGTTTTTCTGCAGCATCCGCCGCCACTTTGTGCTTTGCCTCTCTGAAGGGGATGTTTTTGGACACGGCCTCCTTCAAGATGCTCTTTGTTTCCTGGAACATCGGGCAGCCTCGGTATCTTGCCCCATGGTTTCCGAGGCAGTTTGCATAGGTACGGTTTGGATTTATGGCCTTGTAATTTTGATCCTCCTTCGCCTTGGGATAGTCGTGATATGGGTGGCTACCCGCACAATACCGGCAAACTGCATCCCTCCTGCACGTTTTCTTTGTGTGTGAAAACTGCTGGCAGTTAGAGCACTGCATGACCGGAGGGATATATGCCTCTGTCCTTTTTGAAGTAGTTTCGAGCGTCAGTCTCTCAGGTCTTGTGGACCCTTCAATGGTTATTACAATCAGGTTTGTGTCTTTGTTGTCCCATGTTTTTAGCCTTTCGACCTGCGTGACTTTGACACCAACGTCCTTCTCAGGACGCCACTATTCGAGAAAAGATCACATTATCGTCAAAATGGTCCGAAATAAACCACATGCCAAAAAGAGGAAGGTCTACAACAGCCCACCAGCGCTGAATAGCCAGGGGAATAACAGAACCACAAACAACAAAGACAGACAGCCAGAGAGCAAGACTGCCCCAAGTACTCGTGCCGGGACCGGTCCTTCTCCAACTCTTGACACGACGACGGAGTTAGCTGGTACGTGTGTCAGCCCGACTGAGAGGCTGAGTGGCCCGACTCCTTGCGAGACAGAGGAGAGGGCAGATGCAAACGTCCCTGGCCTAGATGATGAAGATCCAGAAGATGAAGAAATGATGAGAGCGCTACAACAGCTGGAGAAGATGAAGGAATGGATGGAAAGAAGAGAGAAAAGGTCAGCTGCAAACGTCCACGGCCTAGATGATGAAGACCCAGAACGTGAAAAAATGAAGAGAGTGATACAACAGATAGAACAGACGCTGGAAAGAAGAGAGAAAAGAAGACAGAAGCTGAGAACCATGTGGCCACCACCACAAGTACCCGAATCGACAGCAGAAACCCTATCTACCACAGAGAAGCTGCACCAAACTCCGATGACAACACCACACGATGCCGAGTTGACAGCTGTGGCTACCCCAGGGAAGCGGCTCCAAAATCCGAAGACAAAAAAATCACCACCAATGCTTGATTCTAGTCCTGACCGGGACAGGAGAAGGAAAGAGGGAACAAAGGCTAATAAGACAGGCGACACAGCTGAGATACAGGAGAAGAGCGTTAAGATCACGCAGATATCTTGGTGGTGGTGGAGGTGAGGAGGGATGGACCTCACTTCACAACAAACTACAGACCGAAAGCGATCTTTTAGTTTTTCATTTCAAAATTTTGTTTTGGTTTCATGCGTCAAACATTAATTATTGAAACATTAAATTGCAAGTCCACATTTATAAACCTTAAAATAACACACCCAATTGTCATCAAAACATGAGAGCTAACAATTATCTCAATCATACTTCACGATGGTCATGTAAAAATGAGTATGGTCATGAGTAAAACGAAATGTTCAATTTAATAGATAAATAGGTGTATTTAATAAATACATCTATTAAATGATTTCCACACTCTGTTAATTCTGCCACTCTCACGCAACAACTGCCATAATTTGCTCTAGCCCCAAAATTTCGCTCAATTATCATTCACACTTCCTTTTTTAATAAGAGAAATCTGTACATTCACAGATGGATAAATTTGTAACAAATGAATTTCCATTATAAATTTTAATTGTGAAGTTATATTTTTAATACCACTGGCGCGTCTTTCAATTTTGGAAATAGTGGAATGTACAAATTCTCCTCTCATGTGCCTGCTGCAGGTCTAGTGAGTCAGTTGATGTTTCAACAATATGTTTCCTAACAATGTGGAGAAATTGAGATCGCTTACGTTTTGTTGGCATTCTGGTGACTAATGTTTCTCTTCTATGTTTAATTAGTTTTTGTAGTACAATAGGCTGTCCTCTGGATTTGCATTTTATGATATTTTTTGCTGTTTCTAGTTTTTTTCTAACAATGGATGTGAATAGGGGTTCTTCCTCTTGTGTTAGTGGTTGTGAAGGTGGCTTAGCAAGTAACTGTTGTACTGTGATGTCACTTTTGAAGACAGGCGAGGTGGATGTACTTGTCGTATGTATAACTGACTTGGTAGGTGTAGATGTGGCAACAAAAACTGGCTTGCTAGGGTGAGTAGTGTTATCCACCTCCAAATGAATAATGGTATCACCTTTAATGTGAGCTGACACATCAACCTCCAGTTGAACAATATCATCACTAATGTGGGCAGGCACATCAACCTCCTACTGTACAGAGCTATCCTGACTACAGCTAACTGACTGACTACAGCTAACTGACTGACTACAACTAACTGACTGACTACAACTAACTGACTGACTACAACTAACTGACTGACTACAACTAACTGACTGACTAGACACGGAGGGGTCAGAAAGAACATCACAGGGGATAGAGCAGCTTTTTGTTTTTAAAACACCAAAAGATGTCTTTGCAAAATAATTGCACAGTTGACATTCACTTATAGTTAAATTATGCTCATAGTCTTTCCAGATGTGCTGACTGTTTTCCGATAGTAACTTGGCTGTTTCAAGACACTTCTCATTATGCCTCCTTTTTGCGTTTTGTATTGGTAAGTAACACTTCCTACAAAATATAGTCGAATGCTCTGTCGGTTTATCATCTGATACGTTAATTCCAAACACAAAGAACAGATCACTAACATAATTCAAACAGTTCAGTGCATTCCGTTTTGAACTTTTTGTTTGGGAAGTTAATGCTCTCTTGCCACAGACTCTGCACAGTGCACTGGCACAATTAATATGATGCAACAAAGTATGTTCCATTTCATTGTTATGTAGTATAGTTTACTTGTGTATGTATAAAGATAATGGAATATTTGGGAGTATCACGTCTAACACCACGCTGTAGAATGCTTTATCTGTGAATGAAAGTAGATATACAAACAATTACTTTGAATTCTTTGGCAGCCGTCGTGTGCACAGGATTGTCTACCAAAGAACACTAATGGAACAGTCCTTATCTCACACACAATAAAAAAAAAAGACACTCATAATATAAATACAAGATTAACAAGACTTGAAAGATAGATCAAAGTATGTGGAAGTATTCTATCTATAGCTTTACATGTTTTCTGACGCTTATATACGTAGCTAAATATCATTATAAATGAATGAAAATGCAAAAACAGATGGTGCTTTACAAAAAGTTTTTTTTTACAACCTTATTTAAGATTTGCGAGTATCAGGAATGCGTTTACAGTGATTTAAATGCTATAAAATCTGGTGACAATATGCTTGTTTTTGTAATGCCAAACTCACAAAACTGACTACCACACATTCTCAAGATATGAAACCCAAAAAAAAAAGTATGTGGAAATAATCTTTAGCTTCCCTTCGAGAAGTCTTTATAATTATAAACTCATACGAATGGGCCGATTTTTAGATATTAAATTAATAAAAAGATTACTTATTTTATGAATTTCCTCAAATGATGACGCTGTTTTCAAAAGTCTGTAACTCCGCCAAAAATAATTTCAAACAAATAAAAATGCAATCAAAATAGAACACAGAACAAAGTTATAGTACACAAAAGAATTTTTGCGCTGTGTTTATCCAGAACGAGTGTGTAATGATTTATATAATTACTGATTTTACACACACACCAGCTGATTTTCCCCGCCAAAACCCCCAGTAATCATTTACGGTGTACATGAAGATTATTACCCGGTGTCAATGATGTTATGCCCATTTTCCTGACCATAAGGACACTAGGGGTGATGTGGTCAGCATCACGCCGGCCTCCATAACCTTCCCAGAGTTGCTCTGGTACCCAATTCATGAGGCTGGGTTGACCCCGGACCCGTTTGCGGTCTTAAAAAAATCCCACCTCAACTGGGGATCGAATCATGGACCACCGAGCTAGGAAGCCAGTGCACTAACCACTGCCACCGAGGAGACAAACAAAGGATGAAGAAAACATGGATAGAACAGAAACAAATGGTGCAAGACAGGGTTTTGTGTGAATTAATTAGCATCAAGTGGCAGAATGGTTAGAACGCTTGTTTCTCGAGGCAGAGTTACTGCATTCGAAACCTGATCGTGCCACACTTCAGCGTACCAGCTGTAAATAGGTAACTTACTCATGCTCTTGTGCATTTTTATATGACCACCACCTATGCACAATGCTACAATATACATAAGTGGAATTGAACGTCTGTCTGTGATGCTAATTACACCCTCATTGGCTCTTGAAATCATCCACACACTTCCAGGGATTCCCTCTGTGATGAAACATGTTGAGAAACTAGCATTGCATTCTAAGCTTGGAGAAGTCACTTGAGCCCCATACGTGATTCTTTGGCTTTGACCTGGTTGACTGCATGCAGGGGGATCTCACTGTGGACCCACTGATAGGCAGGGAGTGCTGAGAAGTGGCTCTGTACATGACGTGACAATTCCTTGGGAGAGCCCAGAGCCAGAGTACAGTATGCCATGCTCTTCTTACTCTTAGCTTGGGACCAGATATGATGATCCTTTAAATACAAGCCAAGCTGGAGAAACTGGATCTCATGACTTAATACATTTCTGAATGGCAGAAAAGCCACAGGAAAGGCCAAGATCTGCAGTTTAGATAATACCAAGGAGTCTTAAGCTTGGTATTCGCTGCAAAAGAGTGAATAGCTTAGCAGTTCTAGTTAAACAACAGCTCAGGCTTTTGAGTTACTGAAGGCAAAGGCAGCAAGGAAGGGAACTGGTCAGTTCGCCTCATAAAGGTGAGACATAGTGTAGTGAAGTCTGTTAACATTTCACTCCCCTGTGGCATATAAAGGCGACTGAAAAGCAGAGTATATATTTCTACGGCATGTGGTAGACAGTCCAGTGCACACCCTCCTTAGTCATACTTTATGACATGCTTGGTAACTCCTAGATAATGTATTCTTTACTCTCCTTTTGGTGCCCATGTACACAGCATAGGTGGTGGAGTATTATGGCGCAAACATTTTTGTCATGGTTCACTAACAGCTTGAGAGCTTTTTCTCTTTGTATTGGTAAAGGTGTGTATTTGTCGTTGCATCCAGGTTGACAACATGTGAAAGTTTCTAAGAGTGAAAACTCGGCGATGGTTTAAGTTGGAAATGTTGTTGGTGTTGCCATCACCTGAACATGCCCTTGTGTAGTACTCAGGGGTCACTTTTGAAACAAAGAAAGAATAGGACTATTGTCGTACAATACATCTAATATGAG
>JAMPIV010003947.1:0-387558 GCA_024509875.1 Oreohelix idahoensis | reverse complement strand
CAATTATTAATACGTATACCACACGATATTTATACATATCATATTTAGACAGCATAGATAACACAGGCTCTTTAAGTGTAATAAATATATATAATTCTTTTAAAAGAAGACGAAATGTCAAGCTAAAACACTAGTCTCTTGAAACGTGTCCAACCTTGTTTGCGCGCTAACCACAACTTGTTTAATGGAGAAACTAATCGATAGTTGACGCGTTGTGAAAATTCATTGTGTGCTGGCCTTGTGAGTATATGACTCAACAACCAGACTTGTGTGTTTTGTTCACAGGGATTCTCACGTTGTTGAAAACAGGGAGTCTCACGTTGTGTAGGGTCTAGCTATAAAATAACTACGTGTGAGTGTAATTTAAATCTATTCACCCCAATGACCAGCTAGTGCTATGTAAGTGACCCCGCACACAGCCGTAGTATCCAACATAAAAAAAAAAATGTCAAACGCTGGACAAGGCCAAATAGACAGTTTATTGAACACAACCGTAGAGATACATGTCACAGACAGACTACCTCATGGCACCAACTAGATCCTCCTTAGTGTTGCAGTCTGTAACTCGAACAATCTCGAGGCCAGTTTCATTCATTTTAATAAAGTTCAAACACGAGCTTTTACCCGCCCTTGTTTAGGAACCAGATCGATGGCCCGCGCAAAACATCATGCGTAAATTTCTGTTCACGTCACAAGGTCAAAACACAATCGATCAATAGTAGAAATTTATAAAAGAAACAGTCCTTCGTTCGTGTGTTCGAATCCCCGTGACTTAAGTTTTCAGTTTTTTTCATATGGGCGATATCTGATGATAGGTTTTATATTGTCTCCCAAGCGATTCATACATACGGCGACCACGGAGATGTAGTACATTAAATAAATGTAACTAAGTATTTGTTCCAGTTATCAAACGGGTATCTACGTTTTTGCCCTGCAATTTTCAAATGTTAGTAAAATTCATTTTTAATAAAGTTCAAACACGAGCTTTTACCCTCCCTTGTTTTGGAACCAGATCGATGACCCGAGCAAAACATCGCGTGTAAATTTCTGTTCACGTCACAAGTTCAAAACACAATCGAGCAATAGTAATAGTAGAAATTTATAAAAGAAACATTCCTTCGTTCTTGTGTTCGAACCACCGTGATTTAAGGTTTCACTTTTTTCACACGGGCGACATCTGATTTTCGTATTTCCATTTCTTAATTTTGGTATCACAGTTTTCATATTTCATAAGTTTTGTATCACAGTTTTTATATCTCATAATTTTGGACTCAAAATTTTCATATTACCATTTCTTAATTTTGGTAGCACAACACTCACACCTGCATTTCATAATTTTTTGCAGCACAACACTCACACTTTCGTTTCATAATTTTTGTTTCATAGTTTTCATATTTCTTAATTTTTGTTTTCACAATTTTCGTATTTCCATTTCTTAATTTTGGTATCACAGTTTTCATATTTTATAAGTTTTGTATCACAGTTTTTGTATCTCATGATTTTGGTCTCATATTGTTCATATTTCCATTTCTTAATTTTGGTATCACAACACTCACACCACCATTTCATAATTTTTTGCATCACAACACTCACACTTTTATTTCATATTTTTGTTATCTCATAACACTAACAGACAAACAACGTAGTTTGTAAATATTGTATGTAAAAATATATATTATCAAACTTTGTGTGTAACAGTGTTTTGTTAGTGTGAGAGTATATAACTTAACACTTTTATTAGAACATCCTTTAAAAAGCAAGTTTTAAAAAACAACCTTTAAAAAACAAAATTTAAAAAACACATGTTATATATGGGTTGTTGACGAAGAATAAGAATGGTAGTCTTTGTGTGACTGAGTACCGTTTTTTAGAACGGTTCTCATATTGGGTGGTTTGAAACATTGTGTGAATGTTTTTTAACATGTTGCAGTAGTTCTCGCGATGTTGAAAACAGGGAGTCTCATGTTGTTGAAAACAGGGGTTCTCACGTTGTGTAGGGTCTTCTTAAAATGGTTGAAACTGACCTCGATATTGTCCCGCTTGCAACCTGTAACACTAAGGAGTAGCTAGTTGGTGCCATCATCTAGTCTGCCTGTGACATATATCTCTACGGTTGTGTTCAATAAAACTGTGTATTTGGCCTTGTCCAACCTGGCCTTTGATATTATTTTTTATGTTGGAAACCTCGACCGTGTACGGGTCATTTACATAACACTAGCTGAATATTGGGGTGAGTAGATTTTTTTTACTCGAGGTTAGACCTAGTCAAGTCTCTAACACTTCACTCCCACTTTTTGCTGTTGGCTCTGGTCATGTCTCTAACACTTCACTCTCACCTCTCGATGCTAAACCTAGTATAGTTTCTAACATTCTCCTTCTACCTCTAGTTGCTGGTCCTAGTCATGTCTCTAACACTTCACTCCCTTTGGGTTTGTGTTGCGTACATAGTGGTATGGTTTTGGGCGTGTATATACCTAGGTATCTGTATTCGTGTGCATAGTGGAAGAGAGATATTTTAGATGTTGAGGGGGTGCTGTGGTGAGATTGTCGGGCTGCAGCTGTCTCTTGATGTAGAAATAAGACAGAGAGTTGCGGTGTTGTTCATATGTGTAGATGGCGGATTTGTACCACAGGCAAAAATTATGCTTTTGTAAAATGGAACAATATAAAACAACAAAAGTGTGATTCAAATTATGCTAAGAAAATTCGGAGATATGAAAAGCATAGTACAGAAGTATGAAATGACTATATGAAAATTGTGCTGTAAAGTATGACATGGAAATGTGAAAACAGTGGTAGAAAAGTTATGAAATGGAGATATGAAACTTCTGATACCCAAATTATGAAATATGAAAACTTTGATACCAAAAATATGAAATGAAAGTGTGAGTGTTGTGATGCAAAAAATAATGAAATGGAGGTGTGAGTGTTGTGATACCAAAATTAAGAAATGGAAATATAAACATTATGAGACCAAAATTATGAGATATAAAAACTGTGATACAAAACTTATAAAATATGAAAACTGTGATACCAAAATTAAGAAATGGAAATACGAAAATTGTGAAAACAAAAATTAAGAAATATGAAAACTATGAAACAAAAATTATGAAATGAAAGTGTGAGTGTTGTGCTGCAAAAAATTATGAAATGCAGGTGTGAGTGTTGTGACACCAAAATTAAGAAATGGCAATATGAACATTATGAGACCAAAATTATGAGATATAAAAACTGTGATACAAACTTATGAAATATGAAAACTGTAATACCAAAATTAAGAAATGAAAATACGAAAATTGTGAAAACAAAATAAAGAAATATGAAAACTGTGAAACAAAAATTGTGAAATGAAAGTGTGAGTGTTGTGATGCCAAAAATTATGAAATGCAGGTGTGAGTGTTGTGCTACCAAAATTAAGAAATGGTAATATGAAAATTTTGAGTCCAAAATTATGAGATATAAAAACTGTGATACAAAACTTATGAAATATGAAAACTGTGATACCAAAATTAAGAAATGGAAAGACGAAAATCAGATGTCGCCCGTGTGAAAAAAGTGAAACCTTAAGTCACGGTGGTTCGAACACAAGAACGAAGGAATGTTTCTTTTATAAATTTCTACTATTGCTCGATTGTGTTTTGAACTTGTGACGTGAACAGAAATTTACACGCGATGTTTTGCTCGGGTCATCGATCTGGTTCCAAAACAAGGGAGGGTAAAAGCTCGTGTTTGAACTTTATTAAAAATGAATTTTACTAACATTTGAAAATTGCTGGGCAAAAACGTAGATACTCGTTTGATAACTGGAACAAATACTTAGTTACATTTATTTAATGTACTACATCTCCGTGGTCGCCGTATGTATGAATCGCTTGGGAGACAATATAAAACCTATCATCAGATATCGCCCGTATGAAAAAACTGAAAACTTAAGTTGCGGGGATTCGAACACACGAACGAAGGACTGTTTCTTTTATAAATTTCTAATATTGATCGATTGTGTTTTGACCTTGTGATGTGAACAGAAATTTACGCACGATGTTTTGCGCGGGCCATCGATCTGGTTCCAAAACAAGGGCGGGTAAAAGCTCGTGTTAGAACTTTATTAAAATGAATGAAACTGGCCTCAAGATTGTTCGAGTTACAGACTGCAACACTAAGGAGGATCTAGTTGGTGCCATAAGGTAGTCTGTCTGTGACATGTATCTCTACGGTTGTGTTCAATAAACTGTCTATTTGGCCTTGTCCAGCGTTTGACATTATTTTTTTTATGTTGGATACTACGGCTGTGTGCGGGGTCACTTACATAGCACTAGCTGGTCATTGGGGTGAATAGATTTAAATTACACTCACACGTAGTTATTTTATAGCTAGACCCTACACAACGTGAGACTCCCTGTTTTCAACAACGTGAGAATCCCTGTGAACAAAACACACAAGTCTGGTTGTTGAGTCATATACTCACAAGGCCAGCACACAATGAATTTTCACAACGCGTCAACTATCGATTAGTTTCTCCATTAAACAAGTTGTGGTTAGCGCGCAAACAAGGTTGGACACGTTTCAAGAGACTAGTGTTTTAGCTTGACATTTCGTCTTCTTTTAAAAGAATTATATATATTTATTACACTTAAAGAGCCTGTGTTATCTATGCTGTCTAAATATGATATGTATAAATATCGTGTGTATACGTATTAATATCTGTTGTAAAATACATATTGTATAAATATTGTATAAAAAGACAACACAATGCCGAGTCATACACAATACAACAACACAAGAATATCTACACAAAAATGGTATAGCCAAGTCTCTAACACTTCACCCCCACCTCTTCCTGCTGGCCCTGCTATAGTGACGTCTCTAATACTTCACCCCCACCTCTTGATGGTGACCCTAGTAAAGTCTCTAACACTGCACTCCACCTCTTCATGGTGAACCAAGTATAGCCATGTCTCTAACACTTCACTCCCGCCGGCCGATGTCTTTAATCTACCACCGAAAAAAGAGACCTACACACACAAAAAAATGGTATAGTCAAGTCTCTAACACTACACTCCCACCTCTAGGCGTTGACCCAAGTATAGTGACACGTCTCTTTCACTCCCACCTCTAGATTTTGGTCCTAGTATAGACAGATCTCTAACACTTCACTCCATCTCTCAATACTGGCCCTAGTATAGTGACGTCTCTAACACTTCACTCCACCTCTTTATGCTAGACCTGGTATAGACATGTCTCTAACGCTTCACTTCCACCTCTCCTTGTTGTCACACCCGCCTGCTACAACCCAACACACAGACACACACAGACCCGCACATACCCACACACAGACACATAACCACGCACGCGAGTGCCCACATACACACACACAGGCGCACAACCACATGTACACACATGAACACACACACGCGCACTCAAATAAGTAAGTCTCTAACACTTCACTCTCATCTCTCGATGGTGGTACACCCGCTTGTTACAACTCAACATACACACACACACAACCAAACCCGCACATGCGCACATCCACACACACACAGACACATAACCAAGCACGTGAGCACCCTCCCACACACACACACACACACACACACACACACACAAACACATAATCTACTACCGAAGAAGAAGGAGAAACCTACCAAGCGGCTGAGACTTGTGGTTTCGTTTGACATTATTTTAAAAGAATTAAATAAAGCTATCCGACCTTTTAACTACAACGCTAGACATTTACAAGATGTAGTTACCAATGTTTGTGGGCTTTACGCCCTTTATTTCATCTTGGTCAAAGCTCGCGGTAGTACTATCCAACGCGGCCTACTGGCCTTTTCGGCTTAACAACACGACAACGATCGATTAGTTATTCAATTAGTCAGACCCTGGCTAGCACATAACCGGATTGTTTTTTCCTTCATAAACGATGGCGTGAACCACAAAAATCTCCAATCCCTTCAAAAAAAAAAAAACAACCCTACTAATCCAACATTATCGATTTTTATATTTTCCTCTTTAACGCAGGTATTCTTTTAAAAGAGATCATTAACTATATACTTCTATCTAACACTTCACTCGTGAGTCATACACACAACCACCAGCTACACCCCAACACACATCCATGAGTCATCACCGCCAGTCAAAAAAACAATACCCACCAAGTCTCTAACACTTCACTCCTGAGTCATACACACAAAAATCCCCCCTAACCTACACCCCACTATACATCGTCATCCTCCCCCTCGCACAAAAACAATACCCGCTTCCTTAAAAAAACCCATTAGTAACCTAAGCCCCCGTTATCGATTTTTATATTTTCCTCTTCAACTCAAGTATTCTTTTAAAAGAGATCATTAACTATATACTTCTATCTAACACTTCACTCCTGCGTCATACATACAACCACCAGCTACACCCCAGCACACACCCATGAGTCATCACCGCCAGCCAAAAAACAATACCCGTTCCCTTAAAAAACCCCTTAGTAACCTAAGCCGCCGTCACCACAGATGCATCCTGACAACGTCACCACATCTCCGTATATATGAATGTATGTATATATGTCTAAACAAACACACCCAACATCACACAAAAATCCCCCTAACCTAACCCCGCCCGCTACATTACACCCATGCATCGTCACCCTCGCCCGCACAAAAACCTCCACTCGCTTCAAAAACCCCTACTAATCCAACATTATCGATTTTTTTAAATTTTCCGTTATTATCGATTTTTTATATTTTCCGTCATTGTCGATTTTTTTATATTTTTATATATATATATATTGTCTAAGTATTTTGTATACACAACACGCCCGCCATTATCGAACAAATTTATTGCTATATAACAAGTCATGCGTCTGATCGTCAGAGGAAGTCCCCCGGCTACAATATATCGCTATATAAAAAGTCTTGCGCCGCCTCCTGAAACGCCGCCGCCTGAAATCGATCGAGTATTTTGTTATATAAAAGTTATGCTCCGCCGCCTGAATGCGACCTGTTTCCGCCATGACATACTACTAGTGTCCTCCACTGCTCTCTATCTCAGAAATGCGTACAAGTGTGGAAAAACCGTGCCCTGCCCATTCTTTGATGTTATCAGCCCAGGATTTTCTTTGCCTTCCTCTTCTCCGTTTACCTTCGACTGTTCCCTGGAGGATCGTTTTCGAAAGGGAGTCATGACGAATTACACTAGTCAACAAATTTTCAAAAGTTATATGTACCAGAAATTAAATATACCATTTCTTATTGATTTTGACATGCTGATTTCAAATATCATAATGAAATTCACCAATTGGCTCTGGTTTTTTTTAAAATGATGAATTTACATTACAGTAATACAAATAATGTATGCTTGTTTAATTCTCTGGGGTGAACAGCTAGTCTTTCTACTTTAGCATTATAAAAACTGTGGTTACATACTCAATTAATTGATATTTCAACATAAAATGATAGAAAAAATAAAAACATTATTTAAAGTTCACATATCATGTTTTAAAAAGGCACATTTGAACCCATTCCGTCATTATTCAGTTGCTGTTCGAGCTCTCTTTGCTTGCTTCTTTCTTGTAGTCAATCGATGAGGTGTCTCTTGTCACAGTTCAACAGTAATCAGCAAGCATTGAAGGGCTCCAATTGCCTTGATACCTTGTCTCCATAGCAGCAATGTCCTGGTGAAACCGTTCACCATGCTCATCACTGACCGCTCCAAAGTTTAATGTAAAGAAATCCAGATGAGAATCCAGAAAATGAATTTTCAAAGACGTGTTGCAGCCAAGACTCTTATACTTCAGAAGGAGATTTTCTACAATTTCATTGTAATTATCAGATCTGTTGTTTCCAAAAAAATTGTCCACCACTGACTTAAATGCTAGCCATGCTGCTTTTTCCTTGCCATGCAACACGCAAAGAAACTCGTCATCATGAAGAAGTTTTCGAATTTGCGGACCAACAAATACTCCCTCTCTTATTTTAGATTCACTCAGTCTTGGAAATTTTCTGATAAGGTATTTGAAAGCCTCATCTGTTTTCTCCATTGCCTTGACAAAGTTTTTCATGAGACCCAGCTTAATGTGCAAGGGTGGCAACAAAATCTTGCTGGTGTCAACAAGTGCTGGGTTCTCAACGTTCTTACTGCCAGGCTGCAATGACTGCCTGATTGGCCAATGTCTTCTGATGTAATGGTCACTTCGTGCACGGCTATCCCACTCACAGAGAAAGCAACAGTACTTGGTGTATCCACCCTGTAGTCCAAGCAAAAGAGCGACCACTTTTAAGTCACCGCAAAGTGACCAATGATGATGATCGTAGTTTATACACTTCAAAAGCTGCTTAATATTTTCATAAGTTTCTTTCATATGAACTGCGTGACCAACTGGAATTGACGGTAACACATTACCATTATTCAACAAAACAGCTTTAAGACTCGTCTTGGATGAATCAATGAAAAGCCTCCACTCTTCCGGAATGTAATTGATTTTGAGGGCTGCCATTAAACCAGAAATGTTGTGGCACGCAGAAAGGTCACCCTCTTTGAAAAAGAATGTAATAAGCGGCTTCTGGCGGTTCCTATTCACAGAAATTGTAACATCTTCTGCCAGGAGATTCCACTGTTGCAATCTGGAACCCAAAAGCTCCGCCTTGTTCTTCGGTAAATTCAGATCTCTTACAAGATCATTCAGTTCATCTTGGGTTATTAAGTGTGGTGTAGTGGATGTAGTTTGCTCAAAATCTGGGTCGCTTGAGGTTGATGGTTCAGGACCACCAATGTCCTCTTCTTCATCAGTGGAAGCAGCTGAAAATGATTCTGGCACTTTGGGAACTGGTAGGTCATCGCCATGTGGTACCGGACATATTGCAGAGGGGATGTTTGGATATTCCAGAGTCCATTTTTTTCTTTTTTGATATGCCTTTCCAAAATGTCCTAGGCATTTCTAACTACGATACTTTTGATAAGGACAAATGCACTAACTAATGGCAACATTTTATCAGAGATAAGATATTTATACACAAAGGTGATGTAATCATAGGTAGGATTGCATCATCAACTTCTAGTTACATTTTTATTGGTCATTAGAAGAAATTATGCAATCGCCCACAACAGTTGCGTCATATATATAAATTGACCGTAATTAAATAAACTAGTAGCATATATCTTGAAAACTAGAGCCAATCAACATTTTTTAATGTCATTTTCGTTTTCAGCACACCAAAATTAGTTAAGATCAGCTATTTTCATTTCTGGTACATTTTGGTTGTTGACTAGTGTTACATGCCCAAACCAGGCAAGCTTTCGACGTTTCACTACTGACAAAAGTGGTTCTTGGTGGCCTGCATAGGTGTTTATTCACTCTCTAACATATACATTTGTTTTGTGCTCTTTATAACAAATGCGCAAAATTCTTCTATAACATTTATACTCGAAAGCCTGAATCCTTCGCTCCGTATCTGCAGTGAGTGTCCAGCCCTCACACCCATAAAAGAGAATAGATAATACAAGTGATTTGTTTAATTTGATCTTCACAGGAAAACTGATGTTACTTTTCCATATCACATTCAGCCTTGTCATGGCAGCTGAGGCCAACTCGAGCCTTGTCTTGATTTCTTTACTTGATCTTCCATCACTACATATAGTGGACCCCAGATATTTAAAGGTGTTAACTTCTTCTAACGTTTGCCCATTTAACGTAATGTTGGTCGGAACATGTTTCTTATGACTATTCACCAATATCTTGCTTTTTTCTATATTAATTTCCATCCCATACGTTCTTGTTACTTTCTCCAGTCTAGAGGTAAGGTCTTGAAGTTCTGATTCTATTCCAGCTATAAGATCGATATCATCAGCAACACGTAGATTGCAAAGAGGTCGGCCTCCAATCGATATGGTTGATTTATAATCGTAGAGAGCCTCCTGCATAATATGTTCTAGATATATATTAAAGAGCATTGGGGATAGGATACATCCCTGACGAACTCCTACAGTTGTTTAAAAAAATTCTCATTGTCATTGCTTGCAAAAACAGCACTGCTTGCGTCCTTGTATAGTGAGTGCTTCAATGATATCTATGATGTTGGTATCAATATTGAATTTTCTCATTATTTGCCATAAGCCTTCATGCCAGACTCGATCGAAGGCTTTTGTGAAATCGATGAAGTTATGGTATAAATCGCGTTGATGCTGGAGATGTTTTTCTATCAGTAATCTAATATTGAAGATTTGTTCTGATGTACTTCTTTTTGGTCTAATGCCAGCCTGTTCCTCGGAAAAATTTCTTCTGATTTCTGTTTTATTCTGTTCAAAAGTATCCTTAACATCACTTTACTTGGATGACTAATAAGGCTAATGGTTCTGTAATTCTTGCACATTTTTGATTTCCTTTCTTTGGAAGCGGTATTACTAGTATGCGTCCATTCTTTTGGCCATTTTTTAGTACTACATATCTTCTGGCAAATTGTTGTCATGATTTTTACTATATCTGGTCCTCCATATTTATAGAGCTCTGCTGGGATATTATCCATCCCCGGTTACTTCCCTTCTTTTATCGAACATATAGCCTCTTCCACTTCTTCCCGTAATATTGCTGCATTTCCGAGTTCCCTGTTTTCACACTTAATGTTGTTTAATATGCTATAGTCAGTGTCGAGTTTACAGTTATATAATTCTTTACAATATTCTGTCCACCATCTCATTACATCTGTTTTTTCATTGAGCAGACCCCCGTTTCTATCTTCTATGACAGTTACCGTGGGCTGTTGGGGTTTTGATAGTCTTCTTAATGTGTCGAAAGCTGCCTTGCTTTAATATATATATATATAGTTATTGTTGAACAGAATTGACATCATTGCACTCTGGGCAAACCCGTATGTGCTCAGTCTTCCCCAGTATATCTGGAAGAGTGTGAATGCTAACTGTCCCTATAGCTCACTAGTTATATACACGACGATATGGTTTTACTTACCTGAAGGTATAGTTCATTCCTGCAGCGAGGGGGATAATCACACTCTCCTTCCTGTAGTCAACATGATTAGCGAAGACCCATCGATTGGGATCAATTTTAGTCATGTATTCTGGTTAGAAGAAAAAACAATTTGCATCACAATGGATAGCTGCGGCAGGTAACCCAGAATCTAATGTAAATACACCGAGCTCTCTTAAAGAACTACCGTGATAAATATTGTGTCTGTTTTCAGGTATCAGAGTATTTGACATAAATGCAGCCTATACATACCCCTTATCTCTGCTAGAAGATCAGTTTCCTGGTATCCCATCAATGGAGCAGTGAAAAAATTCAAATTAAATAATATTTTATTAAGTATTAACTTCACTTCAAAGCAGTGATCACCTAGCTTTCTCATGCTGTTCAAGACTAGAGTGGATTTTATAAGCTGGATCGTGAGTTGTCGCTGGGAATGTGGAAAAGGCACTTTAAATCTATGAGATAACAGCGTTTTGAAATTCCGGCTGTCATAAATTTCTCTTAGCTTCAAAAGTCTTTCTTTCCCCTCTCTTCCGGTCTCTGCTTCCGTCACATAAAGACGTTCCTAATTGTCTGATGTGATCTCTGGCAGACGGGATATACATTTCGAGACATACTTTATAGGTTGTCATGACATGTATACATACAGTGTGGTGCGAAAGTGCGTATGTTTATATATATATGTATATATATGTATATGTATGTATATGTATGTTGGGTTTTTGTGACGAAATGTGACAAGGGGAGGGGGTTAAAAATGGCAAAAATTGTATGACGTCATGTGTGCATGACGTTGTATGTGCACGACGTTGTATGTGCACGACGTTGTATGTGCACGACCCGTATGGACAATTTATTTATTTTCTACTTTTAAGTGCAATCAGTAACAACAGTAAAAGTGATGTTACTGACGGCACTCAATAGTAGAAAATAAATAAAAGTCTTACTTAAAAACTTACTTTTACCTTTACTTCGTTTTCAGTTTTATTCCTTATGCTTTGGTAAAAGGAAGTGCGCACGAGAAGAGGGGTTCTTCTTCATGGTTATCATCAGGTCTGATTATAATCTTAATCATGTATATTCTTCTTCTTGTCTTCGTCGTCTTCTGCTCATCTGGCCTAAATGTACTTAGCCCGGAAGGGGGGAGGGCAATTTCGGTAGGGATTCACCTTACAAAGGGAAGCAGGGAGCGCACCCCAGTCAAAGATCCATGATCAATGCACTTTCTACCCGCCTTCCTACACAATGAAGGGACCAGTGGCGTATTCTCTATGTGTGCTGTGCGTGCTGCGCACACCTATGCCCGAAGGAAAATAAAAATTTAATGTATTATTCTATAAAATATTTCTCTTATAATGTTCTGCTTTCGGACCACACGCATCAGGATAACGGATTTTCCCGCATAGAATCTACGAGTATATCTAGTTTCAGTTTCCCAGACGCGTTTTATAGTGCAGTTTTTTTTTGGTTGGTAACAATCGCCCGAAGTTTCTCGGGTAATTCCGTCACTATACGTGCTGCACGTTTCGGTTTTACGTTTGAAGACTGGTTTGTTTGGATCGGGGTAATGGCCAGATACGTCAATACAATACGAACATGCGTGCGGTGGTCTTGCAGCTCTCGAGTTGTAAAAATCGGCTGTGTCCGTCCAGTGTTTTTTGTGATTAATTTTTGTTAGTTGCCGGGAATGCAGATTATTACAGTGACAGTGAGTTTCAAGTTGTAAGTTAATTAGTATTTCGGAGATAATTGACATATACCCCTAATAACTATCGTTGTGTAATTGAATATAGTTGGTTTTTAAATTAAGAGGGGAAGAAGTTAAATAGTAGGCGTACATATTCATTTTAAGTAGCAGCACGCCTAGCACGCATTACCAGGATACGCCACTGGAGGGGACCCCACATTGTGAAATGGCACGGAACTTTGGGGCGGCCGGGGGGGGGGGGGGGGGGGTCTGCCTGTGCTAGTTAAACATACACCTACTTACCAACGATGAAATATTCAATTGGTGCATTGTTGAAACTCCCAGCTATCCATTCTACTTCTGCAGTTTTATTTGTTTGACATTCTTTCTTGATCATTACGTTATATGGCGCATCCGGGGTATCTGCACGAGAAGGGGAGAACACTCAGCTTACAGTTGGTTTAAAAAAAATTATTATTATTTTAATCGTAGAGTTATGTTTTGTTTCATATCTTAACTTCTATGCATACCGAATTTCCATTTTCAGACGACAAGGTTTTTCACAATCCAACATGCGCTCTAGTATAACCGACAGCTCTTATGCACATAATAATTGCATTCGTAGATATAATATATGAATACAAAGACATACAAATTATTTGCACAGATAATATTTAAACACATAAGCGTAACAGTTGTACGAGTAACATGTATACGTATGCAATGCAGAAACGTGCACATGTAGGCAAATATTGACGATTTACACAAAGATATAAAAATATACACATACACTATTCGAAGATAGACATGTCATCATCTGGTGCCATCTTCACATCGAAGATCGGCGCCAAAGGATCGCATCCGTCTATTGTCTTGATGGTGCACTCTGAAAGACACTTTTTTTTGTCTATCTCTTGATGTTATCTTCCCGCTTGTAACGCTATCTTCCTCTTGCATGTTTGCCTTCAACTCTTCTTTCTATTATGGTCTTCAGTAAGATATGTCTTTTACATGGCCAAAATATTTGTCTATTTTTGATCTCCTTCATTAATTCTCTTTTTAACTCCTAAGTTTTCTAGAGCTTCTTTATCTCTTTCCGTGAGACGTACCCTTCTTAAACATATACACGCATTTAAATACTCTCTCTCTCTCTCTCTCTCTCTCTCTCTCTCTCTCTCGATATATATATATATATATATATATATATATATATATATATATATATATATATATATATATATATATATATATATATATATAATAATAATAATAATAATAAGAAAAAGAAGAAGAAGAAGAAGAATTTTTGTTTTCACTCCTAATGGAGCATGGAGCCAGCACTAAAGCTAGTCTCCTTGCAGGAAGCCTACTTATCTATCTATCTATCTATCTATCTATCTATCTATCTATCTATCTATCTATCTATCTATCTATCTATCTATCTATCTATCTATCTATCTATCTATCTATCTATCTATCTATCTATCTATCTGCCTGTCTGCCTTTGTCTGTCTGCCTGCCTTTTGTCACGTAGGTTTTATATTCATTTAATTTCCTACATCTTCTTCCTATTCTTTCACATAAACTCTCTCTTTTAATATCTCTGTATTTTTTTTTCCTGTGTATTTTTCATCCATTCGTTTTGCGAATATTATTCTCATATAATTCGCAAACTTTACCTGTTTTCCTTTCTCCTAAACTGAGAATCGCGCTAGGACGATATTACGTAGATGTCAGGGCTGCAGGGCGTCAGAAGGCGTGATAAGTCGGTTCGCTGAACACAGGACGTAGCAAATCGTCTACATTATCACCGAGCGCGCGAGCTTCTTCTCGGCATAAGTCCCGGTGAGGTGTGATACTTTACATCTGCACCGGGCAGTATCCAGACATTTGGCTGGAAAAATCCCAAACTGACACGGCGCTCACTTGGGCAATGGAGTCAGGCTGTCTGGGATTTGAAACTGACACGCGTACATCGTGGTCAGTAGGTGACAGTTACGACACGCGTTAAGCGGACGTAAATGTTGGGAGTAGGGGAGATAATTTCGCTTGGCGAAATAAGTTTCGGCCCTTTGTCTGATTTTAAGATATTGGCCAAGTTTGAAACTTAAATTTCATTCTCGCTCATAGACTCCACAGTAGATAGGTCGCTCGAAAAAAACAGAATAGCTGTTAGCGAAGATCTCAGTTTGTTTCGGCAATTTGTCGAACTTCTAGACTTCCAGAAATATTTTCAGCAATTTTATTCTTAAGTTGTGCGACTACCTGTAATTCTGTGGTTGAGGTAATTAATATGATAGATATATAGATTTTGTGAGTGTTAAAGTGTTAAATCGCTTAATTCATTTAAATCTATTTCTTTAGCGCAGAAGAGAAATAAAGTGGTAGGCTATTATATTTTCTAGGGAAGCATTCAGTGGAAAGCAGACTAAAAATTTAATTTCTAGCTTATAACGGAAATTGTAGCTATTTATAAATTTAATTTAACTGCTAATACTCAGACGAGTGTATTTTTCTCAACTAACGTATAAACTCTAGAATCGAACCTCGTGAATGGTGACGGAATACGCACGTGTTCCTAATTCATTAGGATTGCTGATTTTTAAATTATAACTTACGTCACGGGAAGTTTAAATGATAAGCAAAGCTCTCTGCTTGCAAGTTTAAATGTAAGTTTTAACCAGTACAGATTCTGTTTATTATATTATATGTGTTATTTTTCCTCCACACAGTGAAAGTTTTGGGGTGACCCTAACTTTACCAGCACCTAGTAGTAGTTTCCATACTTGTGAAGAAATAGACAGTCCTTATTTTGAACCACGTGGGTTTTCTCAAGTAACACTGATCTGACGGTGCAAGTTAGACAGAAATACTAATATCCCTATAACGGGTTTTCAAAGACTGTAATGATAAATACTGGACCTTGGAGCCAGCACTTAATTTCTTCTAGAAACTCTATATAATTTGCTGCCTGGTGGCGTAAATATTAACAATCATTTCCCGACTAGATTATATCTTGTGGACAAATCTGTGGTGTGACTAAAGTGAATCCTATACTGAGGGAAGGCACCGACCTGACATTCATCATTTTTTTTTAAACCTACGCTATTGACACTGTGCTCTGCTAACTCCCGCGCCTGGAATAATTGTTAGGTGACTTAATCAGACATTTGAACAAATTTGCATACCCAAGTAGTCGTTCCCGGAGACTCCAAGTTAGATAAGTCTTTTGGAACTGGGGACTTCTTGGCAGAAGACTGCATTTTTTTGAGTCTGTGTGAAAATCTAAAATCAATGTGTTCCAAGAGGCAGCAAGCAAAGTCGTGAGTACTAGTGTGAGAAGCCATGGCGGAATGAATGAGTGTACGCTGGTTTGAGTGATATTTTTCACTATTATATCTTTGACACCCTGTTGCTGTCCTATTTATTTTTTTTTTTCAATCTGCATAATTTGTTGCTAAGGCTAGAGTTCTTGTGTTTTGTCTTAGGTTAAATCAGATTTTTTTTCAAACTCTGTGCATATAATTACGAGATAAAACAAAGAAAAACTCTTAGACTCAAACCCTATGTATCTGTGACTCTGGCGCCATCATCTGTTCTCTTAACGGGGCCGGGCTAAACCTAGAGTTAACACTATAACGGGGCTATCATCCTTGCAACATTTCCTTGATTTTTTATGACTATGTGTATATGTATTTTCCTAGATGTACTTTCTTTGATGTTGTGAGCCGATTTTTCCTGATATTAAAATCGCTCTTGAACTAAATAATCGTGTTTGGTCAGCTCGTTCTAGATAATATATATATATCATTGTTATAGTTTTCCCACGTCTGTGTGTTTACCTGTCGTCACGTGTATGTGCGTGCCTGTGAGTGATAGAAATATACGTAATATGTATATTGGTGTAGTCTGTCTGACGCTGTAACAACTGTTGTAGAAGATAGGTGAGAGAGAGAAGAATTCTTTTCGCTTTCAGAGACAGCCACTATATCAAATCTATCATCTCACGTGTGTGGAAATTCTATTACCTTTCACTAACTCTCACTGAGTCTATCACCTATTCAAACCTATTCAGAAGGGACCAAACCTAGTCTTAATTCTCCTATCGGAAATCTACGACAAATGAGGGCTCGTTTCCGGTCTTTGAACTTAGAATAGGACATAATATATATATATCATTGTTATAGTTTTCCCACGTCTGTGTGTTTACCTGTCGTCACGTGTATGTGCGTGCCTGTGAGTGATAGAAATATACGTAATATGTATATTGGTGTAGTCTGTCTGACGCTGTAACAACTGTTGTAGAAGATAGGTGAGAGAGAGAAGAATTCTTTTCGCTTTCAGAGACAGCCACTATATCAAATCTATCATCTCACGTGTGTGGAAATTCTATTACCTTTCACTAACTCTCACTGAGTCTATCACCTATTCAAACCTATTCAGAAGGGACCAAACCTAGTCTTAATTCTCCTATCGGAAATCTACGACAAATGAGGGCTCGTTTCCGGTCTTTGAACTTAGAATAGGAAGACGAGTACGACAAACGTGGACTCGTCTATCTGGATTTTGTATTTAAGATTCTTATTCCGTAATAGAGTAAGAGTGTGATGTCTTGTGAGTTGTGTATCTTTTAAAAAAAAATTACCCCCTAGACTAGCGATCTGTTTACGGGCGTGCTGACCACACAAACTAATAAGTTTTTTTTTTCCACAGCATCTTTGAATAATATACATTTTGGTTACAGGTTGATTTTGTCGGGATATAGGTTAACTGCTGATTGTAATACTAAATGCTGGTAAAGTGGTGAGTGTATAACATTCACTGGGTACTGAGGCAGAACGGCGTTTGAACTAAGTTAAGGAGTGTGTTTCGGACTTTTTTGTCCAGATTAATTCCCTCCCTTACCCGATCTGACTTCAGGGGCGAACTTATAGTGGATTTTTAAAAATTAAGGGATTATTTTTCTCTTTAATTTTTGCAATATTCTTTTGCTTTTCCACTGTAGCAACTTATTTTTCAGTTGTAATCTTAACTACCATTTATTTGGCGTAGTCGTGTTTTGCATTGAGTGCTTTATTGCCGATAATAGCAGCGATAGTTAGATTTTATTTTGGAGGAGGTATCCCAGGGTTAAGGATATCATCTTTTGAATAATTTGGTAATTTTTTTTTCTCGTAAGTGGTAGGAACCAGGTTATTCTTTTTCCTATTTTATATCTCCACGTGTCTCAGTCACTGACATAATATGGCCGAGAGGGCAAAGCTTAGACAACTTCTCAGGGACGAAGCGAGAGAGGAGGGACTGGAAGGAGAGGAAGCGAAAGCTTTTGTCAGGGACGAACTTGAGAGATATGATGCGGAGAGGAAAGCAGAAGAAGCTAGGAGGAAAGAAGCAGAAGACCGGCTATTACAGCAGAAGAAGATTGAGGAGGAAATGGAAATTCGCAGGATGCAGCATGACGAAAGAGAGAAGGAGAAGGAGAGACAGCACGAGAAGGAGAGGGAGGAGAGACAGCAGGAGAAGGAGAGGGAACAGAGACAGCACGAGTTGGCGCTTAAAACTCTAGAGTTCCAAAGCCGTGGTGCTGCCTCGACCTCCAGCAATGGAGAGTCTTCTCCTCATTCTTCCTTAACTGACCCTGCAAACACTCAATCTCTTCAACTAAATGCTATGTCTTTCACTCTTGAATCTTTTCCTTGTCCAAATGAGAAGATTGACACTTGGCTAGAAAAATTTGAGAAAATTGCAACTCTGTACGGTTTAGAGAGGTCGCGTTGGAATATGAAACTTTCCCAGGCCCTAAAAGGTTCTGCTTATGATGTTTATTCTAAGCTGGAAAGTAGCCAACAAGACGACTACGATGTGTTGAAGAAAGCGTTACTGGAGCGCTTTGAAATGAACGCTCGCAAGTTTTTGCAACTGTTTCGCAACAGCCGGAAAGAGAATTCTGAAACTTTTCACCAGTTCTCATCTCGTCTTAAGGGATATCTAACAAAGTGCCTTGAGCTTTCGCAGCTCCCCTCTACCTATGAAGGTCTTGAGGAACTTGTTCTAACTGAACAAATAAAGAACACTTTGTCTGCTGATACCCGGAGATTTCTAGCTGAGCAGGGGGCAGAAAAACTGGAAGACATTTTGGAAAAGTCTGAGCGTTATCACAATGCGCTGGCTGAACTACCGGCCACAAAGCGGAAATCGACAGAGGAGCATTTTCGAAAACATAACCTAGAGCAATCTTCTCAGGCTTTTAACCAAAACAACCACAGAGAAACTGGACCTCAAAACCCCCCTCCTGAAAAATCCAAGTTCTACAAGAACAAGTACCCCAACCACCCCAAACAGTCTGATCAACCCGACCGCCCTACATGGCAGCGTAGCCAGAAAGGACAAGGTGGCAAAGGGAGAACCCCTGAGCACGGGACATATGATCAGACCGAGCACACCGAGCCGAAACGCATCGGATGCTTATTGACAGTCTCGCAAGGCGGAATTGTTGACAGTGATTCCAAACCTGTTGGGGATAGACCCTCAACGCGAGGTACTGTTACTTTGAACGGTTCTCAAACTTCTTGCTTATTTGACACGGGGCTTTCTTACGATTGCATTGTTGCCAGAAACCTGGTCAAACCCGGTCAAGAGACAGCAGAGACCGTCAAACTTTGTGGAGTTCGTAAGAGTGATGCACCTACAGCGCTTCCCATCGCATTGGTGGAGATACACTCTGACTTTGTCAGAGGTGTGATCAAAGCGGCTGTTATGGATGATCCCATCTACCCAGTCATACTTGGCGGGAGATACGTGTGTATTGGGAAACCGGAAGAGCCGATTGTGGCAGCAGTAACTACAAGAGGGCAAACCAAGAAGGATCGGGAGCCTGCGCCAAATTTGTTACCTATGGAACTTAAAGAAGCGCAATACAAGGACCCTACCTTGGCACCCTGCTTTAGGAAACTGCCCATGGCTAAGGAACCCACACAGCACGGGGACATTTTTTCTAAGGATGGCGTACTTTATCGGAGAACGGGCAAGCCTGACCAAGGTTACAACCAGCTCCTAGTACCGAAACAGTACAGAAGCAAAATCCTAGAAATGGGGCACTCTCTTCCCTTTAGCGGACATATGGGACAGAACGCCACAAACCAACGTATAACCACTCATTATTGGTGGCCTGGAGTGAATACTGATATTATCAGATATGTCAAATCCTGTGCCCAGTGCCAACGTGTACCACCCAAGCAACGGACCCCCCCAGTCCACATGGGTGAAATGCCAATAATGGGAACACCATTCGAACGGGTTGTGATCGACATTTTAGGGCCTTTCGAAAGGACTAAAAGAAGGAACAGGTTCATCCTGACCTTAGTCGATACATGCACTTTATGGGCAGAAGCTATCCCGCTAACATGCGCAGATGCCAAGCATGTCGCAGAAGCCCTCGTGCAGATTTTCACTCGGTTGGGATTCCCTCAGCAAGTGTTGACGGATAATGGATCTCCATACCGAAACCTGTTGATGGATGAGATCGTTAAGATCTTGAGGACCCAACACATCCACACTAAGCCATATACTCCGGCGGGAAATGGGCTCGTGGAACGTGCTAATGGAAACCTCACCATGATGCTAAGTAAGCTGGCACAAGTGAAACCTGAAGATTGGGATCTCTGTATTCCTGCAGCATTATTTGGCTACAGAGAATCTCCTCATACTTCCACAGGATTTCCGCCAGCTACACTCTTATTTGGCAGACCCATTAAGGGCCCGCTTGAAGCCTTACTTCAGTCTCTGACAGACGAGAAGGCGGATGAGACAGTCGTCTCAGCCAGTAAATATGTGTCGGTTTTAAAGGAAAGGTTGAAACTAGGGTGGGACCTAGCAACGACTAACTTTAAGCGAGCTCGCACAAAGCACGCTAACCGATACAGGAAAGTCGCGGAAGAGAGAGAACTGGAAGCAGGAGAGAAAGTTTTGGTGTTGCTCCCTACCGAGAACAACCAACTGAAGATCGGATGGCAAGGGCCGTTTACCGTCCTGAAAAAGATTTCTAAGGCTAACTACCAGATCTCTATTGAAGGAAAGGAGAAGGTTTTCCATTTAAATCTCTTAAAGAGATACTTGGAAAAACCAGTGCCAACCTCCGACCATCTCCTGACGATCGCCAAAACTGACGAAGATGATGATAGTGGCAGGGATATTCCACCGCTATCACAGGAAATCTTTCAAAAATGTCAGAAGCGGCGACGCTCTTTCAAGCGCGCATATGAGACATTCCATAGGAAGGAAACTTTGAGGAGTGGACTGGAGTAGGACTTGCACAGAGATGGAGGGGGAAGAGGAGATGGAAGAAGACAGACACCCCGAAGCTACGGTTATAGGAAATTAAACTCCATAACGTAGACATGGAGTGCTTCCATATCTTAAAGGGGGGAGGCTCTGTCACGTAGGTTTTATATTCATTTAATTTCCTACATCTTCTTCCTATTCTTTCACATAAACTCTCTCTTTTAATATCTCTGTATTTTTTTTCCTGTGTATTTTTCATCCATTCGTTTTGCGAATATTATTCTCATATAATTCGCAAACTTTACCTGTTTTCCTTTCTCCTAAACTGAGAATCGCGCTAGGACGATATTACGTAGATGTCAGGGCTGCAGGGCGTCAGAAGGCGTGATAAGTCGGTTCGCTGAACACAGGACGTAGCAAATCGTCTACATTATCACCGAGCGCGCGAGCTTCTTCTCGGCATAAGTCCCGGTGAGGTGTGATACTTTACATCTGCACCGGGCAGTATCCAGACATTTGGCTGGAAAAATCCCAAACTGACACGGCGCTCACTTGGGCAATGGAGTCAGGCTGTCTGGGATTTGAAACTGACACGCGTACATCGTGGTCAGTAGGTGACAGTTACGACACGCGTTAAGCGGACGTAAATGTTGGGAGTAGGGGAGATAATTTCGCTTGGCGAAATAAGTTTCGGCCCTTTGTCTGATTTTAAGATATTGGCCAAGTTTGAAACTTAAATTTCATTCTCGCTCATAGACTCCACAGTAGATAGTCGCTCGAAAAAAACAGAATAGCTGTTAGCGAAGATCTCAGTTTGTTTCGGCAATTTGTCGAACTTCTAGACTTCCAGAAATATTTTCAGCAATTTTATTCTTAAGTTGTGCGACTACCTGTAATTCTGTGGTTGAGGTAATTAATATGATAGATATATAGATTTTGTGAGTGTTAAAGTGTTAAATCGCTTAATTCATTTAAATCTATTTCTTTAGCGCAGAAGAGAAATAAAGTGGTAGGCTATTATATTTTCTAGGGAAGCATTCAGTGGAAAGCAGACTAAAAATTTAATTTCTAGCTTATAACGGAAATTGTAGCTATTTATAAATTTAATTTAACTGCTAATACTCAGACGAGTGTATTTTTCTCAACTAACGTATAAACTCTAGAATCGAACCTCGTGAATGGTGACGGAATACGCACGTGTTCCTAATTCATTAGGATTGCTGATTTTTAATTATAACTTACGTCACGGGAAGTTTAAATGATAAGCAAAGCTCTCTGCTTGCAAGTTTAAATGTAAGTTTTAACCAGTACAGATTCTGTTTATTATATTATATGTGTTATTTTTCCTCCACACAGTGAAAGTTTTGGGGTGACCCTAACTTTACCAGCACCTAGTAGTAGTTTCCATACTTGTGAAGAAATAGACAGTCCTTATTTTGAACCACGTGGGTTTTCTCAAGTAACACTGATCTGACGGTGCAAGTTAGACAGAAATACTAATATCCCTATAACGGGTTTTCAAAGACTGTAATGATAAATACTGGACCTTGGAGCCAGCACTTAATTTCTTCTAGAAACTCTATATAATTTGCTGCCTGGTGGCGTAAATATTAACAATCATTTCCCGACTAGATTATATCTTGTGGACAAATCTGTGGTGTGACTAAAGTGAATCCTATACTGAGGGAAGGCACCGACCTGACATTCATCATTTTTTTTTTAAAACCTACGCTATTGACACTGTGCTCTGCTAACTCCCGCGCCTGGAATAATTGTTAGGTGACTTAATCAGACATTTGAACAAATTTGCATACCCAAGTAGTCGTTCCCGGAGACTCCAAGTTAGATAAGTCTTTTGGAACTGGGGACTTCTTGGCAGAAGACTGCATTTTTTTGAGTCTGTGTGAAAATCTAAAATCAATGTGTTCCAAGAGGCAGCAAGCAAAGTCGTGAGTACTAGTGTGAGAAGCCATGGCGGAATGAATGAGTGTACGCTGGTTTGAGTGATATTTTTTTCACTATTATATCTTTGACACCCTGTTGCTGTCCTATTTATTTTTTTTTCAATCTGCATAATTTGTTGCTAAGGCTAGAGTTCTTGTGTTTTGTCTTAGGTTAAATCAGATTTTTTCAAACTCTGTGCATATAATTACGAGATAAAACAAAGAAAAACTCTTAGACTCAAACCCTATGTATCTGTGACTCTGGCGCCATCATCTGTTCTCTTAACGGGGCCGGGCTAAACCTAGAGTTAACACTATAACGGGGCTATCATCCTTGCAACATTTCCTTGATTTTTTATGACTATGTGTATATGTATTTTCCTAGATGTACTTTCTTTGATGTTGTGAGCCGATTTTTCCTGATATTAAAATCGCTCTTGAACTAAATAATCGTGTTTGGTCAGCTCGTTCTAGATAATATATATATATCATTGTTATAGTTTTCCCACGTCTGTGTGTTTACCTGTCGTCACGTGTATGTGCGTGCCTGTGAGTGATAGAAATATACGTAATATGTATATTGGTGTAGTCTGTCTGACGCTGTAACAACTGTTGTAGAAGATAGGTGAGAGAGAGAAGAATTCTTTTCGCTTTCAGAGACAGCCACTATATCAAATCTATCATCTCACGTGTGTGGAAATACTATTACCTTTCACTAACTCTCACTGAGTCTATCACCTATTCAAACCTATTCAGAAGGGACCAAACCTAGTCTTAATTCTCCTATCGGAAATCTACGACACCTTTGTCTGTCTGCCTGTCTTTGTCTGTCTGCCTGTCTTTGCCTGTCTGCCTGTCTCTGTCTGTCTTTGGCTGTCTGTCTTTGTCTGTCTGTCTTTGTCTGTCTATCTCTCTTTATCTGTCTGTCCGCCCGTCTGTCTATCTGTCCCTTCCGTCCATCTGTCTGTCCGCCCGCCCAAACATATAAGAAGCACTACACATATGAGTTTTAATTAAAGGAAGCTACTCACCCGTTACCACGAGGCGAGCAGAAGCCGTGTCATTGTCAAGGCCATTGCTCACAACACACGTGTAGGTGCCGGTATCTCTCTGCTCGCTTCCACTTATGGTCAGTGAATGATCCTGTGCGGAACATTAAAACAAAAAATGCTTCGGCATAACTTATGTCACTGTTGTCTTTCTTCTCCTTAGCATTCCATTAATACTTATGAGGAAAAGCAGGACAGTCGAGTTCAGTCTGTGACTGTCAATCATTATAATTCACCATCATCATTAATCTGCAACTCACTATGATATGGGCCTTTAACACTGTAATGCTAAATCATCTGGTCCATTCCCAACCTTTCAAGATCTGTCCATGTATTTTATTTTATCCCTTTCAGTTTTGTCTCAAGTTATCTTCTCCGTGTGTTTTTATGTCTCTCCCCCCCCCCCCCCCCTTACCTCTCTTCCAGAACAAACATTCCCTTATAATCCCAGTTCTCAAGGGAGTTCTGTTGTACGGTTATTAAACATGGAGAACAACAAAAACAACAACCAGGAAGCCTGTTATAGACATTCATAAAAGGAATTCTGTCCCAGTTGGAATGATTGACATGATAAGACAAGATCACCTTTTAATGAAAGATAACCCCCCCCCCCCCCACCACCACCACCACCAAATACCGGGAGAGCAAGAGGTGATTAAAAGGTGATAACATTTGAGTGAACACACAGTGAGGAAACCAGGTGATACCATTACAACGCAGTTTTTTTTTTTTTAAATCCCTGGGTAAGAGAAATGTCTGTAGTTCTAAAACACACGGAGAAAAAAATTGGAGACAAACACGAACAGGGATGAATAAGATATTGAAAGATCTTCAACAGATGGCACAAGACAGGGCAGGCTTGAAGCGAATTTGTTTATGCGCCAAAGGATCGCATCCGTCTATTGTCTTGATGGTGCACTCTGAAAGACACTTTTTTTGTCTATCTCTTGATGTTATCTTCCCGCTTGTAACGCTATCTTCCTCTTGCATGTTTGCCTTAAACTCTTCTTTCTATTATGGTCTTCAGTAAGATATGTCTTTTACATGTCCAAAATATTTGTCTATTTTTGATCTTCATTAATTCTCTTTTTAACTCCTAAGTTTTCTAGAGCTTCTTTATCTCTTTCCGTGAGACGAGTGATGTTACGGGGTAATGAATAAGTAAATTATGATAACGCAGTTATTGGATTTCCCCGTTGACTTCCCGGAGGTTTTTGAAGAGCCAAAGAAAGAATGGGCCCACTGCACCCTCAAGCCTGAGGCGACTGATATTTAAATAAATGAAGAGGGGAAACCCGAGGCCTGTAAACAGTAAATAAATAAATATTCATTTTCTCAACCCGTAACCCGTCATGGGTCGTAGGGGTGCCATGGTGGAAGCATCAGCAGACAGGGTCCTCCACTGCTCTCTATCCTCAGCAATGCGTACAAGTGTGGAAAAACCGTGCCCAGCACATTCTTTGATGTTATCAGCCCAGGATTTGTTTTTTGGGTTCCTCTTCTCCGTTTACCTTCGACTGTTCCCTGGAGGATCGTTTTCGAAAGGGAGTCATGACGAGTTACATGCCCAAACCAGGCAAGCTTTCGACGTTTCACTACTGACAAAAATGGTTCTTGGTGGCCTGCATACGTGTTTATTTTCTCTCTAACATATACATTTGTTTTGTGCTCTTTATAGCAAATGCGCGCAAAATTCTTCTTTAACATTTTTACTCGAAAGCCTGAATCCTTCGCTCCGTATCTGCAGTGAGTGTCCAGCCCTCACACCCATACAAGAGAATAGATAATACAAGTGATTTGTATAATTTGATCTTCACAGAAAAACTGATGCTACTTTTCCAAATCACATTCAGTCTTGTCATGGCAGCTGAGGCCAACTCAAGCCTTGTCTTGATTTCTTTACTTGATCTTCCATCACTACATATAGTGGACCCCAGATATTTAAAAGTGTTTACTTCTTCTAACGTTTGCCCATTTAACGTAATGTTGGTCGGAACATGTTTATTATGGTATTCACCAATATCTTGCTTTAAAAAAAAAAAATATTACACACACACATAAAGGTGTGTTTCAGGCACTTGTGAGAAATAAAGAAGAAGACAGCTAGACAACAGAAAAACAACGGAAGTGAGAGGATTATCGGAGAATCGAACCCAGGATCTTCCGAACGGCACCACCGCCTAGCTACGGAAGCGAACTGATATAAGGTTCTGCATGGGGCTGACAACCTTAAGATGTAAAACATGTTGCCACAGAAACCACAGCTGCAAGATCATGGGATTGATTGCTGGGTGCAAGCTTTCTGCACGGGGAAGTGCGGCATTGGGTGCTCTATGCTTCTTAAGGAGTGCAAAAGAGAATGGCGATAATGATGCGGATTTATTGGCTTGTTGAATTCTCATTTCAATCTTTTTTATCTATTTTTCAGTGTTGTGAACATACTGCAAGGCATCTGAGCTGATCCACTTGTACTATCCTATTGTTTCAAATTAAATGAGTTCTTTCTTAGTGTTTGTTACTTACTTAGTCGTTCCCCTTTTACCGTGAGCTGTAGAGGTTTGGAAGAGAGAGCGCCAGACTTTCCTATCGACTGTCTTCCTCCTGGCCTGGTTCCATTCTACTCCTCGGTCCTTCAAAGACTCCCAACGGACTCTGGGTCGTCCTGGAGGTCTGGATCCCTGGCTCTTAGTTTCCCATGCTTGTCATGGTAGCCGATCTTGTCCCATTCTGCAAACATGGCCAAACCATCTTAGTTGGGACTGTTCTACTTGGGTCTGCAGGGGGTGGGATTTTAGGCCTTGACGTATCGTCTGGTTGCGGACTATGTCTCTTCTTGTTACTTCAACCACCTTCCTCAGATACCTCATTTCTGAGGTTTGGGTCTGGCTTTTGTGGGTTGTAGTCATTGCCCATGACTCGCATCCATACTTCAGGACTGGCACATAAGTGGAGCGGTATACAGCCATCTTTGTTTTCTTACCAACCTCTCTTGCTGAGGAATCCTCGAGTTATGGCCTGAAAAAATCTCACAGCTGTTACTTTTCGAGTAGCCAACTCTTCTTTGATGCCTCCCTTCCGGTCTATAACAGCTCCGAGGTATTTAAAGTTGTCGACCTGCTCCAGGACCTGTTCTCCCAGCTTAATCTGATGCCTTCTTTCTTCTCTTAGTGTTTCACATATTGTTAATATTTCAAGATGATTTGGCCATGTCTACAGAATGGGAGAAGATCGGCTAACACGACAAGTACGGGAAACTAAGAGGCCAGGATCCAGACATCCAGGATGACCCAGAGTCCACTGAGAGGACAACATTAGACAATCTCTGAAGGACCGAGGAGTAGATTGGAACCAGGCCAAGGAGGAAGACCGTCGATATGATAGTATGGTGCTCTCTCTTCCAACCTTTACAACCTCACGGTAGAAGAGGAACGACTAAGTAAGTTAGTAATATTTCAGTTTAGCATGCATTGATTATCATGTTATGTTTTGTTAGCAGTGGTTCAGTAGATGTTTATTTATGTTTCCAGAGATGCAGACACGGTTGGTATGTCTTACTTTACTCTATCATTCTGCTAGTGCACTGAAACGTAGTGGGGTGCTGAAGTTGGCGTTCTGAGGCCAAGTGCGTCGCGTTATCTGCGGTGAGCCCGTGATATTGTAAAATGTCGGTGTTGTTGTCTATCCATCTGTTTCATGGTCTTTCCCGTGCTCTGAAACCAAATCTTTAACGGGTGTATGCACATGATGGCAACATATCGGGCTCTGTCTTAAGTTGATATTGGTGCAACTACAACAGTAGTAGTCGTTGGGGATTGCTTATGGAATGTTACCAAGAAGGTCTCCAGAAAATGGCTCTTTAATAAAGATAAGAGATAAGAGCAAGAAGAAGAGGATGCGAATGCTCTCCACTAGATAGTGTTTTCTAGTAATTATGGCGACTTTTCTATTTCCCCACGACCTTAGCTTCTGTCCTCAGATCCCGTAAAGAAAGAAAGAGCCCCCAACCTCATCTAAATGTAGAATTTTACCTATATGTAAACATTTAACACCGACAGCACGAGTGATACATTAACGAACTAGATAATGATCAAACAGTTATTGGGTTTATTAATTAAATATTTACACATACAGCGTTAGTAGAGAAATAAAAAGTGATGATGGTGAAAGACAATTAACAGAAACACACAGATGAGATATAAATTATGTAGTTAGTTAACTATGAGAATGAAACTATGTGAAGAGTGAAGTAATGATGTGATATATTCAGTGTTACTACACTGATGTCCAATCAACGCTGTCTATGTGTCTCTTAGTGCTCCTTCACTGTATGGTGATACACATATATATATAGACTGTCCAATGGTATGGTATGTTGTGTGGGTTATCTCCAAGATAAGGACGTACTGATAACAACTATTGCAGTAATGAGAACTTTGACGATATACAGTTCTTCATTGTTTGGCATTATCTCTGTAGCTTTGACAAATCGTTGACAGTTGCCTTAGGAAAATGTCTGCTGTCTAGTCGTTGAAAGCTACTGGCTAGACTCTAGATCTTCACGAAATGATCTTGGTATATAGACTCATCTACTTGTACTCTTGATTCATAAAATATGCTTTGGAGTGAGTTGAACTTGCTAGCTGTATGTGCCACTCAACTTGTAAATATGAAATCTTGATTCATAAAATATGCTTTGGAGTGAGTTGAACTTGCTAGCTGTTCATAACCCTCCACTCCCAAAGGAGCATAGGCCTTCAACAAACACATGCCAAGTCCTCCTGTCACGTGCCATCATCTCAAGTTCTTTCCACGTTCTCCTCATCATTTTCACCTCTGTTTCCAGCTCTCTTCTCCATGTGCTTCTAGGTCTACCTCTGCCTCTCTTTCCCTGGGGGTTCCAGAACAAGGACTGCCTTGTAATGCTATCAACAGGTTTCCTCAGTATGTGTCCTATCCATCGCCATTGTCTTCTTCTCATCTCTTGTTCCACTGGCATTTGTCTAGTTCTTGTCCTCAGTTCCACGTTGGTAACTGTTGCGTGATAAATTCTCGCAACATCGTTTTATTACAATATCTATTTTATAACGCAAGGGCAACAACTGCTTGAAATTTATAGTCACTTTTCTCGGTAAGCATTTGTCTTCCCGCGTTGGTATTGAATGCAGTTAAGTTTTGAGCTGTGGTCTTTTTGCGCTGGACTGCGCATGACTGGTCTTGTTTTTTTGGTCGATCGGTTTCCGCCCACCACTAGTGGAGTGAGCGATTTGAATGGCGAAAGAGATGCCTCGTTGAAGAGGGGATCTCCGCTATTTTTTGTTCTGTCAGGGATGTGTAGTCCTCTTAATGGATATTTCGTTTATTCGAGATAATACCTCTAGTGTTTCCCACATGTCGGGAGGCGTGATATTTCTGTGTATTTCCTGAAGGCAAGGTAAATTGACTTTTCATTAACTCTATCGATTTTGGGTCGTGAGCGATTTCGATTCATAGCCTGTCTTCGAAAGTCGTCGTCACGAGATGTTTTCCCAGCTCACATGTCGCTGTATTGTACTGCATCGGTTGATGCATATCCCAAGGACCATTACTTGCTACTTTGTTAAATGAACTAGGTTTGGAAAACCTTTATTATCTAGAGGATATTTTTGAGGACATTATTTATACTTCGGCAGACGTGTCTGTCTTGCTGAAGTCAGACTAAGGAGAGTGAACTGATCTCATACATCTGGTTATCTCCTGGCTGTTATAGAAAAGGATGGAGTTTTTTTCACCTGACTACATTTACAGCACTATGAAATATAACATGCATCTGACTCATCATTGTAATGCTGTCTACCGTCTATTGCTGTATTGAATGTTGCTGTGATAATGACTGTTTGATGTGCCTACATATTCGCGTAACCATTTTGTCACTGTGGCGTCCACAATAAATAATGAAGAAAAACGTCAACGGCTGTTACAAGAATCATTGACTTTATACGTCGTGAGTTTACTGACGTCCTATGTGGATTTCCCTGTTATTTTTGTATGAACATTGTTTGACTGAACACATCTGCACACTACACAAAACCAGACATGCGGATACCATCCATCATCATATGGCATCACGCATCATTTGGTGGCCATAAGCTGGTTTGATTCTGGTACCAGCAAACACGGGGTCCCTTACCCACTTCATTTTCAACAAGAATTCATCAGCATCCTTCAAGAAATTAACATTCTTCAATACAGTCAACATCTTCAAAATTTTCAAAGTACTCGGCGTTGCCCGGTAAAAGTCAAAATTTCAACTTTTTGACGGAAACAAGAATTTGACAGTACCCGGCGTTGTTACATGTTGCCGGATAACTCGGACTGCTGTTATCTTTTACGCAAGTCAAGCAAGTTGCTGCTGTCAAGGTTCCAGTGCTGTCGTTTTTGTGAAGGTCAAGTGCCGGTTAAAACGGGTTGCTTTCTGAAGAAGGCCAAGTACCGATTTCCATCAACTTACTTTTGGATTAGAAGGTCAAGTGCCGAAACAACTCAACACACAGTATTTCAGAAGCTCATGTACCATCGTGTTAGCAGTGGAAGCAGTTCAGATGTGCCATCATCGTTGGAGCTTCGCTCTTTAGGACGTTGATTGACATCCGTTTTTTTCTGCTGTTCTACGATTGGAAGCCTATAAGTTAAGTGGCCTGTTTGTATGTAAACTGTGCCCTTATACTTCTGCTGAGTCTTCTGTGTATCATCTCATTCTATATGTTATATGTCTATATGTTATTTGTATATTTATGTGTTTATATTTCAGCGGGTTCTCGGTTGGGTGGTGTCTCCGTTAGATTATGCCACGTCATAGAGGTCGTCTATTGTGAGCGTTTTCTGTAGGGTTTGCAAATTTTCGATACTGGAATTTGCTAAGCGACTTCTGTTGCTATTTATGTTAGCTGTGATGACATGTTTTAATATTGTTTTCGTTATTATTTCGCATTCTTTAGTTTTGTTTTGATTTGTTTGTATTTGTTAGCCTACTCTTGTCTATAATTTAGTTTCATACAACATTTTTGTTTATACACTGTGGTGTCATGTATTTTGTTTAATTATAGCGCAGATATCGTCACATTTTTTGTGATATTTCATTAATTTCTGCTTTATTTTTAGTTGATTTCTGCGAACGTTGTTGTATTGTTGCTGATCTTTGTTATTGTTTACATTGTTATTGTTTACATTGTTTGCATTGTTTACATTTTCAATGTTTACATTCTGCATGTGTTTACATAGTCATTGTTTACAGTTATAGTAATTAGTTAATGGGCTATGCTAATGCACTGTTACTACTACACTGATGATAAATGAATGATGAATAGTGTCGTGCACTATTGAATGAGAAGTGCACTTATGATCAAGAATTGAGTGCTGATATTTCATATACAAGTTCTTTGATTGGAGACTTGTTTCCCACAGAGACTGGGATAATATAATGTGATGTGAATATACAAGTGCTTAATTAAGACTTGTTACACTTAGGTTTGAAATAAATTAGTTAATTATTTCAGGTTTTGGACTCATATGTTAGACAACATGTCTACATTTGAGCACTTTATTGAGCAGGGTAAATTGCTTGGGAAGACTGGTGATAAGTTAGAAGAATTTTCAACTGCTCGATATGATAAAGCAATGGAAGCTGAACAAAAGAAACTGCAGATGCAGGTGGATGAAAAAAGATTCCAAATGGAAATGGAAAAACAAAAAAGGGAATCAGAAGCTGAGGAGAGAAAACTCCAGCTACAGCTAGAAGCTGAAAGACTTCAAAAAGAGGCTGAGAATAAAAGACTTGAGAGGCTGAAAATAAAAGACTTGAAAAAGAAGCTGAAAATGAAAGACTTCAAAAAGAGGCTCAGGCTGAGGAAAGAAGATTACAGAGAGAGTCTGATGAGAGGAAAGAGAAAGCAAAAATGGAACATGAAGAAAAGGTCTTAGCTTTAGAGTTGGAAAAATTGAAATTGACGAGCATGAGTAATGGTAATGATTCAAACAAGGGTTCATCTTCTGGTAAGGCTAATAATGATACTTTTAAGATTAAGTTGCCAACTTTTAGTCCTTCCAGTAATGACATAATGTTCTATCTGGACAGATTTGAACAAGCATGTACAGCTCATAACATAGACAAAGCAAAATATGTTTATCAGTTATCAGGGATACTGACAGGTAAAGCTCTAAGTATATTAAATATGGTGGATGAACCTGACTAGAACAATTATGAGGTTGTCAGGGCCGCTCTGTTAAAGAAATATCAGCTTAACGAAGACGGCTATCGTCTACAATTTAAAAACATGTTACCTGAAAATGGAGTTGAATTCTCCGAGTTTATTGCAAGAATACGCATTACTTTCTCACGATGGGTTGAACTATCTAAGACGGAAAAAAACTTATGAAGGACTTATGGACTTAATACTTAGAGACAAAGTCATGTCGTCTGTCAATGAGTCTTTCCTTGCTTTCCTTCATGAACGTAAACCTAAAACAATAAAAGAAATGGAAGATTTCTGTTGTCAATACGTAACTGCGCACCCACACATAACCATGGGTAACTCTAAGGTGAAAGAAGGTTTACCAGTTGCTTCGGCAGCTCCGTATGGCCAAAACTTTGCTCGTAGATTCCAACAAAATTTTGATAGAAAGAGTAGCGGTAATTTCTGTCAAAATCATGGAAATCAATTTCATGGTGATTCTTCTTCGAAGAATTAGAGACAACCTGATAGTACTCGTTACTATCACCCTAATAATTATAAGCATTTCAAAAGAGGATATGGTAATAGAGGTTATTCCTGCCGAAGACCTCAGAACCAAACAAATAGATGTTCGCATCAATGTGAACATGATAGTAATCGTGGAAACTGGAATTCGAACCAGGATAACAATTACAATAGAGACAATAATAACTGCAGAGATAATAATAACTCTGATAACTTCAGAGGTAATAATAGTCGGGGTAGATCTCAACACAAAAAAAAGAGATATCAGCAGGCTAATGCTGTACAACAGGAAACTGAGGGAGCCTGTAATCATGTTGTTGATAATAAAAACTTTGACGCTGTCACTAGTTCTGCTTTTGACTTTGAGAGAGCAAACAAATGCCCCCAATGCAGTACTTTATTCGAACCGGGTACCATAACTACTTTGAGTTGTGGTCACCCACTTCCCGCTCTTCCTGCTGCTGTTGCGCATGACGGGAGGGGTTCTTTAATTCTACATAAGGGTCTTGTTAATGATACTCCGGTCTCACTACTTTTCGATTCCGGATGCACCACTATTGGTGTTAGACAATCGCTTGTAGATCCATCTTGTGCTACAGGAAGGGTTATTAAATGTGTCACATTTGGCGGCACTCTAGAAAAATATCCTACTGCTGTAATTCGCATTGCCACTCCTTTCTTTACTGGAGATGTGCATGCTTGTCTCTTACCTAATCCTATTGCGGACCTTATTATTGGTCGTATTCACGGAGTTAGGGAGTGTACCCCACAGCAGATTGCTGCTTGGGAAGATAATAACATGCAAGCTACAAATGCAGTAGTTACAAGAGCACAAGCTCTACAAACACCCGAAACTTCACTGAATAGTGATAATGAAGTTGATAGCCAAGATAGTCACTTAGTAATCACTCGTGACTCTTTCATAAAATTGCAAGAAGAAGATCCTTCTTTAAAAAAAATTCTTCGTTCTTGCGAAGAAAGGTGATCCGAATCAGGATACAAATAGAAAATCTTGGATTGCAATGAGAAACGGCGTACTTGTACGTATGGTACAAGATTCGACTACGTCGGCACATTCGCAAATTCTTGTTCCCAAGAGCATGAGAGTGCAAATATTACAACATGCTCATGACTCGCAATGTGCTGGACATATGGGTTTTTCCCGTACGAAGTCGAGAGTCCTTGCGGCTTTCTTTTGGCCTTTTGTCAATAAGGACATTCGTATTTACTGCCGATCATGCAAGGTATGTCAGGAGGTCAAATCTAGAGGACCACGACATGCTGCGCCTATCCAGGCTGCTGACATTCCTATTCGGCCGTTTCAGAAAAATGGCCATAGATATTATTGGCCCTTTTAAGGTCAAGTCGGCCAGAGGACATCAGTTTATCCTTACATGTGTCGATATGTGCACACGTTGGCCAGAGGCTATTCCTCTTAAGAGCATATCTACTACAGATATCGCAGATGCTCTTTGGTTGATATTTTCTCGCTTGGGGTTCCCCAGAGAAATATTGTCAGACCATGGCACTCAACTCATATCTGACACTATGTCACAGGTAATGTCTACCTTACATATTGAACGATCTCTCAGTAGTATCTACCATCCTATGTCTAATGGGTTAGTTGAGCGTCTGAATAGAACGCTCAAGACTTTGCTTGGTAAGATAACTGAAGATCATCCTCAAGATTGGGACAGGGTTTTACCCGCGGCTCTCTTTGCCTATAGAGAAGTCCCTAATGAACACACAGGATTTTCTCCCTTCGAACTTGTCTTTGGCGCGCGTCCACGCGGCCCTATGTCTTTATTACACGATCTCATCACTGCCGATGATATTAGCGATGAAACTCAATCCTCATATGAGTATGTCATTGCTCTTAGACAAAAGATCATTGAGGCATGTAAGCTAGCAACTGCTTCATCAGAAATTGCTAAAGAGAAGGCAAGACAGTTTGCTAACAAGAATAGATGTCTACGACAACTTTGTCCAGGTGACAAAGCATTCGTCCTACTCCCCAGTAGGGAAAATAGACTTCTTATTGCATGGAAAGGTCCGTATGCAATAGTCTCTCGGATTTCCGATGTTGACTATGTGGTCGATATTGATGGAAAGCATAAAACTTTCCACATAAACATGCTTTCGGAATTTCACGAACGTCCGGACTATTTGCTGCCTATTTTCCAGGCAACGGATGATGCTCCTGCACCTCACGGTCATTATTCATCCCTGTCTGTCATACAGGATGAGGAATCTACCTTCTCTGATGTTAATCTTCCCCTTCCAGTGGTTCCATTACATTCTACGGAATCTTGGAAAAACGTTTCTGTTTCTCCTAATCTTTCTGGTGACGAACATCGACAAGTCTCGTCGATGTTACAAACATTTCAGGATGTTCTCACTGACATTCCTGGACACACAGATGTCATAGAACATGACATAATTCTTACCGACAATAATCCAATTAGGGTTAGGCCTTATCCTATTCCTATACACTTTCAGTCGCAAGTGGAAAAGGAATTGGATGAAATGATTCAATTAAATATAATTGAACCATCGACTTCACCATATTCTTCTTCCATGGTTATTGTCCGGAAGAAGGATAAGAACATACGAATTTGTGTTGATTATCGCAAATTGAATCAGGTCACAAAGTTCGATGCTGAACCGATGCCTTTGTTAGAAGATCTACTGATTAGACTTTCTAATTCTAGATTCTTCACTAAACTTGACTTGTCTAAAGGTTATTGGCAAGTGCCTTTAGCAGAGCATGCCAAACCTCTTACTGCTTTTTCTACACCTAGGGGTCTATTTCAATGGAATGTTATGCCTTTTGGTCTCATGAACGCCCCTGCCACTTTCGTTCGCATGATGCGTCGAATTCTGTCACATCGTTCGGATGTCATCGCATACTTAGATGACATCTGTCTCTTCAGTGATACCTGGGAAGATCACTATTTAGGGTTATATGACTTACTGTCCACTCTACGTGAGAATAATTTGACAGCGAAACCTTCTAAAGCTTTTGTTGGTTTTGGTGAAATCTCTTTCCTGGGTCATCGTGTTGGTCATGGTCTCTTGAAGACAGAAGACCACAATACTTCCAAAATACTGAACATCTCTGTTCCTAAAACGAAGAAACAAGTTAGGAGTCTCTTAGGTTTAATTCAATTTTTTATGGGAGATTTATTCCAAATTTATCTTCGATCATGGCACCTCTCTCAACATTGTTGAAGAAAGGTTCGCCTAATCTGGTCCGTTGGTCTGAAGAATGCCAATCTTCACTAGACCAAATCAAGAATATATTTTCTTCTCCTCCCATCTCAAGATTACCTACTCTTGATAGGACTTTTGTTCTTCGGAGTGATGCTTCATCCACTGGGATTGGAGCAGCACTGATGCAAGAATATGCAAATACTCTGCATCCTGTTATGTACATTTCTAGAAAACTAAATGCGGCAGAGAGGAACTACTCGGTTTTAGACCGTGAGTTGTTAGCGATGGTTTGGTCAATTCTAAAGCTACAAAGATTCCTCCTGGGCGCACATTTCATTCTAGAGACTGATCAGAAAGCTCTTACAGCTATTCAGACTAAGAATTTGAAGAGTTCGAGATCCACTCGATATGCTATAGCTCTTCAACCTTTTCACTTCACGGTACGAGCTATCCGTGGTGCGGATAATGTGATGGCTGACATTTTGTCTAGATGCCCACATGACTCCAACTAATACTTCTGTCCTATATTTCCATATATTACAGAGTCATAACACACCTATATTTCTACAATAGATTAGCACATCTGTACTTACTTTATATGTACACACTATCGTGCTTTGTTGTCATCTTCTTCTGTTCGTTTTTTAAGATGATAGAGGAGGACTGAGTAGTTAATATAAGGGCCGTTAGTTTACTAAACAGCCACAATTATTAATAATGTATTGTACCTTATGAAGCATATTAGTTATTAATTAGCATTATATTGCTTGTACTTTCTCAGAATGTCATTGTTGAGCTGAGGACTTACCTTACTAGTATCAAGCATGACGAGTTCTAGATTGTGTACTTACCCTCGGAATACCAGAGCATATGTCCTGGATCGTCATGTAGTTTAACTTTACTATGTACTTATGTCATTACATGTCAAAGAATGTACTATTTAAATTTTCCTATCAGATTTGTACATCCATTTTTAAAGACAATATTAGAGTATGCTGTTTAATGATGATTATGGTAACTTGCATACGTATATTGTGTTTACATGCTAACGTGATGTGTGTTGGTGACACCTCCCCGATGTGAATATTTTTTGAGACATATTTATTTTTCTGTTGAGGTATATCCTCACCAGACACTCTATATTTAGCCTCATGTTAGGCAATTTAATTAATTATCAGCGCATAATTCGTGCGTTTTGAGCCGCTTATCGCATGCTCTTTGATATTTAAAAAAAAAAAATATGTTCCACATTTTTTTTTTTTATCGGGAGGAGGTGGTGATATGTTGCGTGATAAATTCTCGCAACATCGTTTTATTACAATATCTATTTTATAACGCAAGGGCAACAACTGCTTGAAATTTATAGTCACTTTTCTCGGTAAGCATTTGTCTTCCCGCGTTGGTATTGAATGCAGTTAAGTTTTGAGCTGTGGTCTTTTTGCGCTGGACTGCGCATGACTGGTCTTGTTTTTTGGTCGATCGGTTTCCGCCCACCACTAGTGGAGTGAGCGATTTGAATGGCGAAAGAGATGCCTCGTTGAAGAGGGGATCTCCGCTATTTTTTGTTCTGTCAGGGATGTGTAGTCCTCTTAATGGATATTTCGTTTATTCGAGATAATACCTCTAGTGTTTCCCACATGTCGGGAGGCGTGATATTTCTGTGTATTTCCTGAAGGCAAGGTAAATTGACTTTTCATTAACTCTATCGATTTTGGGTCATGAGCGATTTCGATTCATAGCCTGTCTTCGAAAGTCGTCGTCACGAGATGTTTTCCCAGCTCACATGTCGCTGTATTGTACTGCATCGGTTGATGCATGTCCCAAGGATCATTACTTGCTACTTTGTTAAATGAACTAGGTTTGGAAAACCTTTATTATCTAGAGGATATTTTTGAGGACATTATTTATACTTCGGCAGACGTGTCTGTCTTGCTGAAGTCAGACTAAGGAGAGTGAACTGATCTCATACATCTGGTTATCTCCTGGCTGTTATAGAAAAGGATGGAGTTTTTTCACCTGACTACATTTACAGCACTATGAAATATAACATGCATCTGACTCATCATTGTAATGCTGTCTACCGTCTATTGCTGTATTGAATGTTGCTGTGATAATGACTGTTTGATGTGCCTACATATTCGCGTAACCATTTTGTCACTGTGGCGTCCACAATAAATAATGAAGAAAAACGTCAACGGCTGTTACAAGAATCATTGACTTTATACGTCGTGAGTTTACTGACGTCCTATGTGGATTGCCCTGTTATTTTTGTATGAACATTGTTTGACTGAACACATCTGCACACTACACAAAACCAGACATGCGGATACCATCCATCATCATATGGCATCACGCATCAGTAACCTTGTCATACCATTTCAATCCCTCTATTCTACGCAAGCACCCATTTATGAAAGTCTGTAGCATTTTGGTTGTTGTATTTGTTGTTCTCCATGTCTCAGAGCCATACAATAGGACTGACTTCACATTTGAGTTGAAAATTCTTATTTTCGTGTTGGAAGATATCAAAGAAGTTGTCAATGACCAAGCTGGTGTTCCTCAAGATTTCTAACGAGGGAATGTGGGGTTCCTAAAGATAAGTCAATGGCGTGTAAAGTTACAGTTTAGATTCAAGTCGTGATTAAAAGGTTACTTGAACAACGACGAAAGAACAAAATGTGGGTGAAAATGAAATAAGGAAGATGTGAAAGATGTTGGAAAAGATAGAGAGTGATAAAGATAGACCTACTATACGACTGGCTTTATTCTCATGATATGGCCAGACCACTTTATTTTCTGTTTCTTTACATACTTGATGCAGAATGTAGTACGTACACTTTTTCTGATATCAACATTTCTCATTCTTTGACTTTTCTTAAACATTTCTTAAACAATTCATCTCGTAGGATGTGATTTTTTCTCCTGTGCTTCGGTCACGGACACTAACAACAACGATTTTATAATAATATACTACTTGTCAGCTGTCGTTTAGTTTCCATACTGATATTCTGATGTTTGAGTAGTGGTGACAGTTGTACGTCGTTGCACGTTTCATTTTCAAACTTTTTCTCTTAAATAGTTTGCTTCCTAGTCAATTTTTCTCCTCAAAGCCAAAGCAGGTTGTCAAAAAAGAACACGATGTCATATTGGGATTTATAAGATAAATAATTTCGTTTCCATACTGATATTCGGATGTTTGCGTAGTGGTGATAGTTGGTAACTCGCTGCGCTGACTAGATGTAATAACTATAATAATTATTATTCTTATTAGTGTTACAATGGCATCGCTGATGCTTTGGTTGAAACAAAGGTCGAGGATTGCTGTCAGTTAGATCCAGATATGCGATGGCACAGACAAAAGCTTATATGCGAGTAACCACAGACAAAAGTCATCCCCTGCATGAGAACGTAGCTTACAGCAAAGGAGCAAGAATAAAGAGGGGGATGTCATGGATGGCGCAGGCAGAGAAATCTATTTGACATGTGGCCACACTTGAATGTGTATTCAAAGGAGTACTGAACGAACTACCAGCAAGTCATCATCGGCCTTAGTAGAGGTACAGAACTTTGGCCAATTGGAAGGCAGAGGTGGACATTGATCAGCTGATAAATGATCATGCTGGAGATGATGATGCCATTGTGAACACTGATGGGTCTGTAATCCGTAGTGAGAATTCTGTGTGGGGCTTCTCTGCTAGAGTAAATGGCAGAAAAGTCGCTGAAAAAAGCGGGGCTTACATGATAACATCCTCTAACATGAAAATAGAGGTAGAGGCAGCTACTGAGGCCTTAAGGTGGCTGTCTTAAACTTCATTAACAAAAGCCGTTATTGTATCAGGCACACAATCCATGCTTCGGAAGGTCCAACGTGGATGGCTCCGGCGTGAATGGAAAACCTTCATAGATGCTTCGAATCTTCCGTGGATTCTGATCACCAATAACAATACAAATCGAGGGTGCGGTGAAGAATGCACTTATTACCTGCATATTTGAAAACATTCTAGTTCCTAGTTCTATAGGTGCGCCATCTTTCAGCCATGACGTCTTCATTTCGGTAGTCTCTTCTGGATCCGTAGTCCCTGAGCAGGTAAACTTGGCATTCACACCTCGTTGAACCTGGAAGTGAAATCGCATTGCTTATCTTGCTCTAATAAGTAATTAAGGTATCTGCAACTCACTATGTGTATGTGTGTGTGTGTATATATATATATATATATATATATATATATATATATAAACATTTACAAACTTATGTTTTGATTATCGTCAGCCTTTATCATAGATGTTTCTTACGTGTGGAGAGTGTTAGAATTAGATAGAGAGGATTGGTAATGACAGGTATCCAAGCCGGATGTTGTTACCACTTTGATAGATCAACTAAGTCACACCTGGATAATATGTTGGATGTTATCGCAGAAAGCCGACAATTTGTCGAGGTTGCCCGGAACAGCGGATGAGCTCGAGCACTAAGCCAGACAATATTCTCGCATGTTCAGATAACACCTGACAAACAGCCAAAGGTGTTACATAGAATCGTAGTCACTCTTAAGTGAAAATTGAGTGTTTGAACGGAAGGAAAGAAGTCGTAGGCGGGAAAATGGTCATCTGTAACTAGATACTTGGCTTACCCAGTACGCTTCGAGAACCACATATCAGAATGTTCCCGAAATATACATAGGGGGAGATTAGGTGACAGCAGCCTTTAAAACTTACGGAAATTCATACTACCCGCATCGTGTGAATATTCTTCTTCTTCTTCTTCTTCGTTCGCCCTGAAAAGGACGGTGGTTGCGTTGTGTCTGTTTACAACGTAGCTGTGATATCTGCACCTTTCGGTCGACACATCCGACTTCTGCACGGCATTTTTTAGGACCTGGTTTGCCTTCCCATTTCGATCCACACTCGCTCAGCCAGCCTGCACAGCTGCAGACTGTTTCCAGGACCACCACGTGGAGGTGGAGTGCGGTCTTGACCAGCTCTGGTTCGCTGGTCCTGACGAGGCAGTCAAGCTATGAGTCGCTGACTGCGGTCTCTATTGCTGCGTCTTCCCCAGCGTGCGACTTATTTAACCCCTTACCAAATTTCTCACTAAACCTAGTAGGAGGAATTTTCTTGGACAAGAGTATGCTTCGACTAATCATTATTGTTCCAGATATTCGGTATAAGGAATCAAGGTCAGTGTATAATGCTTGTAAAATAATAATACATCTTTTTTTTAAATTTAATTGACCCATTTACGCGTATTTTAACTTAACTACAGACACTGTAAATAGAATTCATTTTTCTCATACTGTAATTGTCGAAACTACCACATAACCGTTACAATGGACGTCACGAAGAAATTGATGGTAATTATTGGATTGCAGGTGCAGGTAATAAAAGACACAAAAACACACAAATATTACATTCATAAGTGTAAGAAGACTTAGTTACTTATGGGGCTTTTTTTACACGCTTTTATTTAACTTCACTTGTATCACTTTCATGTCACTTTCATGTTATTTTATTCATAACAGCTGTAAAGATGACGATATTGGGGAGCATTGTTAACTCCACCAGTACCAAGTCTAATTACCCACTCTGGCATAGTACAGCCTGTCACATAAATATTGAGACGATCTCTTTTCCTCTACGGCAGTATTTAGTTAAATTTTTGTGTGTGGACTAAATTACTTGCATTTCCGCGGTAGGCCCTATTCTTTTCATTCCATCAAGCAGATATTTTGTACTTTCAAATCATCGTACACTCCTCTCAGTGATAAGTCGTCATGTCTGTTTGTTTACCCGTTTATCCCTGCTTGAAAAGGAGACGGATGAGATAATATTAACCGACACTCATGCTGGAAAATTTCGGGTGTGCCCGACATCAGGCTACGGATTAACACTAAAATCGCCCAGCGAATTTGTTTGAACTCTAATTTAAAACAAAAACTAAACTATTAAAAAACTAGCATTGTAGAAAATCTTATAAGAGCATCACGAGTGTGGCTCTTGTACAGTTCTTACCTCCAGGTCCATGGGTTCCTGCTGAATAACAGTTTTACGCCTGACAATGAGTGTTGCGAATGTTTCCTCTGCGCCGAGATCGTTATGTGCCTCACAGCGGTACTCTCCAGCATCAGATAAGACAGCCATCTGTGTAATAACAAATGTGCTAAATGGATTATTCTTGATTAATTGTTTATATGTTGCGGGGATGACCAACTAGGTGGCTTTTGGGAGGGGGCGAAAAAATCGATTGAAGTTTAAAAAAAAAAAAAGACTGGTATAACGAAAAAAATAAAAAGTGGTACTTCACAGTGGAAGAAAAAAAAACATTCCGCGGCCCTACTCCAGCATTGCAAACAAGCGTGTTTACATATACACCAGGGTGGTCCAACGCATTCTACCCCAAGGGCCACATAAATAAAAAATTTTTATCTCGCGAGCTATTCGTGATAAAAACATTTTATAAAATGAAAGCTCGGTGAAAAATGGATGAAAATCGAAGAGTGTGAAATTAAAAAAAAAAAAAAAAAAAATTACAATGAGCATTGACTTTCTGTTGAAATAATTTTAGTTTTATTCTTACCTCCTAATTGAAAGTGTGTGTGTATGTGTGTGTGTGTGTGTGTGTGTGTAAAAAAAAGGGGGGGGGGGGAATTGTCTGTAACCAGAGTCTCGATATCATAGTCAGTTGAACACTTTCGGAAGCTGACTACAGCCAGTAAAACATTGCTTTGCACTAGTCTCAACAGTATTAATTATATCATATAACACTGACAAACAACATTTTTCTTTCTTATATAAGAATAAGTGTTCTTAGGTCAGTTTCTTGCGCTGATTTCAAATCTGAAATCCGTTTATCTCTATCACGTCGGGTTCTTAAGATATTTGTGAATAAATATATTTTTGGGAAACCATTATTTGCTCCGTTTCATTTTTACTATATAGCTTATTAAAAATTAATAAAAAGCAACATAATTCTACTTTTTATACTGCTAAAAGATGCATGACATATGTTACGCGATTTTTCAAATAGTTACTGTATTTTGAAATAATTCTGAGCAAAATATGGCTTCTAGAAGTTGTAGAAATTCGGCTGATCTGTTCTGTTACGTGTGCGGATATTTTACCGATCGTGTTGACCAGAAAAACTTTACACCATTACTAAAGAAAGCATATGAACTTTATTTCCATTCGAAAGTTGATGATGCAAATAAATCTTGGAAGCCAAATGCAGTTTGTTCGATACATTGGCAGGTTGGTTACGAAAATCGCCGAAGCATAAGTCGATGCCTTTTGGAGTGCCAGTAATATGGCGTGAACATACAAATCACACTACTGATTGTTACTTCTGCTTGACAAATATCCATGGTTTCACTTTTAAAACTAGAAAGTCTGTTGTAGTGGTGTTGATGGTATTGTATGATGGTGTTCTTACTACATGTAAATTGTATGAGGCCAGCTGTGAAGGCTCCTGAGATAAAATGTATTTGAGAATTGTCAGAAGGCCTTTCTTGCTACCACTACGACCTCACACTTACTTTTTTTTTTTCTTAATGAATGTGGCTACGTAAAGTGTCTAGGGTAATGATGTGTAATGTGGTGTGTTAGTTATAAATACACCCACAGACATTTAAGAAGACTAATAAGATTAACAAGTGTTAAAATACACTGAACTAACTCACGTGTATAAGGTTTTTGATATAATTATATTACATTTATTGGTTCTGGATCAAGTTTTATGTGACCAGAACTTGTTTTAAAAGAAGGATTGAAAATTTATGAAAAAATAGGCATGGAATGTTACATAATAAATGCAAGAGTGTACATATTTAAGTACTAGACTAGTTAGTTTTATTAACTGTTCGAGTAGTCATCTCTTTGGGAGGATATTTACTGTTTGTGCTGTTGGGGTGGCCTCATCACACCTGTCTATATTGACTACACAATGTCCAGAAAATGGTGGGAATTTTTACGGGGATATTAGTCACTACCAATAGTTGGTGAATGTCCAGCAGACCAGAGGCTCACTCATCTTTTTGTAGCTCTGGTGCTGAAAACTTGCGGTCCCACCTCTCCGTGCTGGCGGACAATAATGGTGGTCTCTGTCACAAGAACTGCACAGATACACTCGAGTACAGTCACCCACCGAATAGACTCTGCTTTGTTGTAGATAGAAACTCACAGCTCTGCAATCAAAGTATGGGCTATGTGTCAAAATCTATTCTATACCCACGTCTGGACACCACACTGACACAACAACCACATCATACAGACAGGTCAGATCTCTCTGACCAAACAGCACAGTTACCATGGTGGGTTTACATCCGATAGATCCTCCCAGACTATAGATTCTGAAAAATAATTATTAGTTGTCGGCCCTAAAAGAAGATAGGTAATCTGTTTCAACGCTTGATTTATTTTGCATAATCCTTGCTGTAGTTTATGTACACTGTTAGTCCCTAGACCCTGACTTGGGCGGGGGGTCTAGAGCAAAATCCCTACTTGTTTGTAATGCTAGATTTTGATATGGCAGTATCAAATCACTCGAACATGAAACAATATTCAAAATATATAAAGAAATAATTTCAATCTTACCAGATTATGAATAATTAACACAGAAGTGCTAGCAAAACTCAGCTGAGCTGCTGGCTATAGGATGGCGTCCCTAAATTTACTTCACTTGCTTTCATATGGGAAAACACCACACTTTAAAATCTGTGTCTAACACTGAACAATTATTGAAGAATGACCCCAAATGCGCTCTGAGCGCTAATGATATGCTTGTCTGTGGCCAATCACTGCCTAGTTGTACTTTAAATTTCAAATTTCTACACTAAAGTCATTTCAGTCATGCTTCAGTCAAGTATGGATGGTTATCTGTTAGTCTGTCCGTCTCTACTTGTGTTTCTAAAAAAAATGTGCTTGATTTTTGAAGCAACCTTTCTCTCCCCTTAAAATTTTGTCGTAAAAAGTTATATTTAGACACAGCTACCGCTCAAAAACCCTCTCCTCCATAATAAGTAACTTTGAACACTTGCGTCCCCAAGGTCGTGTTTTATGTGCAAATAACGACACTTTTTATTCAAGGCAGTCTGTCGATGTTGTAAACTACACTGTCTTTTGTCATTATCTTCAATATTATCTATCCGTTTGTAAAATTAAGAACATATTAGTTCACTGCTCAGAATAGGCCATCTGGCCAGCTAATTTTTATATTCCTAGCATTAATATTAAGAAAAATTACTTTTTAAATTTTTGTAATATTCCTAACATCTGCGTTCTTCCGCTCAAATTCAAATCAAGCGCTTGGTATCGCAAAACGTCCAATTCCGTACCTCGTGTCAATTTGGGGGACTTGAATTTTTTTTACTTTCATCCATTTCCCCCCAATTGCGTCTCTTTAGCCTTGCTACGCAATCTTTCCAGTCATATTTTTTCCTTTTTGATCCTCCGTTCCCCTCCTGTCTAGCAAGTCAATTTTATGGAGGGTGATGACCCGCGGTCTAGGCGATCATGTACATCAGCAGCCTACGCATTAGGTTTTTATCCTTAAATGTTATCTTTTGAGTATTTTACCGTTGTATCTCTGTCAATTTCACTACACATCTCCCCACTTGAAAACATGCCTATGGCAAGTTCCAAAACCAGCGATACACATAGGTAAAATTACTCCTCACGTCTGCCACTACTCTAATTTTGATCACAGGGGTGCCGACTGAGGAAATCTGCACCGACATTCAATTTGCCTGGGATATATTGGATACTGAACTGATACGGTTGAAGCAATAAAGACCACCTCAGCAATCTTGCGTTTTCATGCTTAGCCTGAGACAAGAACACGAGAGGCTGATGATCCGTCTCCACCACAAAGGTCCTACCATACAGATAGATTTGAAACTTCTTTATTGCCCAGATTAATGCTAAACATTCTTTTTCGCTTGTGGAGTATCCTTGTTCCGCCTTATTCAATTTGCGGCTTGCATAAGCGACTGGTTTAAGTTCCCCATCAGGTGCAGCTGATCTTTGCAACAAAGCCCCTCCAAGTCCTACATTACTTGCATCGGTTCTTAAGACAAAGTCCTGTGTCAAATCAGGCAGTTTGAGAATAGGCTTGCTAGTGAGTTTTTCCTTTAACTCTTGGAACGCTAGTTCACATTGTGCAGTCCAAATAATTTTATCTGGAAGTCCCTTGCGAGTCAGATCAGTCAGAGGAGCACAAATAGCGTTAAAATTCTTGATGTATTTCTGATAAAATCCGCATAACGACACAAATGATCGCACGTCTTTTTTTGTTTGCGGCCTAGGTGCTCTCTGCAGTTTTTCCAAGTTCTTAGGATCAGGGGTCATATTACCCTGATATACGGTGTGCCCCAAGAATTCCAACTCTTTGCATCCAATACAACATTTTGTTGGCCTAGCAGTTAAGTTCGCCTCCCGAAGTCTATCAAACAACATCTCCAGAGCTTCAATGTGTTCTTCAAATGTCTCGGTGGCGACGAGAATATCATCCATGAAATTTGTGATACATGAGTTATTCAGGGGGTCCAACAATTTTCGCATCATCCTTGAAAACACACTCGGAGCATTTTTCAGTCCGAATGGTAGCATATTGAATTCATAATGTCCATCCGAAGTGCTAAAAGCCAAATAAGGTCTCACTTCAGGCTTCACTGGGATCTGGTAATAGCCTTTACTAAGATCCACCTTTGAAAAGTATTTTGCCTTGTTCAGTCTGGCAAATAGCTGTTTTGTGTCTGGTAATGGATCCACTTGTCCTTCTGTGACAGCATTCAGTTTCCTGTAATCTATGCACAGTCTGTGTTCCCCAGACGGTTTCCTCAACAAAACGACACTAGAACTAAAAGATGATTCACTGTGCGAAATAATCCCCTCCTTCAATAAATAATCTATTTCTTCCTTTAATGCCTTCTCCTTCGCGAACGGAATAGAATAGGCTCTCATACAGATTGGGTTTGTGTCTACCAGTTTCATGTCATACTGTAGCAAATTTGTATGGCCTGGTTTATCTGTTAATACATCTGTATGTTCCTCCAGAACTTGTTGAACTCTCTCCCTCTGGTTTTTAGTCAGGTGCTTACTGACTTTTACCTGTGCTGCTGTTTCACAAGGATGTAATGGGTATTCATGTGAGGTGAGTGGTTCCTTTTGCATCTGGGTTGCAATAGCCAAGGTCAATAAGGGGGTGCTTTCCTGGAGTGGTCTGTCCAGATACTTCTTTAACAGGTTTACATGATAAACTTTTTCCTTCCCCTTTTTGTCAATTTTATAGTTTGTTCTAGACACCTTCTCTAGAACCGTATATGGACCTTGCCAACCAATTTGTAATTTATTCTGGCTTCCCGGTAGTAGAAGCAGCACCTTCTCTCCGACTGCCAGTTCCCTGTCCTTTGCCTTCCTATTAAAATATGCTGCATGTTTCTTCCTGGCTTGTTTCAAATTATCATTTGCCAGTTTCCATCCAGCTTTCAAACGAGTGGTCAGTTCGTTCACATATTGATACGATGAGGTAACAGTCTCTTCCGCCTTCTCATCTGTCCAGGTCCTTAATAGCGCCTCTAATGGACCTTTTATTGGCCTCCCAAATAGCAGAGTTGCGGGAGCCATCCCGGTTGAACTATGTGGTACCTCCCGGTACGCAAACAATGCGGCGGGCAGGAATTGATCCCACAGATCCGGTTTTTCGTGTGCCAGCTTTCTCAGGATAGAAATGAGAGTCCCATTGAACCTCTCTACTTGGCCGTTCCCTTGTGGATGGTACGGACTACAATGAAAGTGCCTGGCTTGAAATAGCTTAAAAACTTCTTCCGTTAGTTTCCCCTTGAACTGAGAACCATTATCCGTCAAGATTTGATGCGGGAATCCTAATCGGGTAAATATTGTAAGTAGTGCCTCTGCTACATGTTTTGAATCAATTGATGGCAGGGCTACCGCCTCTCCCCACATAGAACAAGTGTCCACCAGAGTAAGGATGTAACTGTTCCTCCTCTTGGTCCGAGTGAGAGGTCCTACAATATCCACTGCAACCCTCTCAAAAGGTGTTCCCACTATGGGCATTTCCCCTAGAGTTGCAGGAGCAGTCCAGTGCTTTGGAGCTACCCTTTGACATTCTGGGCAGGATTTGACATATCTTTTTATATCCTCCGTTATCCCTGGCCAGAAGTAATGACAAGCTATACGCTGTCCTGTGGCGCTGATCCCCATGTGACCACTGAAGGGAATCGCATGCCCGAGTTCCATCACTTTATCTCTATATGCAGTGGGAAGAACCAGCTGGTTGTGACCATTTGTTCCAGTTCCGGCCTTCCTGTATAAGAGTTTGTTCTTCATGAAATATTCCCCCTTGCTCGGAGGTGTGTGGCATTTGGGTAATTTTTTAAAACATGGCTGGAGTGTCCTATCCTCAGCCTGCGCCTTCCTCATCTCCTCTGGATGAGCATTTATAGGTTCACCTTCTTCCTCCTTCTTCTGTGACCTGGTCTGCACTGTCGCCATGATCACAGGTTTCTCGGGATTCCCCAAGAAGACGTATCTACACCCCAATATCAGAGGGTAGATTGGTTCATCTATCACTGCTGCTCTGATTTCTCCTTCCACATAGCGAGTTTTCACCGTTATCCTTGCGATGGGAAGTGTCATGAGTGGTATGTCCTTAGTCGCCCCTTGTATTTCCACTGTTTCTGTGGTATACTGGCTTGGGTCCACTAGGCTAGACTTCACAACTGAATCATAATCCAAACCTGTATCATAAAGGCACCTTATGGTGACCCCATTACAAATAACATCCTCACAAACTGGGGGGTGATAAGGTTCCTGTTGTCCCTTAGGATTAACCTTTAATCTTTGCGTCCCCGACTTCATTGCAGCAATGTTTGAAGGTTTCCTTCTACAAAATTCGGTGTTATGGTTATCCTTCTTGCACCATTTGCACCATCTTTTTCCTTGGTTCAACGGTTTTCTTTCATTGAACTTTTGGTCATTGAACTGTGAGTTTCTGTCGCGATAGTCATTTCTTGGCCGCTCAAAATTTGTCCTGCCTTTATTTCCCTGCTCTCTATTATCAAATTTATTAAATTGCTGTGGAGCTTTAAAATTGTCTATGTGCTTCTTTTTAGCACCACTTACCTCTGCCTGAGCTGCCTGATACCTCTCAGCAACATTTAAAATTTCCCCCAACTTCTCTGCACCCTGTTCCATGAGAAATTTTCTCATGTCTGGAGCCATGGACTCTCTCAATTGCTCAATCATGATCATTTCTTTAAGATCTTGGGTCTTCCCCAGAGCCGTCCATTTCTCCAAATAGGTTTCTATTCTGGCAGAAAATTGGTGGTATGTCTCCCCAGACAACAGTTTGGCATTTCTGAATTTCTTACGATAAAATTCACCATTCTTTTCGTACCTTAATAACAAAGCCTGCTTTAACATGTCATAATTGTCTTGGTCTTCCCTGTTCATTTTGGCAAATACTTCGTAAGAAGTACCCCTCAATCCCTGTGATAGCTTTAAACTCCACCTCTCTCGCTCTAACCCATATGTAGTAGCTAATAACTCAAAACGTCCTAGGTACCCCTCTATGTCATCGTCTTTTTCAACAAAATGGTCTAAATGAAACCCCATAGCTGAGTTTGAGGCTCCCATACTGGGCGTAGCATCTGAGGCAAAAGGGCTGGCACCATTTTCAGGAGCCGGGCCTTGTAATTCCAGCTCCCTTAGTCGTAATTCATGCTCCCTCTGCAACCTTCTATCTTCTGCTTCCCTTTCGGCCTTTTTATCTTCTGCCTCCCTTTCGGCCTTTTTATCTTCTGCCTCCCTTTCGGCCTTTTTATCTTCTGCCTCCCTTTCGGCCTTTTTATCTTCTGCCTCCCTTTCGGCAGTCAACCTTTTTTTCGTCTGCCTCCCTTTGCTGTCGTTTTTCTTCTGCCTCAATCTGCAGCCTCTTAATTTCTCTATCAGCCTCAATTTGTAATCTCTTTTCTTCAGCTAACCTGTCAGCCTCTAATTTTCTTTCAGCCTCTTTTTCTAATCTCCTTTCTTCCCGTTCAATATATTTATCACATTCAGTCGTTACGTATTGAATTAAAATTTGACCATCCATCCCCATCTCCTTCGCAGTGAGCACAGCAGCTGATCTAAACTTTGCTAGCTCTGCCATACTTTTTGGACAATATAATAATATATAAGATAAATCTCTAACCAGTAAATACACTAAGTACTTCTAATTACTATATGACTATAGTCTAACTAATTCTAACTAACCAGTTAACTAATTAATTATTACTGGCTGTGAAGATTCACCAACTTTTATCTGCAGGGACACTTTTAATTTTAAAGGAAATTTTACAATTTATTTCCCTACTTTTATTTCTCCCACCAGGAGATCCTAATTTTACTGTTGGGCTAATTATCCCTGGACAAGACCCCAATTTATGTAGTGGTATTGATGGTATTGTATGATGGTGTTCTTACTACATGTAAATTGTATGAGGCCAGCTGTGAAGGCTCCTGAGATAAAATGTATTTGAGAATTGTCAGAAGGCCTTTCTTGCTACCACTACGACCTCACACTTACTTTTTTTTTTTTCTTAATGAATGTGGCTACGTAAAGTGTCTAGGGTAATGATGTGTAATGTGGTGTGTTAGTTATAAATACACCCACAGACATTTAAGAAGACTAATAAGATTAACAAGTGTTAAAATACACTGAACTAACTCACGTGTATAAGGTTTTTGATATAATTATATTACATTTATTGGTTCTGGATCAAGTTTTATGTGACCAGAACTTGTTTTAAAAGAAGGATTGAAAATTTATGAAAAAATAGGCATGGAATGTTACATAATAAATGCAAGAGTGTACATATTTAAGTACTAGACTAGTTAGTTTTATTAACTGTTCGAGTAGTCATCTCTTTGGGAGGATATTTACTGTTTGTGCTGTTGGGGTGGTCTCATCACACCTGTCTATATTGACTACACCGTGTCCAGAAAATGGTGGGAATTTTTATGGGGATATTAGTCACTACCAATAGTTGGTGAATGTCCAGCAGACCAGAGGCTCACTCATCTTTTTGTAGCTCTGGTGCTGAAAACTTGCGGTCCCACCTCTCCGTGCTGGCGGACAATAATGGTGGTCTCTGTCACAAGAACTGCACAGATACACTCGAGTACAGTCACCCACCGAATAGACTCTGCTTTGTTGTAGATAGAAACTCACAGCTCTGCAATCAAAGTATGGGCTATGTGTCAAAATCTATTCTATACCCACGTCTGGACACCACACTGACACAACAACCACATCATACAGACAGGTCAGATCTCTCTGACCAAACAGCACAGTTACCATGGTGGGTTTACATCCGATAGATCCTCCCAGACTATAGATTCTGAAAAAATAATTATTAGTTGTCGGCCCTAAAAGAAGATAGGTAATCTGTTTCAACGCTTGATTTATTTTGCATAATCCTTGCTGTAGTTTATGTACACTGTTAGTCCCTAGACCCTGACTTGGGCGGGGGGTCTAGAGCAAAATCCCTACTTGTTTGTAATGCTAGATTTTGATATGGCAGTATCAAATCACTCGAACATGAAACAATATTCAAAATATATAAAGAAATAATTTCAATCTTACCAGATTATGAATAATTAACACAGAAGTGCTAGCAAAACTCAGCTGAGCTGCTGGCTATAGGATGGCGTCCCTAAATTTACTTCACTTGCTTTCATATGGGAAAACACCACACTTTAAAATCTGTGTCTAACACTGAACAATTATTGAAGAATGACCCCAAATGCGCTCTGAGCGCTAATGATATGCTTGTCTGTGGCCAATCACTGCCTAGTTGTACTTTAAATTTCAAATTTCTACACTAAAGTCATTTCAGTCATGCTTCAGTCAAGTATGGATGGTTATCTGTTAGTCTGTCCGTCTCTACTTGTGTTTCTAAAAAAAATGTGCTTGATTTTTGAAGCAACCTTTCTCTCCCCTTAAAATTTTGTCGTAAAAAGTTATATTTAGACACAGCTACCGCTCAAAAACCCTCTCCTCCATAATAAGTAACTTTGAACACTTGCGTCCCCAAGGTCGTGTTTTATGTGCAAATAACGACACTTTTTATTCAAGGCAGTCTGTCGATGTTGTAAACTACACTGTCTTTTGTCATTATCTTCAATATTATCTATCCGTTTGTAAAATTAAGAACATATTAGTTCACTGCTCAGAATAGGCCATCTGGCCAGCTAATTTTTATATTCCTAGCATTAATATTAAGAAAAATTACTTTTTAAATTTTTGTAATATTCCTAACATCTGCGTTCTTCCGCTCAAATTCAAATCAAGCGCTTGGTATCGCAAAACGTCCAATTCCGTACCTCGTGTCAATTTGGGGGACTTGAATTTTTTTTACTTTCATCCATTTCCCCCCCAATTGCGTCTCCTTAGCCTTGCTACGCAATCTTTCCAGTCATATTTTTTCCTTTTTGATCCTCCGTTCCCCTCCTGTCTAGCAAGTCAATTTTATGGAGGGTGATGACCCGCGGTCTAGGCGATCATGTACATCAGCAGCCTACGCATTAGGTTTTTATCCTTAAATGTTATCTTTTGAGTATTTTACCGTTGTATCTCTGTCAATTTCACTACATCTGTGGTTTATCCAAATATTGAATCGGTTTCAAAACCAGTGCCTCATGATCCAATCACGTGTCCGATCCAAATACCACCAGAACAATATCCGTTGGACGTAAATGAACCATCAGAAAGTGATAGTTTACCTGCTTTAGAAACTAATTCTGACTCAGATTACATACCGGTGAATGATGGTGTTTACTTAATTAACCATTCAGAACTTTCAGATCTAATACGTGATCTCGCTCTTACAAAAGGACAAGCGGAATTACTCGGTTCGCGACTCAAAGAATGAAATCTTTTAGCGCCCAATACTCCGATATCTAAATTTCGTCATAGACACAGAGAACTTGTTCAATACTTTGAGATAGGTGATGACATTTGCTATTGCAAAGATGTAAACGGTCATGAGCACATAGTCAACGATTAGCGATTTTTCATCGATTCTTCCAAGACTAGTCTAAAAGCCGTGTTATTGCATAACATAATTTTTTTTCTCATCAATTCCAGTCGCCTACTCTGTTCATATGAAAGAAACTTATGACAATATGGCTATACGTTTGGAAAAAATAAAGTACAATGACTACCAATGGCGGATTTGTGGATACCTAAAGGTCATTGCAATTCTCACGGGCATGCAGACTGGGTATACTAAATTTTGTTGCTTCCGATGTGAATGGGACAGCCGCAACAGACAGGAACATTATGCAAGAAAGGTGTGGCCTATCCGGGATCGTATGCAGCTCGGGCATAAAAATGTAATACGCAAGCCATTAGTTAACAAAGACAGCTTCATTTTACCACTGTTACATATAAAGTTGGGGCTCATGAAGAATTTTGTAAAAGCGTTAGATAAAACGAGCAAAGCTTTCACTTATCTTCGAGAAAAGTTTCCGCAAGTTAGCGATGCAAAGATAAAGGAAGGTATCTTTGTAGGACCTTGTTGCGTGATAAATTCTCGAAACATCGTTTTATTACAATATCTATTTTATAACGCAAGGGCAACAACTGCTTGGAATTTATAGTCACTTTTCTCGGTAAGCATTTGTCTTCCCGCGTTGGTATTGAATGCAGTTAAGTTTTGAGCTGTGGTCTTTTTGCGCTGGACTGCGCATGACTGGTCTTGTTTTTTGGTCGATCGGTTTCCGCCCACCACTAGTGGAGTGAGCGATTTGAATGGCGAAAGAGATGCCTCGTTGAAGAGGGGATCTCCGCTATTTTTTGTTCTGTCAGGGATGTGTAGTCCTCTTAATGGATATTTCGTTTATTCGAGATAATACCTCTAGTGTTTCCCACATGTCGGGAGGCGTGATATTTCTGTGTATTTCCTGAAGGCAAGGTAAATTGACTTTTCATTAACTCTATCGATTTTGGGTCGTGAGCGATTTCGATTCATAGCCTGTCTTCGAAAGTCGTCGTCACGAGATGTTTTCCCAGCTCACATGTCGCTGTATTGTACTGCATCGGTTGATGCATGTCCCAAGGACCATTACTTGCTACTTTGTTAAATGAACTAGGTTTGGAAAACCTTTATTATCTAGAGGATATTTTTGAGGACATTATTTATACTTCGGCAGACGTGTCTGTCTTGCTGAAGTCAGACTAAGGAGAGTGAACTGATCTCATACATCTGGTTATCTCCTGGCTGTTATAGAAAAGGATGGAGTTTTTCACCTGACTACATTTACAGCACTATGAAATATAACATGCATCTGACTCATCATTGTAATGCTGTCTACCGTCTATTGCTGTATTGAATGTTGCTGTGATAATGACTGTTTGATGTGCCTACATATTCGCGTAACCATTTTGTCACTGTGGCGTCCACAATAAATAATGAAGAAAAACGTCAACGGCTGTTACAAGAATCATTGACTTTATACGTCGTGAGTTTACTGACGTCCTATGTGGATTGCCCTGTTATTTTTGTATGAACATTGTTTGACTGAACACATCTGCACTCTACACAAAACCAGACATGCGGATACCATCCATCATCATATGGCATCACGCATCAGACCTCAGATTAGGAAAGTTATTGCAGACAAACAATTCGAGAACTTGTTACATGGTAGTGAACTTCGCGCATGGATGGCATTCAAATCGATCGTCGATAACTTTCTGGAAAATCACAAATCTGTCGACTATGTTGCATATTGTTAAGCAGTGCATAGATGCATACAGAATTATGGGCTGTATCATGTCCCTCAAAATCCATTTGCTCGATTCGCATCTTGACTTTTTCCCTGACAACCTTGGCGAATTCAGCGATGAACATGGAGAATGATTCCATCAAGATATCGCCGTAATGGAGTCACGTTATCAAGGATGGTGGAGTGTGACCATGCTTGCCGATTATTGTTGGATGCTTCATCGCGATATACCACATGCCATTCACCGACGAAAGTCGACTTCAAAGAAATTCAAGCCTACATAACTGTTATACTTCTTGTACGAATGATGTTGTAATACTGTATGCGTTGTTAAAAAACTTCAATTGCGTATTTCTAGAGATCCCGACCTGATAAAGAAAAACGGTTTGCAGATTTAAAAACAGCGCATTAAAATTGACAAGAAAAACATAGAAATGTTAGAGAAAGAAAAAAAAAGTTTTTTTTTGTTAGTCAGTGTAATTAAAGAAATATTTTTTGTATGTGCCACAAAACAGTTTTATGCGGGCTACATTTGGCCCGCGGGACTGCAGTTGGACCACGCTGATGCACATGTATTAGCATATTTATGTGCATGTTTGATGTGCTTGCGTGTACGTAACTATGTAAATAAATATTATAAATAAATGCATATAATAAATAAATAAATAAATAAATATAAATATAAATATAAATATAAATATATATATATATATATATATATATATATATATATATATATATATATATATATATATATATATATATATATATGTAGTGTGTATGTAAGTATATCTGTGTGTGTCTGCGCGCGCGCGTGCGTGCATGCATGTGTGTATATATATATATATATATATAGTACTTTGCAAAAAAAATGGCAGTCATATTTTCGCAACGCAGCACACTCATAGAAGCAAATAATAATAAAAACTGTATGTCCAGAGGAAGATTGGTATCTCCTCTATCTATTAACAGTGGTTTCAGTACAATATAATGTTGCTTTCTCCAGCAAGGCAAGACTGGATGCGGCGAGGTATACTTCCCACAAGTGTTTGTAGGTAATTGGTAGTCAGACTGTCCCAGTATTTTTCAGCTTCCTTCTTCAATTGTTCAACGTCTCTGAGTCCAGTCTTTTTAAAATGATTCTTGAGTAGTGCCCAAACGTTTTCAATTGGGTTTAGGTGGGGACTGTTGCTGGGCCACTTCAGCACTATCACATTCTTCTCTTGCAGCCATGCTTTGGTGGTATGAGCTGTATGCTTTGGGTCATTGTCATGTTGAAATGTGCACCCATAGGGGTACATGACCTGCATAAATGGCAGAAGGTGTCCCTCTAGTATGTCGATGTACCTTTCTTTCGTGAGAATTCCTGTGAAAACACACAGTGGGGTAGCACCTCTTGTTGACACCCCTCCCCAAAGATGGAATTTCTGGTCGCTGGTACACAGGGGTTACAGAGTCTTTCGGCCAAATATTTATTTGAGCAGGATAAGACCAAACAGAACATTCATCTGAAAAAATCACATTGTCCCATGACAAATTTTTGTTTTCGTGGCACCAGTTCAAGCGCATCTGTTTGTGAGTCTCTGTGAGCAATGGTGACGAAATTACCCGCTTTTTGTGTAATTCATGCTGTGTAGCTCCCGGTTGACAGTAGCATTAGATACCTCTGGGCTTCCCAACTCGATCATGCGCTGCCATATGTTTTCTACACTCTTCATTGGCCCAGCCCGAACGATTTGGGCGAGACGCCGATGGTCATTTGTGTCCACAATTCTTGGCCTCCCACTACCTTCTTTTCGCTCGATTCCACTACCTGCTTTTAATTTACTCAAAACTCTGTAGACAGTCCGCTCAGGAATGTTTAAGGTTTTAGAAATGTTGGAACATGTTTGATTTCCTTCATTCCAAAGCCGTGAAATTAGCATACACTTTGTCTTTGTATCCATTTTCTGCCACTAGCATTATAAATTGTCGTCTGCTCTATTATCAAGGGACTGTACTCTACGCTAATTGTTGTTTTTACTTTTGGTAGTGTTTGCTCACTTAAGTGGAGTGCAAATTTGGGGCAGAACATGCATATTTAATTAGATTTCAGCATATTTAGTTGAGCAATATGACTGCCATTTTTTGGGCAAAGTACTGTATATATATATATATATATATATATATATATATATATATATATATATATATATATATATATATATATATATATATATATATATATATATATATATATATATATATATAAATCATCAACAGCTCTGGCGACTGTGCAGTAGAAATTAAAAGAAGACTTGCAATTGCTTCACATAAACTAATACAGATGAAAAACCTATGGCAAGGCACAAGCAAAGAAACAAAGTTACAACTGATCAGAGCATGTATATTCCCAGTAGCAACATACGGCTGCGAGACTTGGACACTCAATAAAACAGTTGCAAAAAAGATTACATCATTCGAAATGAAATGCTACAGAAGGATGTTGAGAATACCCTGGACAGAAAAAAAGACCAACAGAGAAGTACTGCACTCACTAAACGTACAGGAACATTGGCTCCTAAATACCATCGCAATAAGGAAGCTGAAATTTTTCGGTCATATAAAAAGACATAATAGTCTGGAAAAAACAGTGATGGAAGGCATGGTCCCTGGAAAAAGGGGAAGGGGTCGACCTAGACGACGGTGGACCCAGGACATCACAGAGAGTCAGAACTTGTCTTTGGCTGATGCAGGTCGACTTGCCCAGAATCGTGATGCGTTCAGAGCAGCTGTAATGGAGACAACGTTCTGGAAAGAATACGTCACATGATGATTATATATATATATATATATATATATATATATATATATATATATATATATACTATATATATATATATATATATATATATATATATATATATATATATATATATATATATATATATATATATATATATATATATATATCTTCTAATTGCCTTATGAGTAACATTAGTGCCATCTTATCTGACTCAAGTTACACGCTTTTCATGGCGTGTTCCATTCTGGGAATAAAATCGCGCGCCCCTTGAATAACGCGCATTTCTTCCAAGTGTATACTTCTTGGCGCAAGATGTTGATTTATAAATATTTCTGCCTCTGTTGCTTTCCGTTGATAAAATTTCCGGAGTTTATATTATTTATAACAAGCAGTTCGAGTTTAAATGATTAAGTGCGTCTATCATATATTACTGATAAATAAATAAATGATAGGTAAATAGTACTGGAGACAAGAAGTTGTGGAGAGGCATGATCTCCTGCGCCTAGAGGCATGGTACTTAAAGATCATATATTAGTATGTTTAGCCATCGAAATCTCATTCCTTATTATAGTTGAATCTTGTTTACTTTCGTGCAACTTTGTCAGTGTTTCCGTACTTCTGAAGTGAATTAAATGTCCGCAGGAAAATTTAGTGCCTGCCTCAAGTGCTGGGTCTCAAAATGGTTCACCACAGGGGGAATCCTTGGATTTCTAGAATCAATGAGAGAGTTTAAGCCTCGCAAACAAAGGTTCACATCCACATCCTATATACAGGAGCATTGTTCTTAGCTGGTGGCCATCTAAGGATGATTCCAGACATTCCTCCGTGCAAAGTATATAGGGGATCAGCGGGCCTATCGTCTGAATTACGAGTAATTTGTGTACTTAAGTATTTAAGTGGATTTTCCTAATACACCACAGAATTAAATGGGTCACATACCTTTACAGAAAGGCTGCCAGATTCACTTATGAGGTATCGCCCTCCTGTCACCTGTTGGCCATTTCTATACCACGTGATGATAGGATCGGGTTTTCCTGCGACTTGACACACCATGTCGAAGGGCTCACCTTCTGCGACCTTTGCATTTTCAGGACGCTCCGTGATGGTTGGTGCTTCAGCTAAGAGTAGGGAAGAATACAAGCAATTAGAAGAAAGATTTGAGACCCTTGAGTTGTGGATATGTAGAAGAATGGTGGCACATCTCATGGAAATAGAAGAAAAGAAAAACAAATGAAGAGGTCCTAGAAAACTTAATAATGAAAAGAGAATTAATGAAGGAGGTCTGAATTGGACAACTAAAATATTTTGGCCACGTAAACAGACATAACACCTCAGTGATGACCATAATAGAAGGCAGAGTTGAAGGCAAACGTGCAAGAGAAAGACAGCGCTATAAGTGGGAAGATATCATCAAGAGATGGACGGGAAAGAGTCTATCAGAGTGGACCATGAAGACAAGAGACAGGAAAGAGTCTATCAGAGTGGACCATGAAGACAAGAGACAGGAAAGAGTCTATCAGAGTGGACCTTGAAGACAAGAGACAGGAAAGAGTCTATCAGAGTGGACCATGAAGACAAGAGACAGGAAAGAGTCTATCAGAGTGGACCATGAAGACAAGAGACAGGAAAGAGTCTATCAGAGTGGACCTTGAAGACAAGAGACAGGAAAGAATCTATCAGAGTGGACCTTGAAGACAAGAGACAAAAGACGTTGGAGATCCACTGCAGCCGACCTGCGGTGAGAAGATGGTACCTCATGATGACGGAACGATAAATAAACATGTTTGCTTCAAACTCCTTGCGTTCTGTGTCGATATGGCGTCCATGTGACCTACATTCTAGTTCTACTTCTGCGCGCCGTTCTTCTCTCTGCCACGAGAAGAAAAAAGCTGGACTAAACTGAGAAAAATTCACCGAATCTTTTGGCAGAATACCATCACCAACCAAGATCTGCTTACTCGGAGCAAGCAAGAGGACATGCACATCATCATAGCTGGCAGACGCTGGAGCTGGGTTGGCCATGTCCTCAGAAGAGACCCCGATGCCACCACAAGAACAGCTATGCTTTGGACCCCTGAAGGAAAACGAAAGAGAGGCCGACCAAAAACAACCTGGCGGAGGACTGTGGAGGCTGAGATGCAAAGAATGAACCAGAGTTGGTGCACTGTACGAAGGATGGCCACCGACCGAGCAAAGTGGAATCAATTTGTTGTTGCCCTACAAGACGCCACTAGGCGTGATGGCCACTGACTGCTTTGACGGTCGGCGGCTAAGTTGTGGCACATATATATCACCATGCCACAATGTTACACTGTTCAGTACCTTCTTCGCCTTGTCGCCCCCAATCTCTGCTCTCATCTGTTTTTTTTTTGGTCTCAGTTTATATATATATATATATATATATATATATATACGAGGAGGAGTCAAAAAGTAACCTTAGTATTTTTTTTATTAACAGAATACGCACAAATAGGAATGAAAGCACTTAATCACTGGATTCCGCGACAGTAAAACTCTTCTGACTGACTGCGTACCCACGTATGCTCCGCCTCTTTCACCTCATCGTCCGTACTGAACTCCTTGCCACCGTGTGCCTCCTTGAAGGGTCCAAACACATGATAATCACTCGCTGCGAGGTCCGGTGAATATGCAGGATGTGGAAAACACTCCAAACGCAGATTCGTGATTTTCGTTACTGTCGCACGCGCTGTGTGCGCCCGCGTGTTATCGTGCTGTAACAACACACCAGAACTGAGCAAGCCGCGACGTTTTGACCTGATTGCAGGTTTCAAGTGGTTCTGAAGCAGATCACAGTATGATTCACTGTTGATAGTGAGTCCCCTGGGCATGTAATGTTCCAGGATTGGGCCTTTACAGTCCCAGAAGAGCGTGAACATCAATTTGCCGGCCGAACGCGTTGTACTGAACTTCTTTGCTTTCGGCGATGATGAATGTCGCCACTCCATGCTGGCTCGCTTAGTCTCTGGCTGGAAGTAGTGGACCCAGCATTTGTCACCAGTGACTATACGGCGTAGAAAGCCATCTCCTTCAGCTTCAGAACGTCGTAACAGTATTTCACAAACATCCATACGACGTTCTTTCAGTTCGAGGGTGAGTTGTTGTGGTACCCACCTTGCGGAGACTTTATGGTACTGCAGCACGTCGGGAATTATGTGGTGCGCCGAACCATGACTGATCTTCAATTCTCAAGCCACCTCGTCGATTGTTACCCGCCGGTTTTCCCGTATCACTCGTTCTACTGCAGCGAAAGCGTCAGGCGTAGTCGCAGTGTGAGACCGGCCAGAGCTAGCTGCATCAGTCACAGTTGACACCCAACTTTTAAACTTCCTGTGCCACTCATAAACCTGCTGAAGCGACACACAAGCGTCCCCATACTGCCTCTTCATCCTCCGATGAATGTCTGCTGGTTTCTCACCCTCACTACCCAAAAAATGAATAACTGCACGCTGCCCTTCTCTCGTGCATGCTTCCAAGGGGGCGGCCATCTTGGCTATGGTTTGCTGACGTCATACTTCCCATCAGGACGACGGTCCTGCGCGCATTGGTACCTCAAGCGGGAGGGCATAACATATCTGCAGTACAACCGTCTACTACGTGTTTTTGACTTCTTATTGCCATATTAAGATTTTTGTTTTGACTCTCTTTCTCTCCCCCCCCCCTCCCCCGCATATATATGTAAGGCATTTAATAAATGGTGGTCTGATATGGCTCCGCGGATGACTTAGCTCTCCTGTCTCATAACCATAATCAGGCGAAAGACAGAATGAAAGTACTCAATGAGAGGTCACAACAAGTGAGTCTGAAAATACACAGGGAAAAGACAAAGATACTGAGAATAAATACAAGAAATGATAACAAGGTCAAACTTGAAGAAACACCACTACAAGATGTAGAATCGTACACATATCTTGGCAGCAATTTAGACAAAGTTGGAAGGACAGACAGTGATACCAAAATAAGAATACAAAAAGCAAGAGGAGCTTTCATTGCATTGGGAAATATATGGAGATCAAGAGAAATCAAGTCCAAAACAAAAATAAGAATCTTCAACTCAGATGTCAAGTCAGTCCTATTGTATGGCTCTGAAACATGGAGAACAGTAAAAACAACAACAAAAAGCTACAGACATTCATAAATGGATGCATGCGTAGAGTATAAGGATTGCAATGGTATGACAAAGTCACCAATGTGTAACTGATGACAAGAACCAGACAAGTGCCAGTAGAAGAAGAGATGAGAAGAAAACGATGGCGATGAATAAGACACACATTGAGGAAACCTGTTGATAGCATTACAAGGCAGTCCATGTTCTAGAATACCCATGGTAAGAGAGGCAGTGGTAGAAAAAAACACATGGAGAAGAGAACTGGAAACAGATGTAAAAATGGTGAAGTAAACTTGGATATAACTGATGACACATGACAGGAGGACGGCATGTGTTTGTTGAAGGCCTATGCTCCGCGAGGAGCTAAACCTTATTGCTATGGCTCACGATAATTGGCCACATATGTGAGAACCCAAGAGCCAGCTGGTCAACACCTACTAAGAGTCGATATAAATACACGGTTGGCTAATTTTAAAAACAATAAGAAAACGTGTCAGAGTCAGAACAACATATACCATTCAACAGTCACTTGAACAGAATCCAACCACAACACTCTCTCTAGAGTGCCAGATATGTAACTACTCCAACGAAACTATTGACCACCACGTCTTTGAGTGCCCAGCACTCGGTGATGTTAGAGAAATGCTCCTTCCTCTGAGGCCAGATAAGTGGAACACGTTGTACGGAGAAACAAAATAACTTGCGAAAACTACATATATCACTACATGGCATTGGGCCGAAAGGCGAGAACCCAAGCGCCGCTGGATCAATAATAACAACAACAACAATGAGTAACTGAAAGGCACAAAACCCTTAATAATAACACAAACTAAAGTGGGAAGGCACTATCATGATCACATATACTGAACAATATGTATATTGAAAAAATATATGACACTTGGTATAACCGATATATTCATGCATATGGTTAATAATTGAAAAGATCGGGCCACATGTAAACACAGCATAAAAGGAAAAGGTAGGCCCATAGCAGATACTGCCTTAGGGGATTGAAGTGTTAGAGACTTCACTTTACTAAGTCCAGCATAGAGAGGTGGGGGGGGGTGACCAGTTCCCTTCCTCGCTGCCCTTTCCTTCCCTAACTCAGTCAGGTACCCATTTATAGCTGGGTAGACTGGAACGTGTCAATACCGCGAATCGAACCCGGCACTTTTGCTGCGAGAGACCCCGTGCTCTAATCACTCTGTGAGAGCAAATGATAGTAAATAAATTAGTAAATAAATAAATAAAGGTAATTAACAGGTACTTGTTGGACATAAAAGGTGGCACTAGACATCAGAAAAGAAAATATAAGTGATAGGCTTACCGGGAATCGAACCTAGACTGAGGTCGCCTTGCTTCATCGACACTTACACAAAAAAGGGCTATTGACTGAGGTATATGACACTTAGCAAATAACCCGTCAATAATGACGGAAGTAAATCAAAAACTGTAATTTATTTCTAAACTGTTTTTTAATTCAATATAGAAGTTCTTTGATGACAACATTCTTTGTGAAAGTGCGTGGATTTGTTTCAAAGAATGTTTCCTGATAAAAAGTGTTTTTAACAAAAACTTTCAAGTTTTAATGATTTGTTCCTCGGGTGAGGGCGACATAGAGATGGCCGTGTCCATGAACAGGTTCAGGAAGGAAAACTCCTACGTGATCAAAAGATTGTTTTTGCGCCTTATTGATCGTCATTGTAAATGCTAAAATCACTGGGAATTGACGACGTCGCATCCTAAATGGCAAACTGCGCTCGCTCGGTTCCAAGTTAATGCGAGGAATTAAGACTTGTTCTCCTTTATTACTGCCAGTGATAATTTCTGCATCAATGGAATTCCGATGCAAGAGTTTTATGACCAAACGCGTCCCATTCAATAATCCGTTTTTTTTTTTTTTGCGTTGAGATTTCGCAATAGCATGATAGGACCCGTGGTCGACCCAGACAGTTTAAAGGCGCAATCACTAATGTAACTTTCCTATCAGCAAGTAAAGACCAAATAAAGGCCGAAATACTTGTGTCCAGTAATGTGTAGTGGAAGACGAATAACACAGAATGACGAAAATAATATAGTTAGACACATGTTCACTGATATCAATAAATCAACGTAACACAGTTTTAGCACCCCACGGAGCATAGGCCTTCTGTAAACACATCCCAAATTATCCTGTCCTGTGCCATCAGCTCAAGCTCTTTTCGTGTCTTCCTCACCATTTTCATTTCTGTCTCCAGTTGTCATCTTCAAAAGTTTTTCTTCCTCTGCTTCTCATATTTGCTGATATGTATAAACAGTCCATGAGCGCCTCCATCACTATATTCCTAAGAATTGTATGTAACGCCATCTTTAACTAACACGTGATTAAAACGTCATTGTAAATAAAGGTAGCATCAACCATTTTCCTTTTCGTTCCTCACGGAACAAGGAGCCACCATTGTAGATGGTCCCGCAAGGAAGCCTTCACAGAGCAGTCTTGTAGTCGCATTGTCTGTGGCAATTTGTTTTACATGATGAGGTTGTCAGCCTCATACACAACCTCACATTAGTCACCTTGTACAACACGCTTAAGGGTACATTTAGTCCTATCCTTCTTTGTCTCTTCAGAGGCACCCCACCCTCCACCCTGGAAAATTACACGTTCTGGAGAAAAAAAAGTATGGCATTAAAGTAACTAAATCAATGACCGACATTTAAAAAAAAAACAAAAAAACATTGATTAGGTTTAAATAAAAAGTCACGTACTTTCCAGAGATTCTCCATTGACATACCAAAAGAGTTGAGGTTTTGGTACACCATCGGCAGCACATTCGAACTGAACCGTCTCTCCTTTACCGCTGATGACGTCTTTTGGCTTAGTTCTCCAAATAGGTCGAGCTGGGAATAGAGATACACGTTAACAATCAATAAAACAGGACAAGATCTGGTGTTTTCTGGTCATTTTAGAATTTTAAAACAGGTGATAATACTTCGGGTTAAAATAAAATAAAAAAAAATTAGACATCACTAACAGAGGAAGGAAATAAATGTATAGACTTCATCGTTACCAACATTTTTAAAAAGTCTGGTGAACATGATAACAGCCAAGGAAAAAAAAAGATGATAGATTAGGAAATACGCGAGGCATGCAAGATGGAATGGCGAAAGGGAAGGGTAATCCCGTTGCAGACACTGCCAGAGGGGAATGAAGTGTTAGAGACTTCGCCATACTAAGTCCAGAGTTATGAGGTTGGATGACCAGTTCCCTTTCTCGCTGCATTTGCCTTCGCTAGCTCCAGAGCAGAGCCAGGTACCCCGTACAGCTGGATAAACTGGAGCGTGAGGCTACCACGTTTCGATCCCGCAACCCGGTAACTATGTCACGAGAGGCTAGGAAAACAGATATGTTTAGACCTAAAGGGCTGCTAAGAAGAAAGTTAGTGAGGAATAGTTGTCATTTGTCAGATATGTTTAGACCTAAAGGGCTGCTAAGAAGAAAGTTAGTGAGGAATAGTTGTCATTTGTCAGATATGTTTAGACCTAAAGGGCTGCTAAGAAGAAAGTTAGTGAGGAAGTTAGTTGTCATTTGTCAGATATGTTTAGACCTAAAGGGCCGCTCAGAAGAAAGTTAGTGAGGAAGTTAGTGGTCATTTGTCAGATATGTTTAGACCTAAAGGGCCGCTCAGAAGAAAGTTAGTGAGGAAGTTAGTTGTCATTTGTCAGATATGTTTAGACCTAAAGGGCCGCTCAGAAGAAAGTTAGTGAGGAAGTTAGTGGTCATTTGTCAGATATGTTTAGACCTAAAGGGACGCTCAGAAGAAAGTTAGTGAGGAAGTTAGTTGTCATTTGTCAGATATGTTTAGACCTAAAGGGCCGCTCAGAAGAAAATTAGTGAGGAAGTTAGTTGTCATTTGTCAGATATGTTTAGACCTAAAGGGCCGCTCAGAAGAATATTAGTGAGGAAGTTAGATGTCATTTGTCAGTACCACGAGACTGACATATTGTCATGAAATATTCTAATCCACATATATAAATTATTAGGTAAATATGAAGCCTAACAAATAAAATTAATAAAGAGAAGAGCAATGGTAAAATGACAGTGCTGTCACAAGGAATGTACTCGAAATCCCCCTTGTTTTCTGCTTCGTCTGCAAATTGTAACGCTTTCACGTTGATATAAAAGCTTACTGTATTATTACCCGCCTTCTTCAATGAAACGTGTGCTGCATTTCTAAGAAAAACATTGAGACGTACTGCGTAATGACCTAAATTAATCCTAACATTAATTATATTACGTTACCAAAACGAACGAACAGATGGACAAAAGGATAGCGAGAGGGGAGGGCTGAAAATCAGGAACGCATGCAACACACGCGACGCGCGATATACAAATGCTGGCATCACGCGTGTAAGTCTACAAGCACTAACTTTTTCAGACGGACAGTGATAAAATACACTACCCTTTCCCAGAGTTAGGTTTATAAATCATAACAGACTCTTATTAGAAAAGATAACAATAGATGGGTTTACGTTTGAACACATAACAGTACCCAGACAGCACATCTTCCAAACAGGAGGTAGAAGAAATTGCATATTTTGAACGCAGCCACGTAGCTCCTTTAAATTAGTATTTTTGGGTTCCTTAGGGCTTGCTGACAAATAATATGTAAAACGTTACGCAAATAGTCCAGGAATTAATAAATTATACCCAAAATAAAATATTGGGGGTGCCTGACAGCATAAAATCATTTCTGCTCATAAGATTTTTTTTAACGTGTTTGGAAAAAATTTACGTTACAGAAATAGCCTACCATGTAAACTTCAAATTGATTGGAGCGCAACAAATGAAAGCCTAACCACGATTGGTCGGGCTATAAATACTATCTTGGTTGTTAGGGGAAACGGGAAAAGATAACATTTTTTCAAACACTTGTCGAAACGGGGCTCATTGGTCAGACTCGCTGATATACACACTTGGGAGCGTTAGTTCGAAACCACTTGTAAAAATAGCTTGATAAAGCATCAGTGCGTTGAAGCCAGCATATATTTGGCTCAATAAAAGCCTGGAACATAGGCAGATGGAAGTTTGTGCCAGTTTGTGCCAGAATTCATTGCTAATCAACGTATCTGTGTTATTCGTATGAATTGTGGTAAGCTTGAACCATTTAATATCTTTTAATGAAAATTGAATGTGAATGGTTGATTTATGCCTGTATATATATGTGTAGTTCAGTGGCAAACGTGAGGTAAAGCCTAAAATGCTCCAGCCTGAACAGAGGGTGTCGGAGAGAAGTAAAACGGCATGGAATGGCCAAATAGTACACTGACATCTGGATGATTGACTAGAAAGAAATAATGCTGGAAGTGCAGAGGCGTAGTGACCATTAAGGATGGTAATGCTGGTATAAAGTATTTCAGATGAAGCTGACTGTTGGCCTAACGCTCTGAACGCAATGTTTGTGCTGTATTGTGATCAGTGTAAAAGAGAATATAAATTAGTTATGAAGTAGAAGGTACATCCTTCTTGATTTCAGGGACAGTGGTCTTGATGGTACTGAGCAGCATCTGGTCAGAGATTTGCTGAATCCAGAGTCGGACAGCATACTCCTTGGTCTTTTTAGCTATCAGTGAGGTGTCTCCAGAGCCCAGAAGAGAATTCGAGCAGAGGAGTCCTCTCCTACCGCCATCACTCAAGATAAGCAGAGTTGGCCAGCTGAGCTCAACATTATGTCCCCTCATCTTGAAATAACTTTATAAAAATACTATTCAGAGGGGAATTTACTTGTCTTAAAATCAGGAACTGTGAACATCTCCAATAATAGTCCCTAAAGACAAACTATTGAAGTCATGATGACAAATACCAACAGAGCTTGAACAAAACAAAACCAGTATTACCTCATTTCACTACTACACAACTGACACACATAGAACATTTGTACTAATATATGTCACTACAATATTCATATTAAATACATTCTGTACATAACTTGTAATTTAAATTGATTGTGATTCCTGGTTCCCTTGTAGTTGAATCAGGACACATATTCATTCATGCCAGTAATGAATACATATTGTTATTTGAAAGTTATCAGTGCCTCCTTTAAGATATTCTCATAGAGTGTTATATGTATGTGAGTGTCACAGTGTTGTCAAGAGTAGTGGATTACATTAAATTGTTTATCTGTCTGTTGTTGTGACTTACACTTCTTCATACACATACCCTAGACACATAACGTAGCATCACACTATTCCAGAATAATTCTGACTGAGATAAAGAGATATGTGGTAGCAAGTAAGGTTATCTATAATACACTACTTTTAATAGATATAGATACCTTCACAGCTGATCTCAGTCAGTACACTAAGTCCCCTATAAATATTTATAACATCCCACTTCACCACATATATTGGGGTCTCGCTCTTGGGATTTTGAATCTTTCACTATTAAAAATATTGGGGGGTAATTCACTTCAGGGAATATAAGAATTAAAAGGTATCCTTGGGTGGAATAAAATAAGGTTGAGCTCACGGTGCCTGTGTTGTCCATTAGAGATTGAATTGTTGGTTAGACATTGTATAAATTTACATAATAGACAATGGCGGACCTGGCCAAATTTCGATCTGCTGCGGTTCAGACTGCAAAAGAGTTAGGATTAGATGGGCAAGTTATGGTTGCCTATGTCACGACGGAATGTGACAAATTTATTGAACGTGAAGAAAGAAGGTTTGAAGCCGAAAGAAAGTTAGAGGCTGACAAGGAAATTAAGAGGTTGCAGATTGAGGCTGAGGCTAAGAAATTGGAGGCAGAAAGAGAAGACAAAAGATTAGCTGCAGAAAGGGAAGAGAGGAGATTAGCTGCAGAAGAGAAGAAATTAGCTGCAGAAAGGGAAGAGAGGAGATTAGCTGCAGAGAGGGAAGCAGAAAAGGAGGAGAAAAGATTACAAAGGGAACATGAATTACGACTAAGGGAGTTTGAGTTTCAAGGCCATGCTCCTGAAAATGGTGCCAGTCCCTTTGCCTCTGATGCTACGGTTACTCAAGGAGCCTCAACCTCAGCTATGAATTTTCATTTAGATCATTTTGTTGAGAAAGACGATGATATTGAGAGCTACCTAAATAGGTATGAACTATTAGCTACCACGTATGGGTTAGAGAGAGAAAGGTGGAGCTTAAAGTTATCTCAGGGACTTCGTGGGGCAGCTTATGAAGTTTTTGCAAAAATGAGCAGAGGTGATCAGGAAAATTATGACATGCTAAAGCAGGCTCTTTTGTTAAGGTATGAAAAGAATGCAGAGTTTTACAGGAAAAAATTTAGGAATGCTAAACTACTGTCAGGTGAAACCTATCACCAGTTCTCTGCACGCATAGAGACATACTTGGAGAAATGGACTTCTCTGGGGAAAACCCAAGATCTTAAGGAAATGGTCCTTATAGAGCAACTAAGAGAGTCCATGGCTCCAGACCTGAGAAAGTTTCTCATGGAACAAGGTGCAGAGAGGCTGGGTGAGTTGCTAAATGTTGCTGAAAGGTATCAAGCAGCTCAAGCAGAGGTAACAGGTAATAAAAAGAAACAGGTGGACAACTTTAGGGCACCACAGAACTTTAATAAATTTGATCCTAGGGATCAAAATAAAGGTAAGCACCAATTTGATAGGCCACGGTATGACAATAAAAATAAATTCCCACAATTCGATGAAAGGAAATATGATGAAAGAAAATCTTTCAACCAAGGAAAAAGGTGGTGTAAGAATTGTCAGATGGACAATCATGACACTGACCGTTGCAGAAGGAAACCTGGGTATATGGCAACCCTTCAGGTCAGGTCGACCTCAAGACAGGAGGAGGATATTATGTTAGATACCACTCCAGAAGAGATGAGGAAGGCACAGGCTGGGGATAAAACACTCAAGCCTTGTTTCAGAAAATTGTCAACTTGTCATACAACTCCAGGCAAGGGAGATTTTTACATGAAAAACAAGTTGATGTATAGGAAGACTGGAACTAGATCCAAAGGTCAGGGACAACTGGTTCTTCCAAAAAGATACAGGACAGAATTAATAAGGAGCCTACATGTGAAACCAGATGGGGACCATGAGAAGATAGGTACCATCATTCAAAAGGTGGCTCACAATTATTATTGGCCCAAAGCAAGATGGGACATTGAAAATTTTGTAGAAAGGTGTAGCATAGCACATGAGGGAACACCCACAAGTGGGAACATGGATCAGGACCTGGACACGCCCCGGAGCAAAATTAGGCCTGACAATAAAAAGAAATATAGATTTGATAAAGTGGACCAAATGGAATGGGAAGCCCCTTTTCACGGACAAGCTTCACTTAACTGTTTTACTATGGCCACTATGAGGAGAGTGCAAAAAGATGTCTTACCCCAGGATAAGCCGAAAATCCCTCAATCGGACTTAAACAAACTGGAGGAAGAGGATGTAGAGAGGAAATCTCTCGTCAAGAATTTTAAGAGGGGAGACAGCCCCAAAAGAAAAATTGGTAGCGGTCGTTTTGTGAATGATAATTCTGGGAGGAAAAATCATCACTATAAAGCTTCAAGTGGAAGAGACCATACCGGTGCATGGACAAATAGGTCCACACAATTAAAGGTCCATATGTAGCTTTGTTAAGAACGTGGACTGATGAAAAGGCAGAGGAAAACATTACATCTTCATACCAATATGTGAATGAGCTGACCACTCGGTTGAAAACTGGCTGGAAACTTGCCAATGAAAATTTGAAACAAGCCAGGAAGAAACATGCTGCCTATTATAACAGGAAGGCGAAGGACAGAAATCTGGCTGTGGGAGAGAAAGTACTGCTTCTTTTGCCTGGGAGTCAGAATAAGTTACAAATTGGATGGCAGGGTCCATATACAGTTTTAGAGAAAGTGTCTAGAACAAATTATAAGATAGATAAGAAGGGAAAAGAAAAAATCTATCATGTGAATCTCCTGAAGAAATATTTGGAAAGAGAACATCAGGAAGAGACACACTTGTTGACCTTGTCCATCGCCATGGAGATGAAAAAGGAACCACTTTCATCATTTGAATATCCATTACACCCCTGTGAGCAGCAGCACAGGTGAAAATCAGTACACATTTAACGAAAACTCAGAAAGAGAGAGTGCAACAGGTTCTAAATAATCATGCAGAGGTGTTAACAGACCGACCAGGGCATACAAACCTATTGGAATATGATATGAAACTAATAGACTCCACACCTGTCTGTATGAAACCATATTCGATTCCATTTGCTAAGGAGAAAGCTTTGAAGGAAGAGATAGACTATCTATTGAAGGAAGGAATTATTTCGCACAGTGAGTCTTCGTATAGTTCCGGGGTGGTACTCTTAAGGAAGCCCTCTGGAGAACATAGACTCTGTATAGATTACAGGAGACTGAATGCTATTACAGAAGGACAGGTGGATCCATTGCCGGATACAAATCAGCTGTTTGCCAGACTAAATAAAGCTAAATATTTCTCAAAAGTGGATCTGAGTAAAGGATACTATCAGATTCCAGTAAAGCCTGAGGTTAGACCATACCTAGCTTTTAGTACCTCAGAAGGACACTATGAGTTTAATAGATTGCCATTTGGATTGAAGAATGCGCCTAGTGTCTTCTCTAGAATGATGAGAAAATTATTGGATCCTCTGAATAATCCCTGTATAACAAATTTTATGGATGATATCCTTATAGCAACAGAAACATTTGAGGAACACATTGACTCTCTGAACATGCTGTTTGATCGACTTAGGGAGGCAAATTTAACAGCCCGACCAACCAAATGTTGCGTTGGATGTAAAGAATTGGAATTTTTGGGACACACAGTTTATCAGGGAAACATGACCCCTGACCCAAAGAACTTAGAGAAACTACAGAAAGCCCCGAGACCACAAACCAAGAAGGACGTGAGATCCTTTGTCTCATTATGTGGTTTCTACCAGAAGTATATCAAAAACTTTAATTCCATATGTGCACCTTTAACGGAATTGACACGTAAAGGACTTCCAGATCGCATTACATGGACACCACAATGTGAAATGACTTACCAAGAATTGAAGGAAAAGCTCACAAGTAAACCCATTTTGAAATTACCTGACTTAAGTCAAGAATTCATAGTAAGGACGGATGCAAGTAATATTGGGTTAGGTGCAACTTTACTACAGAAATCAGATGCATTGGATGGGGAATTAAGCCCAGTGGCATATGCTAGCAGAAAGTTGAATAAAGCTGAAATCAACTACTCAACTAGCGAAAAAGAATGTCTTGCAGTAATATGGGCAATAAAGAAATTCAATATTTATCTATATGGGAAGGCATTTAAGTTGCAAACTGACCACAAACCTTTATCGTTCTTAGCACAGGCTAAGCATGAGAACTCTAGGTTACTCCGATGGTCTTTGCTTCTGGCTCCATATAATTTTAGCATTGAATATATATCTGGAAAAACCAATCTGGGAGCGGATTTTTTAAGCCGCCATCCGTGTGATGAGAATCACCGTAAACCCCAGAAATAATAATAAATTTCTCTATGTGTATATAGAATAAAGGACTGACATATAATGTCTGTTTTAAGAGGGGAGGTGTCATGAAATATTCTAATCCACATATATAAATTATTAGGTAAATATGAAGCCTAACAAATAAAATTAATAAAGAGAAGAGCAATGGTAAAATGACAGTGCTGTCACAAGGAATGTACTCGAAATCCCCCTTGTTTTCTGCTTCGTCTGCAAATTGTAACGCTTTCACGTTGATATAAAAGCTTACTGTATTATTACCCGCCTTCTTCAATGAAACGTGTGCTGCATTTCTAAGAAAAACATTGAGACGTACTGCGTAATGACCTAAATTAATCCTAACATTAATTATATTACGTTACCAAAACGAACGAACAGATGGACAAAAGGATAGCGAGAGGGGAGGGCTGAAAATCAGGAACGCATGCAACACGCGACGCGCGATATACAAATGCTGGCATCACGCGTGTAAGTCTACAAGCACTAACTTTTTCAGACGGACAGTGATAAAATACACTACCCTTTCCCAGAGTTAGGTTTATAAATCATAACAGACTCTTATTAGAAAAGATAACAATAGATGGGTTTACGTTTGAACACATAACAGTACCCAGACAGCACATCTTCCAAACAGGAGGTAGAAGAAATTGCATATTTTGAACGCAGCCACGTAGCTCCTTTAAATTAGTATTTTTGGGTTCCTTAGGGCTTGCTGACAAATAATATGTAAAACGTTACGCAAATAGTCCAGGAATTAATAAATTATACCCAAAATAAAATATTGGGGGTGCCTGACAGCATAAAATCATTTCTGCTCATAAGATTTTTTTTTAACGTGTTTGGAAAAAAATTTACGTTACAGAAATAGCCTACCATGTAAACTTCAAATTGATTGGAGCGCAACAAATGAAAGCCTAACCACGATTGGTCGGGCTATAAATACTATCTTGGTTGTTAGGGGAAACGGGAAAAGATAACATTTTTTCAAACACTTGTCGAAACGGGGCTCATTGGTCAGACTCGCTGATATACACACTTGGGAGCGTTAGTTCGAAACCACTTGTAAAAATAGCTTGATAAAGCATCAGTGCGTTGAAGCCAGCATATATTTGGCTCAATAAAAGCCTGGAACATAGGCAGATGGAAGTTTGTGCCAGTTTGTGCCAGAATTCATTGCTAATCAACGTATCTGTGTTATTCGTATGAATTGTGGTAAGCTTGAACCATTTAATATCTTTTAATGAAAATTGAATGTGAATGGTTGATTTATGCCTGTATATATATGTGTAGTTCAGTGGCAAACGTGAGGTAAAGCCTAAAATGCTCCAGCCTGAACAGAGGGTGTCGGAGAGAAGTAAAACGGCATGGAATGGCCAAATAGTACACTGACATCTGGATGATTGACTAGAAAGAAATAATGCTGGAAGTGCAGAGGCGTAGTGACCATTAAGGATGGTAATGCTGGTATAAAGTATTTCAGATGAAGCTGACTGTTGGCCTAACGCTCTGAACGCAATGTTTGTGCTGTATTGTGATCAGTGTAAAAGAGAATATAAATTAGTTATGAAGTAGAAGGTACATCCTTCTTGATTTCAGGGACAGTGGTCTTGATGGTACTGAGCAGCATCTGGTCAGAGATTTGCTGAATCCAGAGTCGGACAGCATACTCCTTGGTCTTTTTAGCTATCAGTGAGGTGTCTCCAGAGCCCAGAAGAGAATTCGAGCAGAGGAGTCCTCTCCTACCGCCATCACTCAAGATAAGCAGAGTTGGCCAGCTGAGCTCAACATTATGTCCCCTCATCTTGAAATAACTTTATAAAAATACTATTCAGAGGGGAATTTACTTGTCTTAAAATCAGGAACTGTGAACATCTCCAATAATAGTCCCTAAAGACAAACTATTGAAGTCATGATGACAAATACCAACAGAGCTTGAACAAAACAAAACCAGTATTACCTCATTTCACTACTACACAACTGACACACATAGAACATTTGTACTAATATATGTCACTACAATATTCATATTAAATACATTCTGTACATAACTTGTAATTTAAATTGATTGTGATTCCTGGTTCCCTTGTAGTTGAATCAGGACACATATTCATTCATGCCAGTAATGAATACATATTGTTATTTGAAAGTTATCAGTGCCTCCTCATCATTTTGTAACTAATGCTGATAAACGGCACATCACAACAATATCTTCCAAACATTACTGCCCGATAGTGGAAAAAAATTTAAATAAAACAATCCGTCAGTTTATATTCGTTTTTAACACCTGGTTAGGTGTGCTCTTTAACTCGTAATTTATAAATTAACTTAGTTTACAATGATCATTAACTTGCAGTTTGTAATCATCTGTAACCAGAGGTGGACCGACAGATCTTTCCCCCGCATCTTGCTCAATAAGGATCATTGGTCCTTAACCATCTATCCAACATAAGAGTACTGATTCAACCCTCTACTGTTGTGGGACTTTATGCACTGCCCAACTGCCCGACCGTTCAGTCCGTCCCTGTTCCTAACTCACAGCTTAACAAGAGGGCTTCTCAACCGGGGTTGCACTGAACCCTAGGATTTCGCGAGAGGTCGCTAGGGATTCTGGTAGAGATCGTGATTGAAAAAAAACCAGACATTTTTTTTAAACTTTGCCGCTGGGCGATGTTAGCGCTTGCAATAGTGAGCAGTGACCAAGTATCTCCGTATGGCAGTGCGCAATAGGGCCGTGTTGACTCTTGCACATACCGTAATTCAGTAGCACTCTTGTAGAGTAGAAATTTATGATGAGACTTTTAGGCCTACTTGGATAGTGTAAAAGAAAAAAAAATTAAATTGGAAAGTTTAAAAATAAAGGAACATAAACTAAAGTGTCTTCTACCTACACAACTAACTTTCGTTAGAGTTGATATACTTTGTAGGAAGAGGGAACCACAAAAAAAAAGAGTAGGCCAATATGTTGGCCAAAATAAACATCCACAGAAATAATAATTCCCTACTCAAAATAGACAGCGTGCTTAGACAGCGCAGACTACGCTGGCTTGGCCATGTCCGCCGCATGGAAGATGGTTGCATCCCGAAAGATATCATCTACGGGAAACTAGCAGATGGCAAAAGAACAGTTGGGCGGCCGCAGCTGAGGTTCAAAGATGTGTGCACGAGAGATATGAGGGCACTGGAGATAAATCCAGCAACGTGGGAGGATGAAGCTGGCGATCGCACCAAGTGTCGATGCTATTTACGGCGCCACATAAGATTGGGCGAAAAGAAGCTCACACAACAAGCCGAAGAAAGGAGAAAACGTCGAAAGGGAGCATCAGGAAAATAAGCAGCTGAGGGCTGTCACCTCAGGGGCGCATTCCCATTGTCAGTTATGACTGAAGAGGCTATTATTATTATTATTATTATTATTATTATACTCGAAATAGCATTTGAATTTTTTTTTGGATTATCATATTTACAACTTACTGATCACTCTAACGTACCGTGAGCTGTAGATGTAATCATCTTGTGATGGTCATGAACTCACCGTTTGGAACGATCATTAACTCATGATGCGTCATGCTCTGTAACTTACATTTTGTAAGTGACGTAAACTTACAGTTTGTAATCACAGCTTGTGATGGTCGTTAACGCACAGTCTGTCAAGCTCATTAACGTATAGTTTGTAAACGCAGCTTGTATGGTCATTAACTCACAGTTTGTGATGGTCATTAACTGATAGTTTGTAATAACATGTAGTAACCCGCCACAACACGACGGAACAATACTTATGGCGTGTACTAACTCTCCTGTGGTAATTTCATTCCCTTTCGTTCCAATTCAAATTTATTGGATGTTTGTAGTCAAACTTATCATGACTTATGGTCATTGGTCAATGGTCAATGTTCAATGGTTAATGCACCATAAAACACGTGAAAGGCATGAGTCATTTAAAAAAAAAAATTTTGCCTCGTTTTAGCGGAGCGCGCCCGTTCAACCTAGACACAGGGGTCCGTCGGTTATATTAGTTCGCATGTCCATAAAAAGACGGCGTGGTCTGGTTTTGTGGTTGCGTCATCTTTTAATGGGTGTTCAACTTAGCTTTCGCTGTGCAATGCGTGCCGTTTTAGTATTTTCCCGTAAATCAAGAAAAAACTGCAAGGCTTCCGTGCTCTTTTAATGGGTGTTTCATTAAGTGTTCTATATGCAATGCACGTCATGTCCGTATTTTCCTGAAAAGCTGAAAATATGTTTTTCATTATTTGTTATAGTACGTTTACATTTGACAGTATAAAGGGTATGATCCTTAACTGATCGCTTGAAATTATCATAGCTTACAGCTTATAATGGCCATTAATCCAAAACGCGAAATGCATATTAAGTCTCAGTTTAATTTGAAATTAACACATAGTAGATAGCGATCATCAACACACAATGTGTAATGATTATTAACTCAGAATTTGTAAGGAATAATAAGTCATTTCGAATGATCATTAACTCGCTTTTTTGTATGCAAATTAGCTCACTGTACGGAATGGTCATTTTTAAAAAAAAATTAAAATTTTACCTCATTTTGGCATATGCCTTCAACAAACCTCGTTCAACCTAGAGACAAGATTTGTCAGTTATATTAGGAAACATGTCCACATATAAAAAGACCATGTGGTCCGATTATTAAATACCATTATAATGGTCATCTATTTATGATTCGCAGTGATCATTAAACCAACGCACGTAAGAGACAATAACTCGCAATTTTTTTTAAAGATAATTAATTTCCAGTATGTAGTAGTCATAAACTCGTAGTTTTTATGATCAGTTTATCACAGGATCACTTACGTAAAGAAAATTAATAACTTGCAATTTACAGTGACGTAATTTGCAATCCATAGAGTACCAAAAAGCGAACCATACTTTAGTGGGTACTGTCGTAAATTTATTTTGAGAGAAAGAGTCTTAGAAATAGTGGTCCTGTTTAGAGTGGAGAATGATGGTGAAAGCTCAGTGATAGGAAAGGTTAGAGAGTAAATAGTTGCTTCACAGAGTGCTGGGGAGAGTAAGGACAGACTTATTTACGACAAATCGTTCCTCTCAATCTTCTCTTCAAACTCTCCTGGTCAAACAATTATTTGCCAGTTTCCAGACACACACCTGCGCTCACACCGATTTGGTGCTTCAAACACACAGACGCACGTGAATACAAAGTATATTAAACAGATATGGGAAATTTGGGCTTTGGGTATTCCAACACAGTACTAAATAAGTTTATGCTGTTTATTAACATTAAAATCAATCACAACGATAATCATGTGTTACAGAAAAAATATCACAAGTACAGAAAATACAAATAACAAGGTGGGGAGGGGGTGAAGAAGATTGGTATCGACTAAGCCCTTCCCGCTTATTAGACAAAGATAAACCCAGTCCAAAGATAGATAGTTATCAGGAACATAGGTAATGTAACCCAACAGTGAATTTAATTACTCTGAAAGAGGTGTTACAATATTAGGTATGGGTGGTAGTCAAAAATCCTGTTATTCCCAATTGTTCTTCCCTTTACTAAGCCAATGAAAAAAAAAGGGGGGGGGGTTTAAACAGAGTTAACGAAATATCTCACTTAAAGGAACAATGCAGGGTATACAGAAAATGTATTACCCGGTAGGCAAGTTAACAAATGGTTTGCAAAAATTAAATCTCCTGTCATTCATGCACGCTTGTGAGGGCCCACACTCATATACTCACACACACTTACCGATTGCAGCATCAGACAATCCATAGAATTATATAAACAGCAATTACACTCTTGACATATGAAACTGTCTGGTACTTCGATGCCCCGCCCCAGATGTAGCGAGGTTAGCTGATAGCAAATATTCCCACTTATCGCCGGACTTGAAGCCTAAGAGTTCTTGTGTTTTATTATATAAAAAGGAGTCTATGGGATGGCACTGACACAGTTCAACACAGGGGTGAGGATGGAGTGGTCTCTTTAATTTCGCTGCTGGAGGTAAAATTCCTTCAAGGCGTGATGATAGCAACTGACCGGTAGGTTTTAAATCCAGTGAGGGAAAACTAGGCTCAGTCACAGTTCAGGTAAATAGGTACTCTCTCACAGTAGAGCAGTAAATAAAATATCGCTACTGGCAACTGTTCATCTTCCAGTTTCTCTTACAGATTGTAATTTAATTTGATGGTTTATTTAAATGTTCTTGGGTAGGCTTTCTTTCGTGTAATTATGATAGCTAGGCCGCATCGGACCGCCACAAGATTAAATTCAAAATGTTTCATCAATATGTCTGGAAGTTTAAGAACCGAGTGTGGAAGACTCTGTATGATTTCTTTATTGCTGGGATTGCAAAGGTGATCATTCTATAGAAAAAGATAGAAAACCCATGACAACATAATCATACCTCAAAAATCAAATAATATTCTAACGCGCGATAAATTTACCGTTAAGACTATTATATACACTCACGTATTTAATTATGTATTTAAGAAAACACGTCACGAGTCTAATGGTTAAAACACACATCTATATATATATGACTTAACTAAATTTATTAATTATAAATTCCTTCGCGACTTTAAAAGTTACTTTAGCATTTAAGCATCTATTATTTTTGGAAATATTATAATAGATATATCATTAAATTTACCACTGGAACTTTTGGGATGAGTTTAATTAAATAGATTTAAATAAACACAAAATCCAGTGAAATAAAATGAAAGCACTAGACCACTGATCACTTTAACAAATATATTATACCGTGCACAGAAAAAGAAATCACTCCAATGTAGCCACCAATTCAGATGGAAATCTAGCAAAATTTCTACTATAGCTAGTGAATCTTAAATCTCTGGCGACCGAATGATAAAATTACTTTCTTCGTGGTCTGTATATATCTAACTGGAATGCAAGATTGGGGGGACATGTTAGAATTTGACACCTTTTCAGATCTCATGAGACTTTCGGGGATCTGACCGCCAGACTAAAGAGAGATGCCGCCCCGGGTCTTCCGTATCTCCGCTCGCTGCGTCCGCGTAGGCTTTCCCGTTCGCGTCCACTGCGATCAGTTCTGTGGTTAACACCGAGATGCGAAATACCGGCAAGAAACTTGCATCGCTCGTTTCAGGGACCACTACTGCCTTTGATAGCGCCGCTAGTCTTTCCTGAGATCCCTCAGTGCCTGTTTGATCGTGTGCTGCTACTTTCTGTTTTGATTCTGGCACCGCCCCCACTGGGCCAAGTTAATGAAAATAACTGCATATGATTGCTCAAGAGATATCCGTGGGCGTGATTTAACCTCTCCTTAAATCAATGCGATGACCAGAATGTATGGTAGATAAACTGTCCACATATTAATCAGCAAACGTGTTGACAATCTGCGTGGAAAGGTTGCATGCTAATGAGTCCAGGTGGAAAAAAAATCCCGTTTGACGAAACGTTACCACAATATTCGGGGGCACTGATGTTATCCGAAGGGGTCGTTACAAAGGGTCGTACCATATCATACAACAATTCAGGGTCAGCTGAGTTCGTCTGTCACAATCGTCCCCTCTTTTGAGACATGAAAACATCTTTTCATGTTTGATTTATGACAATGAAGCTGCCCTGATCGGTAGCTTTTGGATGATTGGTATCTTCAACTTCCTCCTCTTCCTCCGTAGTCCAGTTTCTACTCAGGAAATCAGCCCCGACATTCTGTCTTCCCGGAATGTATTCCACTTTGAAAGAATAAACGCTTAAAAGAAGGGCCCAACGCATGATCCTTGCGTTAAATTCTTTATTGGCACCAAAAAAGGCTAACGGAGCGTGGTCTGTTTGCACCGTGAAAGATGTACCATAGAGAAACTCATGATGGCGTCTGATACCGTCAATCAGATTGAGACATTATCTTTCGACTACGCTGTAGTTCCGTTCAGCTTTATTTAATTTCCGACTGCCATAGGCAACTGGAAATAGCATGTTCGGGTTACTGTCATCGGCTTGAAGCAGTATTGACCCGATGCCCTGACCTGACGCGTCGACCCGCAGTACAAAAGGTTTCTTGAGGTCAGGCAACCTCAAAATGGGGTATGCAGACAACTGTCCTTTCAATGTGCTGTACGCGTGTTCGCACTTTTGATCCCAAATGACCTTATCAGGACAACCTTTCTTTGTGAGGTCAGTCAGAGGTGCCGTCAGTCCGTTGAAGTTCTGGATGTACTTCTGATAGTATGCACATAGTGATAGGAACGAACGAGTGTCTTTCTTGGTTTGGGGCCTTTTAGCTGCAATTATTTTCTCCACGTTTTTCTTAACGGGCCAACTACAGCCGTGAGAAATAGTATTAATAGTTCCATTGGTGACCTTGTCATACCATTTCAATCCTTCTATTCTACGCAGACAACCATTTATGAAAAGCCACAGTCTTACTTACTTACTTAGTCATTCCTTTTGTACCTGGGGGTGTAGAGATTTGCCAGAGAGAACACCATCCTCTCCTGTCGACTTTCTTCCTCCTGACCTGGTTCCAATCTAATCCTCGGTCCTTTAGAGATTATGTAATGTTTTTCCTCCCATAGAACTCTGGGTCACCCTGAAGGTCTTAAACCCTGGCTGTTGGTTTCCAAAATTTGTTGTGGTAGCCGATCTTCTCCCAGTCTGCAGACATGGCCAAACCATCGTAATTGGGACTGTTCCACTCGAGTTTGCAGGGGCTAGGTTTTGAGATCATGACATATCGTCTGGCTGCGTACCATGTCTCTTGTTATTTCAGCCAGCCAACTTTCTCAGATACCTCATTTCTGAGCTTTGGAGCTTACTTTTGTGGCTTGTAGTCATTTTGCAGGACTCACATCCATAAGTCAAGACTGGAACATAGATGGAGCCGTATACAGCCATCTTCGTCTTCTTGCCACTTTCTCTTTGCTGAGCAATTTTCGATTTATGGCCTGACTAAGTCTCTCAGCTGCTGCTCTTTGGGTAGCCAACTCTTCTTTGATGCTTCCCTTCCAGTTCCAATGGTGATCTTGTCATACTAGTTCAGTCCTTCTATTCTACGCAAGCAATCATTTATGAAAGGTTGCAGTCTTTGATCATTAACCAACAGTTGTTTGCCCTTATAATATTTTCTGAAACTCTGAAAAAACATGAGGGTTTCAAAACTTGTGGAACACCCTGTATACAACGAAATTAACGAACTAATCTGATTGTTTTGCTATGTTCTAAAGCGGTCACCAGCAATGGTCATATTTTCGTAGCTAGCTGTCAGTGAATGACTAAACAGGAGAACGCTATGATCGTTAGTTTTTGCTATTTATTCATACTGAATGATCAGTCATCACTGACACGCATGTATTTTTTAATAACCTTTGGCTCCCTAAAAAACATATGCCTTCAACAAACACATGCCAAATCATCCTGTCTCGTACCATCATTCATTCATTTCACCACCTTTCAATTATTCAAGGAGCATTGGCCTTCAAAATACCCATGCCAAGTCTTCCTGTTCCATTCCATTACCTCAAGGTCCCTCCATGTCTTCTTTAACCTCTTCGTTTCTGTCCACAATTCTCTTCTAGAAGTGTTCTTCGATCTACCTCTGTTGCTCTTCCCTGGCAATTCCAGAATAATGACTGCCTGCTAATGCTATCAGAAGGCTTCCTCAGCGTGTGTCAAATCCTTATCCAGCGTCTTCTTCCCATCTCTTGTTTCATTGGCACGTGTCTGGCTCTTGCCATCAATTCCACATTGGTGACTTTTTCTAAGTATTAGATCACACGTATATATTCCACAATTTAGTCATTATGTTCCCATGATGAACAAGAACTGAGTTTAGATCCAGATTTATTCACTTTTATCCGGATGAATGGACATTTGTGTATGAGACATTTTTTGTTTATTTTAAACTCCTTATAAAGCATGGAACCACAATTGTAGCTGGTCACCGTGCAGGAAACCTGTACCAAAATATTTACATGCTCGTGCAGCTCTAGATTCTGTAACAATTTGTTTAACATGATGAATGATGAGATTACCAGTCCCATGCATAAACCAAACCTCATATGAATCAATTGTTATGACATGCCTGTATGAGACAGACTGGAGCATATATATATATATATATATATATATATATATATATATATATATACCTATATATATATATATATATATATATATATATATATATATATATATATATATATATATATATATATATATATATATATATATATATATATATATAAGCGGGCGGAACATCAGATCAAAATCACAAATGTATACATTAACTCACAGTATATGATGGTCATGAGGTCCTGATTTGCAATGAAGATTAACTCACAGTATATAATGGTTATGAAGTCCCAGTTTTTAATGAGGATTAATTCCCTGAATTATAATGGTCGTGAAGTCCAAGTTTGTGATAATTATTAACTTACAGTAAATAATTGTCATGCAGTCATAGTCTGTAATGAAGATTAACTCACAGTTTATAATGGTCATGAAGTTCCGATTTGTATTGATGATTAACCCACAGTATATAACGGTCATGAAGTCCAAGTTTTAAACAAGATTAACTTACAATATATAATTGTCATGAAGTCCTAGTTTGTAAAAATGATTAACCTTTAGTAAATAACGGTCATGAAGTCCTAGTTTGTAAACAGGATTAACTCACAGAATATAATTGTCACGGGTTGCCTACCCTTGCTCCACAGTGATGGTCCAATAATGGCCAAACCCTAGAGTATCTAATGTGGGCATTCAAGGATATCTACTTTCGCACAAGATTACTCTTGGCAGAGATACGGATAGAATGATGATGATGCTTCTACCTCGACTGAGTATTCACAAGATCCAATACCATAATTCCTGCCGTAAGGTACTACGGTCTGTCACACTTTGCATACCGTCATTTGCGCACTTTTTCTATTTTCGAGAGAGTGCATTAACTTTCGAGCACAGCTAAGGGGGTACAACTGTGGTTGAAAGTTAGACAATAGTTGTATTGTTTCCCTTTATATGTACTCTCGCGAAAATAGCAAAGTGTGACGGTGTGCATTAAATGAACAGACTATCAAGATACTCTTCTGTCCAGTTTCATTCGGGAAACGGATTTAACTCATCCTTTTTCTAAAACAATAACCTTAAAATGTAAGTTTTTGGATTGTTTCTTCAAGACAAAATTTTAATTTAAAGTATTGCAGACTTATTATTATGGATCAAAATGATAAGATGGCTAAACGGAAGAGACGATCGCGTCATTCACAGCGAGCAAGCGAGACTATAGAATAAGCACCAATGTAATACGTGTAACAGAAACAACATACTATAATTAAATACCTGCCAATTTTGGCGAGTTGTTGCTAGTATTTCAGAAGTCAAGAACAATGCTGAAAGTGTCTTAGCTTAGCAATGTTAACTTTTATCAGCCCGCCGCCTTTTGTGAAGAGGTATTATATAATTTAATTTAGCTCGTACAAACCCCCAACTGAATTAACAGTAACATTCTTCTTATTGGCTCTGTATAGTTTTAGATTAAAGATACTGAATCATGCGTGTGCACTTCTCTCTGTAATAACTCAATCAACTATGAATTTGTAAAACAACGTACAGCAAATTTAATGATCAATTACTTTTGAACAAATGTAAATAATAAAAGTTGGTGAGTAATAAAATGTAGGTATCTTCCTAGAAAGATGTCGGCTTTAGAAAAGCTTATTGGGGGGGGGAGGGGGGGGGAGGGGGAAAGAAGTTCTTCTGTGATTGACCTGCTAGAAATGTCACTTAGCTGCCAAAACGCTGAAGTGTTGATGCTGCTGTTTCCGTCAATTCGTCTCAGTGGCAAGGGCACGTCTCCTGATCAGTTCAAGAGGTAACCTCGTCTGGTCAAGGCAGGTATCTTTACAACCCTTGGAATGTAGGTTTCCAGTGTCGATCACAAGCTTTGAACCACAGTATAGTAGTACAACTGGTATCGTATAGTAGTACCTCAAATTGTCTCTTCGAATCGTACCACAAACTTTAGAGGAAATAAAAGAACAAAACTTCTGCCAAGTTTTTGATTACCTGAAATTAATAAGGCGCCTTTCCCGCTGTCCGTCAGCCGATTCCTTCCTCTGAATTTTATTTATCTCCCTGAACGTACATCATATAACTCAGAGGATATGTTGAAAAATCACTATTCTTTTAGTTAATTTGAGTGCAATGGCTTGTGCCTGGGTGAACATGTTTAAGTATACATACACCTTGTTACAAATGATAGTAAATATATACATATGATGTCATCATCATCCACTCTCCCCTGGTATCCTGGGTAGTGAGATTGGATGCCTAGCCTTCTCGGATAAGGGCCAAAAAAAGGAGATCCCGTGTGCAAGTTGCGCACGTTAAAAATCCCACGGCAGTTGGAAATCTTAAAGAGTAGGCCTTCAGGCCGCTGCCCTGGCAAAATTTAAAAATTAGAAACCTACCCACAACTAAAATATTTATAGAATGTGTGATTCCTTTATATACACATTGGGATTCTCGCCGGTGCTACGAAGTTCGCGCACTGTTCTGAGATCCTCCTTGTGTGATCTAAGGGAGGAGATCAAAGCACTGGTTGAGTAGTCCGTGTGCAATGAAGATAGTCCTTAAACCAAACAAATGCCAAACAAACATCTTCTACTCCCTTCTCCACTCCGAGTCTGGGGTTACATCTGCTTTTGGTTTGCTGTGAGAACTAGCACGAAGCATCACCAGCTTTTTGCTGTGATGGTTCATGAATATATCATTTTCACATGCTGAGGTTGCCAGCCTCGTATGGACCTGTATAACCATCAGCAAGTTTAAACATGCCTAATTCAAAGTATAAAATATATGTTACAACTTACACCAAACTAATTGGGAACTCTAGACTTCTTGCTCAGTAGAATAGTCTTGGCAACTTGATAAGATGCCTTGAACACGCGTCAGGGGTATTATTTCTAGTTATTGTCCCTCTGTGACTTTTGTGAGTAGATTCTGTAGGAGTCCTTTTTTCGTATTAACAGGTAAATCTTCCTTGCTGTAGTATTCAGAATGAGTTCCGATGCGTGTTTTGTAACCTTGCTTGCAGATAGTGTCATCGCTAAATTGTCTACCCAGACGGGTTTCTCTGTAATAATTACACAGACAGCTATCATATCAACAGCTAGTCATTTCGGCCATTGAGTACGGACTGGGAATACTCATGCTGTCAGTAACACAATGTGAACGACTAGAACGCATTCAGAACGAAGGGATGAACATAGTCTTGGGCTGTACGCGAGATACCCCCATTGTGACAATGAGATACATGCTTGGAGTGCTGTCGATTAAATCCAGATATGCGGTGGCCGAAGCAAAAGCCTATATGCGAGTATCCACAGACAAACGGCACCCTCTGCATGGTAACGTAGCTGACATTAAGGGAGCAAGAATAAAGAGAGGGTTGTCATGGATGGCACAGGCAGAGACAACTATCAAGCAGTGGCCACAGTTGACAATATATTCAAGGGGAAGAATGGTGTATGTCAGATGAGAACTGGGATAACTACCAGCGAGTCATCATCAGCCTTGGGAGAGAGTGTAGAAATTGGGGAATGGAATAACAGAACTGGAAATTAATCAACTGATACATGATCATTATGGGGAAGGTAATACCATCGTGTATACAGATAGGTTGGTGATCCGGGGTGAGAAATCCGGGTGGGGCTTCTTTGCTCGGATACAGGGCAGAATCGTCGCCGAACATAGCGTGGCTTACAAGATAACAACTTCCAGCATGAGAATGGAGGTCGAGGCGGTTACTGCAGCCTTAAGGTGGATAACTGAAACTTCATTAACAAAGTCTATCATTGTGTCCGGCTATCAGTCCATGCTTCGGAAGGTTCAAAGTGGTTGGTTGCGGCATGAATAGAAAACATTCTTAGAAGCTTCCAGTCTACAAGAGCTGTTGTGGATATACTGTCCTGGTCATGCTGGAGTATGTGGTAATGAAAGAGCTGACAGACTAGCATCAAGAGCACCCATAGTGGGGACAATGGATATGGATAAGGGAGATATACTGAGAACAATTAGTGATCGCCTGTTAGAGAATGACACTGCAATCACCAAGGTTAAAACTGTTGGAATTTGGCATCAGACATAAAGCTAGTAATGGACGTATGAGAGGATGCATCCGTCATGTTCACAACCAGCGAGTTATAGGAACAATTAGCTTTCACACTCTTCGACATGTACTGATGGAGACTGAGCACCAATGGGTTTGCCCAGAGTGCAATGATGTCAATTCTGCATAACAATAACAATTACAGATACAATGTCTTGTTGGAAGTGAGTTGAGCAGTTATCGCCTATACTTTCCTGGTCCCCAGAAGGATAAGTCGCGACATATCGATGGAATCAGACATTTTCCCCAGACAACATCTGGTCTTCATTTTGTATTCTCCGCCAGTGTCTGAACGCTTTTTTTAGTGAACAGTGCGCCTAGACGGACATTCATGTCTTGAGGGAAAAGCCAAACAATCATTTTCCTGTTCACCGAAGGAAGCAGATCTCGTTAAACAACTTAAGCGATTATAATTAATCCTTAAGGATGGTCAATTGGCCGTGAAACAACACTATCGCAGTATGAACAGAGGTCAGCAAATCTAAGGCGCGGCGATGGGGCAGGTTTATGTGCGAAAAATAAAGAAATGAATGGAAAAAGCAGGACGTAAAGAAGGAGAGTGAAAGGACACAATCAAAATTCCGTCACAATAATTGGTCATGAAGTCCCAATTTGTGATGATGATTGACTCACAGTTCATAATAGTCATGAAGTCCTAGTTTGTGATGATTATTACCTCACAGTAGATAATACTCATAAAGTCCTAGTTTGTGATGATTATTAACTCACAGTATATTGTGGTCATGAAGTCCCAGTTTGCGATGATTATTAACTCACAGTAGATAATACTCATAAAGTCCCAGTTTGTGATGATTATTAACTCACAGTATATTGTGGTCGTGAAGTCCCAGTTTGCAATGATGACTAACTCACAGCATGTAACGGTCATGTTGTCCCAGTTTGTAATGATGATTAATTCAAAGTATATAATGGTCAAGAAGCAGTTTGTAATGATGATTAACTCACAGTATGTAATGACAACTAACAGCTTTAAACATCATTACATCACAGGATGTAATGGTTATGAACTCCCAGTTTGTAACGATTATTACATCATACAATTGACATTTACTAACAATTCAAATAGGTAATTAACTCACAGTTGACATTCAGGTTAATGGACATCTCTAGAGGTTTGTTTTCCTGATATCTGGTACCGTCACACAGGTAAGTTCCGGCGTCTTCAAACTGAAGATCTCTGATAACAAGTTCCTGTCCGCCGCTGTTTCCTTGCTGGACTCTTGAGCTAAATGGCCTATCGTCTCCCCTCTTCCATCTCACTATTGGAGTCGGACTGTCCGGGGTTAATCAAAGTGATTATGTGAGTTAGATAGACTTCCAACGTCCTTTTCAGGACGAACGAGGAAGAAGAAGAAGATAGACTTGAAATTTATTCAGGAGGGGAATCCATCGAAAAATTAATGCCGAGTCATTGTAAGGACAGCTGGAACAAGAGATGAGAAGAAGACGCTGAAGATGGATATGACACACACTGTGGAAACCTGTTGATAGCATTATAAGGCAGTCCTTGTTCTGGAACCTCCAGGGTAAGAGAGGCAGAGGTAAACCAAGAACTGGAGACAGAAGTGAAAATAATGACGTAGACAAAAATTTAGCTGAAGGCACGTGACAGGAGGGAATGACACGTGTTTGCTCAAGGCCTCTGCTCCTTGGGGAGCTAAAGGACTGTGAATGATTGATTGTATAATGGACTGAGTGTTATGTCTACTTAACATGCGATCAGAAGAAGGAATTGAGATCCATGAAAAGTATATTTAGACAAGAACATTTCATGAAACGAATGAATCAGATTAAGAGGTCCTGTAATGAACTATACATGAAATAAATGAGTTATAAAAAAAGAGATTAAATAAAACCTTATCAAATATTTTGAACTTATAAAATAAAAGAAGAGAACAAATAGAACTTATCTAATATCTCGAACTTATCACATAAAAAAGATTAAATAAACCCTTATCACATATTTTGAAATCATAAAATACAAGAAGAGAACATATAAAACATAACAAACATTTTGAACTGGTAAAATAAAAGAAGAGATTAAAAAAACATAACAAATATTTTGAACTTACAAAAGCACATAACGCTTTATTAAAACAATAACTGGGGAAAAAACGTTGAAGGCTAGAGGACGGAAGAGTTGGAGGGAATAATTAAGATTTGGACAGAGAACAGTCTATAAGAGTATATTAATAGACACAAAAATATTCTATCAAAGTATATTATAACTGCAGTAGACACAAAATAGTCTATCTGAGCATATCATAACAGCAAGATACATAAAACAGTCAGCCAGAGTTTACCACAGCAGTAACAGACACAACAAAATAGTATCTCAGAGCGATTATACCACAACAGCAAGAGATAGAAAGTAGTCTATCAGAGTATTCCATTACAGCAAGATGCATACAATAATCAGCCAGAGTATACCACAGCAGCATGACATACAGAATAGTCTATTAGAGCGAGTATACCACAACAAAAAGAGACAGAAAGTAGTCTATCAGAGCGAGTATATCACAACAACAAGAGACAGAAAGGGGTCTGTCAGATCGGGTATACCACAACAACAAGCGACAGAAAGTAGTATATCAGCGAGTATACCACAACAACAAGCGACAGAAAGTAGTCTATCAAAGCGAGTATACCACAACAACAAGCGACAGAAAGTAGTCTATCAAAGCGAGTATACCACAACAACAAGCGACAGAAAGTAGTCTATCAAAGCGAGTATACCACAACAACAAGCGACAGAAAGTAGTCTATCAAAGCGAGTATACCACAACAACAAGCGACAGAAAGTAGTCTATCAAAGCGAGTATACCACAACAACAAGCGACAGAAAGTAGTCTATCAAAGCGAGTATACCACAACAACAAGGGACAGAAAGTATCCTATCAGAGCGAGTATACCACAACAACAAGCGACAGAAAGTAGTATATCAGCGAGTATACGTATCAGCAAGAAACTCAAAATAGTGCATCAGAGAATACAGTAGAAGTAAGTGATACAAAATAGTCTATCATAACAGCAAAAAACACAAAATAATAGTCTATCAAGAGTATACAATAATAGCAAGAAACAGAAAATAGTCTATAAGAGTATATTATTACACCAAGATACATAAAATCAGTCTATCACAATATACCACAACAGAAAGAGACAGAAAATAGTCTACCCGAGTGTACAGTAACAGCAAGAGGCACAAACATTTGGGAGATTATTGCAACCAACCTTCAATGTAGGGACGGCAGTTGCTGAGATATTACAAGTTTCAGGTAACTTACTTTCCGGAAAAGATACATTTCATTTTGAAATCAGAGCCGACCAATCCTTGCTCATCAAACCTAGATAATGGCCATAGTTTGCTCATTCCAGACACTACCATAGTAGCTAAGGAAAAAAAGAACAAGAAAGTGGTATATCTTTTTTTTAAAAATATGAAATTAAGCTGTCGATTATTTGGCTGCTAGCTCAATGTGCATAACTTAATTAGTGAATACCACCAACTAGTGTATTGTTCGGTTACTCTCTTAAGTTCACATACAGAAGCGTAACTAGGTTGATGGCGCCCAGGGCAAATAAAAAAAATGGTGCCCCTTGAAAACTTTCGTTCCTACATCTTATCTGTTCATTATCTTTACTGCCATTCCTCCTTTTGCTGTGACATGCGACCCTACACACTTGAAACTAATCTCTTACTCCAACCTCTCCCTCCCAAGCAAACGCTCAACTGGTGCTGTTGTTCTCTTCTGTAGCACACCATCACCTGACTGTTTCCTTAAATTACACATATCTACACATAAAAGTGAAGTGGGATAAATGGGATTGTCATAAACGAGAAGTGGAATGTTTGCATTCTATATCCATAAAATGGCGCCCCCAAAATTTGGCGCCCATAGCACAGCGGGATTAGAATGATAAGCTCTCGGGGTAAAGTTGTCGGGTTCCGGAATCGAAATCTGGTAGCGTCACGCTCTAGTCTACCCAGCTGTAAATGGATATCTGACTCTCATCTAGGGTTAGAAACGGCCACGGCTAAGGCAGCGAGGAAGAGACCAGGTCATCCCACCTCATAAAAAAAGCTGGACCTAGTATTGTGAAGTCTCTAACACTTCAATTCCCTAGGGCTATCTCCGCTTTGGGACTATCTGTTATGTTTATCTATTTCTATCACTCTTCCATTCTCTGCTAGGGTGCAAGTTCCAGTCTTAATTCTTTTGGTAGCTTCATATGTCATCTATTCCTTAGTTGCTCCTAGTTTTGTATCACAGCGAATCCCCAGCTTAGTAAATGATAAGTTACTCTAACGATCAGTACGCTCATCGTATATCCACTACACGTTCTATAGTTTTCTTAACCCGTTTGTCAGTGGGATCTTCTTTGAGTATGTCTTGAAGTTCATTGTATCTCAAGCCGCGACATTTTTTTAAGGATCCTTTTAAGGTATCAATAACATCTTTCTAGTATGTACTGACTCTTCCTGTTAATACATCCAGGATATCTCTTTCAGTATACGCTCACTGTTCCTGTTAATTTACCCCTGATTTCTCTTCCAATGTGTGTTGAATGTTCGGGCAACATATCCATGATATTTCTGTAAATATCTACTGATTGTTTCTGTTAACTTTCCAGGAAATCTATTCCAATATAAATAGGTTCGCGGTTTCTGGTAACGTATTCCTGGTATCTCCTCCAGTATGAGCATACCGTCTCTGTTAACATATTCAGGATATCTCTTCCAGCATAAGGTGACTGTTTCTGTTAAAATATTCAGGATATCTTTTCTAGCAAGAGTCGCCCGTTTCTGTTAACATATTGAGGATATCTCTTCTATACTGAAGCACATTAAAAACGCACCACTATTATACATACTGATATACTCGGTATAAAAAGGCCGTTGAAACAAAACACCCAGTACATGTGCTTGAAATGCCACGACTATCTGAAAACGACCGCCAACGAGCCATTGGTATGTTGGAGACCGGAATGAGCTTGCGGGCCATTGCCAGAAGGATGAATTGCCACCACAGCACTATTGTACGTCTCAATGAACGTTACGGAACCACTGGCAGTGCCCGAGATAGACTTCGGAGTGGCCAACCACGAGTTACTACCCCTGCGCAAGATCGTCATATTGTGCTGAGTCACCTAAGGGATCGTTCTCTCCCGGCAAGTCAAACAGCAAGAGCAATAGTGGGTAGATGTGGGCGATTCTCTCGAATGACAGTCATACGACGACTCAGAGATACAGGCCTTACTGCAAGACGACCTTAATTTGGGCCAAACTTGACTCACAGACATCGTCAGCAGCTCCTGCAGTGGGCAGAGCAACATGTCAGATGGACTAGACTGCAGTGGAATGCTGTCCTATTCACAGACTAGAGCAGATTCAACATATCCTTTGCTGATGGACGTATGCGGATTTGGCGACGGTGTGGAGAGCGCTTTGCAGATTGCTGTGTTCGTCAGCACAACTGATTTGGAGGTGGCAGTATTCACATTTGGGGAGGATTCAGTTTTCACCATCGCTTGCCTCTTCACGTCTTCCGTGGAAATGTTAATGCTGTGACATATCGAGATGAGGTTCTGGATGCATTGGTTGCTCCTGCGTTCACAAATTATCCAGACTTGCAGCTTCTCCAGCAGGATAACGCACGTGCGCACACCACATGCATTACGCAGCAATATCTACAGCAGCAGAACATTGTGACGATTGATTGGCCTGCCCTATCACAAGACAAGTCCCCTATAGAACATCTGTGGGACAAGCTTGGACGCAGAGTCTGCACGCAAGGTTCTCCAGCTAATCTGCAACAGCTTGAAGCTGCTCTTACATGTGAATGGAACTTGATTCCCCGGAATTTCCTTCAGAGACTTGTGCGTTCCATGCGGAGCCGCTGCCAAGCTTGTTTGCAAGCACACGGTGGACATACCAGATACTGAGGATAGTGTGAATGAATTTTTTTATTGGTTGCATTTTTGGTTTTCTCCGTTGCCTGCACAGAATGCAATGAATTTCATAACAATCAAATGTACAAATTAATAACCAGCATGGATTCATAGGAAAATGAATAAAGATTCCAAATATGTAAACTTGTAAACACTTATATTTAAATTTCACACTCTGTTCCTGGATTATACAGGTGGTGCGTTTTTAATGTGCTTCAGTATATTATGAATTGACCGTTTCTGTTAAAATATTCAGGATACCTTTTTCAACATGGGTTGATTGTTTCGGGTAATATACTCAGGATATCTCTTCCTGCATGAGTCGCCCATTTCTGTTAACGTATTCAGGATATCTTTTCCAGTATGAATTGACAGTTTCTGTGGATGTACCAGGATATTTCTTCCAGTATAAGTTGACCGTTTCTGTTAACGTATTCAGGATATCTCTTCCAGCATGAGTTGACCGTTTCTGTAAAAGTATTCAGGAAATCTCTTCAAGCAAGAGTCGCCAGTTTCTGTGAATGTATCAGGATATCTCTTCCAGTATAAGTTGACCGTTTTTGTTAAAATATTTAGGATATCTCTGCCCGTGTGAGTTGACTGTTTCTGTTAACATACCCAGGATATCTCTTCAAGTATGACTTCATGATTTCAGTTAACGTATCAAAGATATCTTTCCTAGTATGAATTGGTGTTTATGTTATTTATGTTACCATATTCAGGATATGTTTTCCAGTATGAGCTGCCCATTTCTGTTAACATCTCCAGGATATATTTTCTAGCATGAGTTGACCGTTTATGTTAACATATTCAGGATATCTCTTCCAGCTTGAGTCACCGGTTTATTTTAACATATCCAGGATATCTCTTCCTGTATGAGTTGACCGTTTCAGTTAAAATGTTCAGGATATCTCTTCCAGTGTTAGTTAACCGTTTCTTTCAACTAATCCAGGAAACCATTTCCAATAATTTTCTGTTAACATATTCAGAATATCTCTTCCAAAGCCGTGTCTGTTAATGTATCAGTATATCTCTTCCAGTATAAGTGGACCGTTTATGTTAACATACTCGGCAAATTTAATCCAGTATGAGTTTATAGTTTCTGTTAACATATCCAGGATCTTTCTTCCAGTATGTGCTGACAGATTCTGTTAACTTTGCAGAAGTTCTATTCCAGTACGTATTGGCTATTTCTGAAGACGAGCTCAGAACACCACATCCTACATATACCTACCATATTTATGGTGACGTAACTACATCTCGTTTTCAACATTTTATGCCTGTTTCTGTTAATGTCTCCAAGAACTGTCGTCTTTTTTTTGAAGAATGTTTTTGTTAACGAATCCGGGACATCTCTTCCATTATGTGATGATTTTTTTTTAACATGTCAGGGTACCTCATTAAGTATGTACTTTTTCTACTATGATTTCACTTGTTATGAGTGAAGGGGGTAAACCTACTTCTCACTTTCCTCTGTAAATTCTCATGGGCCTAGTTTAGGGTTACTATACGTCCTCATTTTGGGGGTAAAAATTGCTGTCCGCACACATTTTTATGAATTCCCTGTTTTGTCCGCATTTCCAGTGATTGGACGTTTTTTCTTCACTCTGGCGGTACTCCACGTAAAAATGGGAGATTTTCTCTTTTGGTAACAGCGACACGTTAAATTTAGAATTCAGAAGTTGGCTACCCGACCAATTACATCGGTAATTGAGTAGCGTTTCCACTTCCGATATTACATTTTAACATCGCTTTTCGATAGCCCAAAAATCGACCAAAGGAATAAAAAAATCGCCCAAAATAGCCAAAGTCGGTGATATCTAGGTTTTTCTTTTCAAAATTCAGAGTGGCAACGCTGGTATCCATTATTTCTTATTCTACTTTGACCTGTGACACAACTAACCTCAATCTACATCGATAGACTGAAATTTTTAGTTTTATTCTTGTTGTTCATTGAGTAAGTAATACTATAATCTGAATGATTATACTTTTATTGAATTGCTGGCATATGAAAAGTGGACCAAATTCTTTGAACAATAAAGAAATATAGTTACTAAACTACTGCTCATTCTTCAATATTTTCTTGCTGTTCCAGGACATAATGCTAATATTGAGAGGCTTTTTTCTTTAATGGAAAGTCGGTGGACAAAGGACAGAAACCGATTCATTGTTGAATGTATTAAATGAATATTACAAGCCCAATACAATTATAAGAATGTTTCATATACAGAGTCCCATGAGTATTTAGTTGGAAATTCAGACTTACTAAAAAAAATAATGTCATGTGAAAATTACAATGTTAAAGACTGAATATTAACTCCGCCTAGGCCGGTCCCAAGCCCGGCTGATAAAGGAAGAGGGCGGCCTGCACGGAGGCCGTAAGGAGGCAGCCCCTTCATCATGCAAAAGCACAACAGGCCAATCACCTGTTTGTCTTAAAAACCTGATTACGCAAAACATAAGAGAGAAAACCGGACTGATTCTAAAGGCGACGAGACAGCCGATAAAATAGTATGGCGCTCTCTCTTACAAACCTCTACACCTCACGGTAGAAGAGGAACGAATAAGTAAGTAAGTAAGACTGAGTATTTAGTCATGTTGAAATAAATAATGCTTGATGGAAAAATTATGAAATTGTATATTTTATGAAGATTTTTTAAATTGTTTTTTTAATTTTGTTGAAGTATTTCTATATAGTTTATCATGACTCTTGACATAAATGTATTAAATTAGTGAAATTAATGTGTCCTCCTTTTCTTAAAAAAGTGTCCTCCTTTTTAGTAACTAAATCTGAAAATGAACACCTTAAAAAAAAATAATATGGTCACCCTAGCCTGGTTGAATAGTTAAATGTCGTTCTAAGTAAACCCGTTTATCGGATACCACCAATGCCTTTGAATACTGCGTAACCATATTCGTTTTAACATAAATAACACATAAGGAAGGGAAACCCGAGGCCTGTAAACAGTAAATTAATATTAGACAAACATAAAGGTATGTTTTCAGGCACTCGTAAGAAATAAAGAAGTAGAACACTTGGACAACAGAAAAACAACAGACCTTTATGTTTGTCTAATATTAATTTACATATTCGTTTTGCTTTTTTCCATATCTATCTATCTATCTATCTATCTATCTATCTATCTATCTATCTATCTATCTATCTATCTATCTATCTATCTATCTATCTATCTATCTATCTATCTATCTGTCTATCTGTCTGTCTGTCTGTCTGTCTGTCTGTCTGTCTGGCTGGCTGGCTGGCTGGCTGTATGTATCTATCTGTGTGTGTGTCTGTCTGTCTGTTTGTCTGTCTGTGTCTGTCTGTCTGTGTCTGTCTCTCTCTCTGTCTGTCTGTGTCTCTGTCTGTCTCTGTCTGTCAGTCTGTCTCTGTCTGTCAGTCTGTCTCTGCGTCTCTGTCTGTCGGTGTCTATGTCTGTCTGTGTCTGTCTGTCTCTGTCTGTCTATGTGTCTCTGTCAGTCTCTGTCCGCCTGTCTCTGTGTTTCTGTCTCTGTGTCTCTGTCTGTCTGTCTTTGTCTCTATCTGTCTGTGTCTCTATCTGTATGTGTCTGTCTGTGTCTGTGTCCGTGTCTGTGTGTCCGTCTGTGTCCGTCTGTCTGTCTGTCTGTCCATCTGTCTGACTGTCCATCTGTCTGACTGTGTCTGTGTCCATCTGTCTGTGTCCATCTGTCTGTCTGTGTCCATCTGTCTGTGTCTGTGTCCATCTGCCTGCCTGTCTGTGTCCATCTGCCTGCCTGTCTGTGTCCATCTGTCTGTGTTCATCTGTCTGTGTCAATCTGTGTGTCTGTGTCCATCTGTCTGTGTCCATCTGTCTGTCAGTCTGTCTGTCTGTGCCCATCTGTCAGTCTGTCTGCCCGCTTTTGTGCCTATATGCCTACCTGCATGCCTACCTGAATCTTTATCTGCCTACCTCGCTCTCTCTGCCTGTTTAATATGTGTATTTCTGTCTGTCTAACTATTGAGAATAACACCTACTTCCTTGTGGTCTGATGTATTGTGGGGGACCAATGACGGACATCCTCATGACGCTGTTGTAAGCCACGCAGTGATAAGGCTTGCCATCTTGACTGTCTTCAGGCGTAACGTAGGTAAAATAGAGTCGATCTAGCACAGTAAAATAAAAAAGAAAACAGTCATAATTCAGTCCATATGACGCAGTAAAACAAACATATAGTCGATATGACAATTGAGGATTTAACCACTTTAACAAAGTTTTAACGGTTATTTTTTTTTTAAACATTTAATTTCAGAGCACACTTTTAATGTGTTCCATTTTGCTGGATCCAGTTATGCTCCATCTTTCGAAAAATCGGAAAAATCCGCAAGGTAAGGCAATATAGTGTTTCTATATATTGTATGTGAGTGCATATATGAGTGAGAAAGATAAATAGTTTGTGTGTGTGAGTGTGTGTATATGTGATAAAGAGAAAGAATTGATTGCTCTGTGCGTATGTATATGTGACAATGAGGAAACAGTTGGATTATGTGTGTATGTATTTGTGACAAAGAGAAAAATTGGTTTGTGTGTTTTGTGACGATAAGGTTGTGCGATCTCACGTCCACTCCGGCAGTATTACTTTTTTTCTTCATTTTTCTCTTTCTCTCACTCATCGCTATTATTTGGCTTATTTGTTGCCTTTTCATTCATTATTTTGTTCTCTACGTTGGATCAGTAGGTTGAAGTCTCTAACACTCCACACCCCTACGGAAGTATCGGCCACGGGACTATCTTTAATTTTCACATGTTTGCTTTGAGCCGATCCCAGACAGAACTGTAATAACGCAATGTAATTTGAGCGATCAGCGACTGATAAGTTTTCGCTTCATTCGTCTGGCCACTTTTGATAGAGACTGTCATCTCTGTTGATCCTTTTGAACTTGGCGGTCCGTCACTTGACTCCAAGTGGCTAGCGACTATCCCTAAGTTTGCACAAGACGGGAGATAATGAGGTAATCGCTTACGATGTACGTTATGTATCGAGATTACAGACAAATCTGTCTGGAAACTCAAGATATGCAGACGATAGCATCGGGGCAGTATCAGTGCACAACATTTGTTTGTGAAGATAGCACAAGATGCCGGCGGAAGTCTGATATAACGATATGAAGAGGTCACGCGTGAATATTAAATTTAATATTTTGAAACACGTGAGGGTATTTTTTAAATTTGAAACACCCCTACCCACGTAGTGCTGAACGAGATTCGATTGGGTTGGTTGATTTGAGAGGCCGGAATATACAATGTATCTCATTGGAAAATTAGGCGGAAACACAGCTGGAATTGGATCTTGGAAACTAGAAATATAATGTAACAAAATGGGAGTCACAGCACACACTGCAGCGCAAACGTCAGACTAGCGACTCCTAAAAGCCAGAAAGAAAAAGGAGACACTGGAAGCAAGCAGTGACGAAAATCACAGCTACAGGACTCACCTAAAAGTTAAGTGCTTATAAAAAGGTCGATTCAGTTTTTTATATATGAAAGCAAACGTATGAGCCAGAACAATATATATATATAGACATATATTTACCTCTAAACAGAGCTATACCATTATAAGAGGAATTCGCTGAATTAACTCAGCTAGCGGCTTGGACAGGCTAAAAACCATTGCTTAAATCCTTCACAAAAGGCGACGGACAGATATACCATTGCTCAGCGCTATGCCGCATGGTTCTTGACTTCTGAATTATCTTGTGAACAATCACGCGGGATAGAAGCGTCATTACCCTTCTATTCTCATCTCTGCCAAGAGTAATCTTTTGCGAAGGTAAACGCGTTTGACGACCCATTTAGATACTCTTGAGCTTTAGCCATTGTTGGACTACTACTGCAAAGCAGGGGAGGCAATCCGTGACATGTGTATGCTTGTATATTTGAGAAAAAAAGAAATAATTGCTTTATGTGTGTGTATGTACGAGTATATTAGACAAAGAGAAAGAATTGTTTTATGTGAGAAATAAAGAAATAATTAGTTTATATGTGTGCTTGTATGTATGTGTGACAAAGAGACAGAGTTTGTTTATGCGTGTGCGCGTGTGTGTAATAAAGAAAAATAGCTACCGTATATACTCGTATATAAGTCGAGGAATATACTCCCATTTTGGACTTTAAAAAATATACCCCCGACAGTAAAAAAAAAAAGATTCATAAAACTGGTCTCTGGTGTCGCCTAGCCCTTCCTGGTAATTCTTACTTGCTGCTTCATTAAATTTTTTTTATAAAAATGTCCTAAGTACAACATGTTTGAATCAATTTTATTAGACTGTTAGTTGTGGTATTTCCTAAAATAAAAAAAACATACACTGGATTCAAACGACATACATAAAATATGTTCATCATGCTTTCGGACTGCCTGTCAAGCGTACAACGGCATGCATCGCCGTTTAAATCATTTGTTGTAAACACACCAGCATTTAGTAAAAAATAATTGTTTCCCCTTGTTTGTACTGAGCACGTTTGCTAAAATGATTTACTTGTGAATAAGCTGAAGTAATTATAAGATGCAGCATTTAGATCTAGAGTGTAATTAGGTCCAGGGTTTCCTATAAATTCACAAATTTCAACTGGAGTTTGCTTTGTTGACCAGCCTTCGCTTGATCTATCATCAATATTATTACTTCTTTCACGACATTCACTTCGTCAGTGTCCCTGCCAAAATCTATATCAGCACTTATTCAATATCCACATCTAGTTGGGCAGGATCATCAACGTCCTGATAAAATAACAAGCCACTTCTCAGATCCCATAGCAAATATTTTCCCACCCGACTTTAAAAATTCACGGAAAATCACAATATCGATCGATTCTTAAAATTTTTTTTATTAAAATTCATACATTACGTGTGCGGAAAATCTATTTATAACTCAGGTCTCGCTAAATACCGAAATCTCGTTGCTACTTCACAACGACCGACAACAGTATTCAGCGGGTGGTTTTCAAAAACATTGGTTGTATATTTTTCTGTTTAAGTACACCATTTATTTATACTATCGTGTATTATACTTTTACATAAGAATATTTGGAAATAAAAGAATCGGAGAGGGAGGGAGAAAGAAAGAGAGTGAGAGAGAGAGAGAGAGAGAGAGAGAGAGAGATAGAGAGACAGTCAGAGTCGATCACAAAGAAATAAAATTCTGAAATCCAGAAGAGACCCCGATGCCATCACAAGAACGGCTATGCCATGGACCCCCGAAGGAAAACGAAAGAGAGGCCGACCAAAAACAACTTGGCGGAGGACTGTGGAGGCTGAGATGCAAAGAATGAACCAGAGTTGGGGCACTGTACGAAGGATGGCCACCGACCGAGCAAAGTGGAATCAATTTGTAGTTGCCCTACAAGACGCCACAAGGCGTGATGGCCACTGACTGCTTTGACGGTCGGCGGCTAAGGATCAAAAAGAAAAAAGAAAGTATTCTTCTTGAACGAGCTAGTCAGAAAGTTTACGAAACGTTTTTTCTCGAAGCATTAGCAAGAAGACTGTGTCAGAATATATTGAAGGATAATGAAGTAGTTAGCCCGTGTAGTTCGCGGTGGATCTCTAAAGAGACAAAGAAAGAATATGTCTACTGCTCACAGAGGCATGTCGTACAAGGCAACTAATATGAGGTTGGGCATGGAGCTGGCTACCTCACCATGTAAAGCAGACTGGTACAGAAACAACCGTTGCAAGAGCATGTTAATGTTATGTACGGGCGTCTGCAAGGAGGCCCGCTGCAGTAGTGGTTCCATGCTCCATACGCAGCGCAAAGAAACGTAATGATGATGATGATGATGAATGAAGTGGTTGATGTTAGGCCGTTTAACGATGCTAGGAGTGTATTACTTTTCGCATGACTAATCCAGTATAATACAGTCATTATGTAAAGTAGAAAGGATGTTATTGCTGTGTCTCCTGCTTGAAAATCACTTTCTGCCGGTTTCTTGTTTGTTTTGCACGATGGGATAGTTATTGTAATGAATTTGGCCATCTTGGGCTCATATAGAAATGTGCTCATTTATAAAAAGATCTGTGAAACAGACGGGAAAAAATCATTATCATCGTGACCCTCCAGCACCATAAGGAGCATTGGTCGTAAGCAAACCTATGGCAAGCCTTCTGGCCATGTGTCATCCGTTCAAGGTCTTGCCGTGTCCTCTTTATACTTTTCATGTATGCATGGTGGCATATCTGGGGTCATCCTGATATAACCACCAGCTAAGCGCAGTAACATAGTATACAAATGTGAAAGTGAACCTCTGTCTTAGAGGTTAATTACACCCTCACTGACTCTTGAAATCATCCACGCACATTTCAAGAATTCCTCCCGTGGTGAACAAATGTTGACAACCCAGCTTTGAACATTAAGCGTGGCGTGGTCACATGAGCCCCAGACGTAACTCTGGCTTTTACCTGGTTAGCTGCATTCAGGAGGATCTCACTAAGGACCCATGATAGGCAGGGGAAACTGAGAAGTGGCTCTATGTAGGACGCGATAATTCCTTGGGAGAGCCCATGAACCAGAGCACAGTATTTTAGCTCTGCACATTTGGAAAGCCCCTTGGATGGCGATGATTGCACATTATACCACGCGCTTGTTACTCCTAGCTTGGGACCAGATGTGATGATCCTTTGTGCAACCCATGCTGGAGAAACTGGAGCTCATGACTTCAACTCAACACGTTTCGGAATGGCAGAAAAGTCACAGGAAACACCTAGATCTACAGTGTAGATAATACCAAGGGGGCTTCAGCGTGGTACTGGCTGCAAAAAGAGCGACAAGCTCAGCAGCCCTAGTTAAACAACAACAAAAACAAATACCTTTCATATACGTCTCCAGTATCCTTCTTTGTGTGATCTTAGGTCTTTCTCTACTCTTCTTACCGATTCCGTTAAACTTCTACTTCTTCTTCTTTGATCCTTAGCCGACGACCGTCAAAGCAGTCAGTGGCCATCACGCCTGGTTGCGTCTTGTAGGACAGCAACAAATTGATTCCACTTTGCTCGGTCGGTGGCCATCCTTCGTACAGTGCCCCAACTCTGGTTCATTCTTTGCATCTCAGCTTCTACAGTCCTCCGCCAAGTTGTTTTTGGTCGGCCTCTCTTTCGTTTTCCTTCAGGGGTCCATAGCATAGCTGTTCTTGTGATGGAATCGGGGTCTCTTCTGAGGACATGGCCAACCCAACTCCAGCGTCTGCCAGCTATGATGGTGTGCATGTCCTCTTGCTTGCTCCGAGTGAGCAGATCTTGGTTGGTGATGGTATTCGGCCAAAAGATTCGGAGAATTATTCTTAGGCATGTTGTGTGAAAAGAGGACAATTTCGACATTTCCTTCTCTGTAACTCTCCAGCATTCCGCACCATAGAGAAGCACAGAAAATAGAGTAGTTGATAAGTGGCATCCCTGTCGTACTCCTGTCTTCACCTCAAAGGTTAGGTTGCTCTGCCCAACGCTACACATACAGTTGATTCCGTTAAACGTTGGTCCTTTAACTCTATGACTCCGGAACAACGCTCTGAGTGTTGGTCAGATTTTACACCCGTGCCAAAACAACTCTCTGAGCGTTGTTTTTAGTCTATAACGAATTAAAATTACGGCATAGGGTTGGAAAATAATTGCGGAGTCAAAGGGTGAAATATAAGATTGACTGTACATCTGGTGGTTGATTTAAGCCAACCTAGTTCAGTGAATACAGTGACTATAGAATATTTAGAGTATATACCCACCTTCATAATCCATTGTCACTCGACTGTCCCAGAACACGGGTTGTAAGTCACCATATTCGCCGAAAGCCCAATAGATCTGGGCGTCAGGAACGCTGTTCGGGGATGGACAATTCAGCGTGACGGGAGCCCCAAGTTGTGGGTTGTGTATGATAGGGCTTGAAGTCATGAACTCATCCAGCTTTGCCATCTTTAGATTGAATTTGATCGTGGCAGCCCTGTAAATTACAAGAATGTGACAGCGCTTTTTGCTTTCTGGCCTACATATTGTATGATTGCTTGTAACTTAATGGAGGTAGTTCTTGCAAATAACCTGACCAATGGGACGTAACAAATTATAAAAGGTAAAGGTAGCCCCATTGCAGATACTGTTAGGTCCAGCTTTATAAGTTGGGGTAACCAATTTCCTTACTCACTACCTTTGCTTTCCCTACTCAAGATCGGAGTAAGGTACCCGTTTACAGCTGTGTAGACTGAAGCGCTACACTTCCAGGTTTTTAACTCGGTAACTTAGCTACGAGAGGCCAGCGTTCCAACCGCTCTGCCAATCGGAAGCTTTAACGAATTATTCAATAGATAATTCTGCAAATAAATGGATGTTTGCGTAGAACAGAAGGATTGAAATGATGTGACAAGATCCCAAATGCGGAACTGGTGACAGGAACTGGTGACAGGAACTGGTAACAGGAACTGGTGACAGGAACTGGTGACAGGAACTGGACAAATGCCAGTGGAACAAGAGACGAGAAGAAGGCACACACTGAGGAAGCCTGTTGGTAGCATTAATAGACAGTCCTTGTTCTTGAATCCCCATGGGAAGAGAGGTACGAGAAGATCGATGAACACATGGAGAAAAGAACTGGAGACCAGGCATGAAAGGAATAAGGAAAGACCCTGTTCTGATGGCACGGTACAAGAAGACTTGGCATAAGTTTGTTGAAGGCCTTTGCTGCTTGGGAAGCTCAAATGGGATTATGGTGTGAGTTATGCAAATATGAGATTGATACAACTTCTAGTGGAAGCTTACAAATTATCATGTTTATCCATCCATCGGTCTGACTGTCGGTACATATGGCTGTCTACATATATTCATTAAAACCGCTAGAACCCAGTTAGCTTTGTTTATAAAACTAACAGAAACCACATATCTCCGCCCCACTAAAATCTACTTTTAACTTCATTATCATTTCCGTTTGTTCGCTCCTAATGGAGCATGAACCACAGCTGCAGATGACAACCGTGATTAAATCTGCATCAAAGCACAAATTCTTGCAGTGATGATTTCTGTAGCGATGTGTTTGACATGATGAGGTTGCCAATCCCATGCCACAGTGTTACGATGTGCCTGAAGGAGAAGTAGTTATATTCTTCTTTTCCTCATCAGAGACCACCCGAGAACTACACAGGGCACGTAGTGATAAATCACTAAATCAATTAATTCAAACAATCACAAAATATTGAACAACGACGACATTAACAACTAGCGTGACGGAAGTGGAAGGATAGAGAACAATTAATTATTATTGTCAGTGACAACAGGAGAGACTGAAAGAAAGATGTATAGCGGACGAAAACGATACTAGACAGTTTCATGGCATGGAAAGAAGTCAACAATAGAACTGATAAACAGTATTGGAGACAGGAAGTTGTAGAGACATATGATCGCCTACTCCAGCAGGCTTACCACTAGAAGAAGAAGTCATCAACCTTTCCTCCACGATGTTGAGCGCTAGTTCAAAATGTAATGATACCAATTTCAGTCCTCTTCATGTATGTGAAGATGAGCTTTGGGACGTATGAATAAGCTTCCGTTTTGCGCAGTGTCTAAGGCAGCGCTTCTTAACATTTTAGAGGCCCTGCAACCTTTTACAGCAAAACGTGATCTCCATATAACTGTGCCCAAGCTCGCACCCTGGAGATGGCACTCCAGCGTCACCATATGGTGTCGGCACAACACGGGAAGCAACTAACACCAGGAAAAGGAATGGAGACATATCTGGAGTCATATGACCACCAGCTATGCACAATGCTATAGTATGTATATTTGGATGTAAACTTCTATCTGTGAGGCTAATCACACACTCATTGACTCTTGTAATCATCCACAAACTTCAAGGAATTCCCCCTGTGGTGAAACATGTTGAGAAACCAGCATTGCACACTAAGCTTGGAGGAGTCACTTGAGCCCCTAACGTAACTCTAGCTTTTATCTGGTTGCCTGCATACAGTAGGATCTCACTATGGACCCAATGATGGGCAGGGAGCGCGGAGAAGTGGCTCTGTGTAGGACGTGACGATTCCTTGGGAGAGCCCAGAACAAGAGCACAGTATTTTAGCTTTGCATAGTAGGAGAACCCTCTCGGATGGCAGTGAATGCACAGTGTGCCAGGGCATGCACATTATGCGGCATGATTCTTCCTCCTAGATTGGGACCAGATGTGATGATCCTTTAGGTGCAAACCAAGTTGGAGAACCTGGAGCTCATGACTTCAACTCAACACGTTTCGGAATGGCAAAAAAAAAAGCCGAAGGAAAAGCCTAGTTCTACAATGTAGATAATACCAAGGACCCTTCAACTTGGTATTGCTGCAAAAGAGACGAAAACTCAGCAGTCCTAGTTAAACAACAACAACACCAGGAAAATAAGCATCTGAGGGCTGTCACCTCGGGGACGCATTCCAATAGTCAGTTTCATGTTTTTCCATCCGCCAAAAGGGAGCAGAGTATTTTATAACACGTGAAACACCTATGGATGTATTGAAACAGAGCGGGTACTCACTTTATCGATATGCATCAATCATGGGTTCTTTACGTGGGGATGCCGACTCCACGGGGCGCGAACAAGTTTACTTGTGTGGTGTATTAGTTGATAACTTTAAAAGTATTGAAATTGGTATACATGTCAATATACATTCTCAAAAACAGGACTACATTTTGTAAATGTAGCAAGATTTTGTACCACTTGCTTTGTTTGTGAAAATATGTGTAACGCGACACACACACACACACACACAGATAAGAGTGAAGGGACAACGCAGTGGGACTTGCTTTGAAGTGACGGTGGCTGAAAAATTTGCGTCTTGGCTAAGCCGAACAACATTGGGGAAAGTGAAGAAAGGAGCGAATATATGAAACATGGCCGACCTTAAAAATTTGCATTGGCAGGAAAGAAAATCTAAAGCTACAAGAGCAAGCCTGATTGAAAGATATTAAAACTATAATAATTTACATAAGGAGATAAAATATGAGTGATATCCAAAAGGATATTATTCAACTGTAAGTAGTTTTAAAAATAAATAATATTTTTCATCGTCATCACATCTGCTAAAAGTTAGCTCATAATCTTTAAAAATTTATTATAAATACATACCTAAACGGATTTCGATAAAACTTGAATAGAATGAAAGAGCTTCATATGGGGAAAATGAAAGGATACATAGGAAGGAAGGAAAGATATAAGTGTGTAGTGACAAGAAGAAAAAACAAGTACAGAAAAAGCACAGATCGCCTCAAACCAAGAGATTAAACGAAAATCTAAGCGGACTTCAGACGGTGCTTTCTCGTACGGGAGAGTCGCCCAAACATAAAGACAGAGCTACCAGTTTAAAAATCACACACACAAAATCCAGACGCCAGAGTGAGAGACTGGAAGACATTATCTGCAAGAAAAGTTTTTTTCACGCTGCATGGAGGGCAGATATACATCAGCAAATACAGCCTCACCGTGCGCTTATTAATCCTAGAGGGTATGTAAGTTTATTAAAGATATATGTGTGACTAATATACGCTAACTAGAGATAACCTCCACCGGCATTGTCAGGAAGCATAACAATTAATTGGTTAGCCAAATATATCATGGCTAGCTCTTGCCTGGAAGCTTACGACATATCAGCAAGTACATAAGTTACTTGGCATCCATAAGTGGAAGGCAAAGGTTTTATCATACCCATGTATCATAACATGTGATTTATTCATGTATGTTGTTATCTTCTGCACAGTGGACATTATCTTATCATGCTATCTCTGTAACATACTACCATGAATCATTCATTTATATACAAACACTGAAGACATGGTCGCCTCATGAACATCAGTGGTTGGGGAGATTGTTGGAACACCATGGCCACCTATTACCTTTTGTTCCTGGTTTTATGATCGTTCCTGATCGAGCTCATAATCGAGTTCGTGATCTAGTATAAACTAAAGACTTGAGGACCTTTGATCCTGCTAACTAGAGCCTAGTGGTCAAACAATCTTCAACACATTAGTCCCCCGTAGTTATAGGGCGGGCTGAAGGAAAGTCTTCCTGATTACCAGTGTGTCTCAGGAACCTCGAACAGACGTGGCGAAGTGCAAGATAAGTTTATGTGTATCCAATCCTACAAACACTGTGAGCGGTTTCAATAGCGCCTGTCAATGATGAAAAAGGCTAGAGACTAGATAGCAAGAATTATCAAACTACTGTGACAGACTTTATAATTTCATTGGAAGATACATCCAAGATTTTTTACTATTATTTATTTTTAATTTGTAAATATAAATAATCATACATTTTACCATCTTCCATCACCCATTTCTCATTACAGGGCTAGATAGATGTACATAATAAATTATGAAATTGTACTCATTTGACTTGGTAAATTTTTAACTGTTAAATTTGGAGTTACTTTTTCTAATTTAATTATATTATCACATAGGGTTACTGTAGCGAAAGTGGCGCAGTATACTTCTGAAGCCTAAATCTATTGTCCAGCTCAGAGTATTCACAGCCGTAATTCATTTGTGATACCAGTGTACTTCTCTGGCACTGGGACTTCATACTTTCTGGAGAGAAATTCTACTTCTTCTCTACCACTATCATCACACCAGGAAAACCTTTCGCTACAGTAAACCAGATGTTCTGTTGTATAAGTTGTCGTGGGGTATAACAACAACAAAAAAAGTTAATCTTTCATCGAACGTATATTTATATAAATGTATTCTGTCGTAAACACGGAGGTTTTAATGTTGACAATTGGTACTGTGTAATGAACTTTATTTAAATTAATCGTTAACAAGGTCGGCGTGCGCTGAGCGAGCCAGGTAAATTGACCCACATAACGAACGGTAAACCGGAGAAAAGGTAATGGACTGAAAACAACGGGGAGGGTTGTTTAGCAACTGAAAAACCGCCTATAGAAATTAAAGACAATTGCATTGTTTGCTTGGTAATGTGCCGAGAAGGAATGTGTGTGTTTGTCATCTCAGTATCAGGGGCAGCATCTGCTGAGTACTTTGAGACAGAAACATGTTTCTGAGAGTTTTTAGGAAAGCAACAAAATACGGGGAAGCGACATATGTCTCTTCTATCAGACTGTAGTATAACCCGCGAAAGGAGGTAGCACTTCTACCTAATACAAACCTCGCCAACCCACGCTAAACGAGTGGCCATTGCTAGAAAACAAGCCATCTACAGTGTTAACCCGTTAGCAGCAGCCTATCGATTAATCAGTTTAGCGCACACGTGGTCCATTAACCACATGTTCAGCCGCAGGAATATACTAGCACCTTGTGGCACGTAATACCTCATTGGATATATCGCTAACCGCACTCTAAAACTCGGGTACCCGTGCTTTCCACGGATTTTCTAGTCGTTACACAGACCACCTGAATATAAGAGTATAAAACAGTCCCCACCCAGAATTTGTGACGTAGTATATTGCTTTTATTGCGGAGGTGCACGGAGCAGCCACCATGTCATAGTGGATTATTAGCTTCCACCAAAGGAGTTGTGAAAGGAACCTCATCACAATTTTTTTTCCCCCAGTGCTATGTTGACTAATTAAATACGCAAATAGTCTGTTGTGCACTGTAAAATAGTGTTGAACATGCCTTTTTATTTGTTGAATAGGTCAGTTGGTTTTGATCTATGGTTGTTCTTCTGATATTGATTTTTTAAAAATTATTATTTTATATTGCTCATATTCAGAAATAAATCTTGAACATTTAGGTACGTTGCTGATTCAGACCCCCTCTTCTTATTATATCACTTTGACTTTAAAGCACTTTTAGTTTCTGTCTATCAGGAAAGACTGAGAGAGCGAGCTGTAACAAGAAAATAACTATGTAAGTGGACTTGGAATGAGAGATAATTTAATAACTCTTACTTACAGGGTGTCTTAAGATACTCAACATCACATATAGTGATATCCTCTTCTTCTTACTATTCTTGCAGCACACAAGTCTCTAACTCACTCCATTCTTTATCTCCATTCCACGGCAACATACTTGCTAAACGAGCACACACTTACGTTCCTAGATCGTTTGTTGCGAAGCACTGATAGAATCCCTCGTCCTTATCTTCAGGACTGTTGATGATGAGGGTACCAGCATCCTTTTGCTTGACTATTCTGTCATCATTTCCTTCAGGAGAGAAACTCTTTTCTGCCCGCTTCCAGAAGAAACTTAACATAAAGAAAATAATAAGCAATTATACGGTGCTAGTATTTAACTTATAAAAATATCGTATCTAGAGTAAGTTGACAGGCAGAAAAAGTCGAAATGCAGATATGCTGACAGGTAGGTAGATACAAGGGCATGGAGACAGACAGACAGGCGGACAAGCAGACAGACATAATAATTACAGCACACATTCTTCATTGTTTTATTTATTTACTGATCTTTCCTTTCTGTCTAAACTTCTTTTGCTCTTTTCTTTTGTGTGACACGTTTGGATGATACACATAGGCTGATGATACACATAGGCTTCTGCTCCCGCAGACATGTCTTGCAAGGCGACTTACATGAGGTTGTACATGAGGCTGGCAACATCATCTTGCAAAACACATTACTTCATAAACCACCGCTGCAAGAGCTTGTTGCTCCTTGGTGTAGGATTCCTGCAAGGAGACCAACTGCAGGTGGCTCTAAACTCTATGTAGTTCGAAAAGAATTATGATGCTTTAGAACCATTCAATAGGATTTCCTTGAATTATGAGTTGAAGATACGCATTGGTGTTGGGCTGTGACGATATTGTTCGTCCTCTTTTTCTTGTCTTCAGTTCTCTCCGTCAGGTAATCGGCCATCCCTTCTAATGTTCTTTCTTCCATTATCTGTTGTGTACGCTTTCATTGATTGAGGTTATCTTGTAACTTCTACCCGGTTTACCTGACCGATTGACCTGTTTTGCTGTCACGTCGACATGTTTGTTTGATTAATCGCCCGCACTAGACGGATTAAAAGTCTTCTTATAGCCCATTATTATTGTTAAGCTAGACGCACGATAGATAGATAACTGTAATCTTTTTTACACCACCCGGCATAGGGCGAAAACCCAGACGTATGTCGGGGAATGTTGATAAATTACTTACTTACTTAGTCGTTCCCCTTCTACCGTGAGGTGTAGAGGTTTGGAAGAAAAAGCCCCAGACTATTCTATTGGCTGTCTTCCTCCTGGCCTGGTTCCATTCTAGTCCTCGGCCCTTCAAAGATTGTCTAATGTTGTCCTTCCAGCGGACTCTAGGTCGTCCGGGGGGTCTGGATCCCTGGCTCTTTGTTTCCCATGCTTGTCGTGGAGGCCGATATTCTCCCATTCTGCAGTTGGGACTGTTCTACTTGGATCTGCAGGGGGTAGGATTTTAGGCCTTGACGTATCGTCTGGTTGCGGACCATGTCTCTTTTTGTTACTTCAACCACCTTCCTCGGATACCTCATTTCTGAGGTTTGGATCTGGCTTTTGTGGATTGTAGTTATTGCCCAAGACTCGCATCCATATGTCAAGACTGGGACATAGGTTGAGTGGTATACAGCCATCTTCGTTTTCTTACCAACCTCTCTCTTGCTGAGGAATCCTCGATTTATGGCCTGAAAAAGTCTCACGGCTGCTGCTTTTCGGGTGGCCAACTCTTCTTTGATGCCTCCCTTTCGGTCTGTAATGGCTCCGAGGTATTTAAAGTTGTCGACCTGCTCCAGGACCTGTTCCAGGACCTGTTCTCCCAGCTTAATCTTATGTCTTCTTTCTTCTCGTGATATCACCATGGATTTTGTTTTAGAGCTGCTTATGACCATCTCTCTGTTCTCCAGCTCTTCCTTCCAGACTTGCAGGTTGGATTGGAGATGTGCCTCTGATTTAGCAATCAGGGCAACATCATCAGCAAATGCCAGCTCTGATATATATACATACCTGTCTCATCTTCCAGTACCCAGCTGAATATTTTCTTGTTCTCTCCTTACATGCCTTGATGACATCGTCCATGAGGAGTATGAAAGATAAGGTGACAGGATATCACCTTGTCTTACACCAGTGGTGGTCCTGAACTCTTCTGACTTATGGTTTGCTGTCCTCACATAATTTCTGTAGGCCTTGTAGAAGCTCTGTATAGCATGAATCAGAGGTGCTAGAATGTTCTTCCTTGCCAAACAGTCCCAAAGTTTGCTCCAGGGGACCCTGTCAAACGCCTTTTCCAGATCTATGAAACAAAGATGGATCTCACTCTTATACTCAAGGGCCTTTTCACTCAGCTGTCTGAGTGTAAAGATTAGGTCTTGAGTACTTCGGTTTGCTCGGAATCCGCACTGGACCTCATCCAATTGTGGCTCAGCTAGGCGTCGGAGTCTCTGCTCTAGGATTCTAGAGTAGATTTTACCAGGGACACTGAGAAGGGATATACCTCTATGGTTTCCACATTGTCGATTGTCACCCTTTTTGAAAATTGGTGTTATGATGGCAATCTCCCAATCTTCTGGTATGGTCTTGTTGCATCACGCTGCCTGTAGGACCCTTAAAAGTAATAGGTCACCTGATGCTCCCATGTACTTAACCATTTCTGGTGTTATGCCATCATGCCTTGCTGCTTTGTCCATCTTGATTTCCTCCAGTGATGCCTTCAGTTCTTCCATCTTTTTGTCATCTTCACCATCATTGGTTTTCTCTTCTGTGCTAGTGGTTATCATTTCTGATGCTTCACCATGCTCACCATCCAGGAGTTCTGAGAAATATTCTTTCCATCTTTCCATTACTTCCTTCGGGACAGTGAGCAATTGGCCTTGCTTGTCCTTTATAAATTTGAGAGGGCATTGTTTTTCCTTCCTCATGTTCTTTAGGGTCTTATAGAACAATTTCTGGTTTTATTGCGCATCTTTTTGTAGCTTTTCTCCAAATTCTTCCCAGGACTTCTGTTTTGCTGCTAGCACCTTGTTCTTTGCTTCTGTTCTGACTGTCACATATTCTCTATATTTCTCCATTTGTCCTGTTGTATTTTTAGCTCCTAAGTATTGTTTCCATGCCATATTCTTCTCTCTTATTTTCTCTTTGACTTCCTCTGTCCACCAAGGTGTCCTCTTTCTCTTGTTCCCAAGCCGGACTTAACCACATGTTTCTGCTGCAGCTGTCTTTATGATGTCCTTGAATTTAAGCCAGAGGGTTTCCAAGTCATCAGGTTGTTCTTCTGTGTTGCTCATCGCTGCAGCAATAAGCCCCTGATATCTGGTCTTAATTTCTGTCTCTCTCAGCTTGTAGGTCTTAATGCTCATTTCTCCCGTTCGTTTACTTAGTTTCTTGCGTGATGTTGGGCAGTTCCTAGGCTGAGCAACTCTTTCAGTTGTTCTTTTGATTGTAAGCAGGTAGTGATCACTTCCAATCTCTGGCCCCCTCCAGACTCTAGCATCCCGGACATATTTGAATGACCTCCTCCTAACAATGGCATAGTCGACCACTGACTTCTCATTCGTTGTTGGTTCACATCTGGTGTATGCATGTATGCGCTTATGGGGGAACTTTGTGTTTGTAATGATTAGATTCTGCTCACTGCAGAATCTAAGGAGTCGCTTTCCATTGTCATTGAGAGTATCTTCTCCATATCTTCCGATAACTCCACCCCATCTAGCATGGTCATTTCCAACTCTGGCATTGAAATCTCCGAGCATGATAATTTCATCTTGGCAGTCATCCATTGTCTTCTGAAGCAGCTAGAAGAATTCCTCCTTGACCTCTGCTCTCTCATCCTCATTTGGCCCATACTCTATGACCAGGTTGACTATGGTTTCTCCTTCTTTTAGTTTTACAACCATAATGCGCTCCGAGACAAAGTTCCATCCCTTGATACTATCTTTTTGGTTTTTGGCCGCTATGCAACCCACGCCCCCTTTAGCTCTTTCATATGTGGGTACACCACTGTAGAGCAGCGTGTTGCCATCGAGATCCATGACTCCTTGTCCTTTTTTCTTTGTTTCCGTTATAGCCAGGATTTCTAGTTTTGCTGTCCTCATCTCTTCCACCAGCTGCTCTTCTTTCCCCATTTATACTTCTTGTGTTCCAAGTTCCATAAGTCGTAGTCCGTAGTCCGATCGAGTTCGTCGCCTTTAGAATCAGTCCCGTTTTTTCTCTTGTAGTTCTCGTAATCAAAAGTTTAAAGCAAACAGATGATTGGCCTGTTGTGCCTTTGCATGGTGGAGGGGCTGCCTCCTTACGGCCTCCCTCCTCCTTTTTAACCCGGGTTTGGGACCGGCCTAGGCGGAGTTATTGATAAATTAGAGAGTGTAAAACTCCCATATTAATACTGGACGTCCAAGCCTTAAGATCTTCCTCAAGTGGACATATTAGAAGGATTCAGTATGCTGAGGGATAACTACATTTAAAACTATTTGCAGTTAATTACGGCCATATTGTGCATTAAGCCTGAGTATTAATTCGCCCGGTTTCGGGGTAAGTTGTAATATGTATATTTTATCATTTTATATTTTACATTTTAACATGTATAAATTGCTTCTGTGTGTACACTTGCTCGGGGGCCTACAATCTCATCACTTCAAATAACTTGATACATGAACCACCACTGCAAGAACTGGTGACTACTTTCAGCGGGTTTCCTCTCACGTAACCAACAGCAGAGGTGGTTCCAGCTTCCATCGGGAGCAGGGAGGGGTTGATGAAATCACGATGTATATATTCAGTATACCAATATTTTAGGACGTTTAATATGTATAAAAATGTATGCAAAAAATGTTGCTATTGTCGTCATCCGCTGTCCAAAAGCACTTTCATCCGACTCAATGCGTTCAAATTTAATGCTAAGGGATGGGGGCAAAATTTGTGAGGATGATGAAGTGGTTGATGGAAGCCGAGGTCGCCTGATTATTATATCAGAAGACCCGATACTTAGCAGAGACATTTGTCTCCTTTCAGTTTTTGGTCAAAGTTGCCAGAAGTCATCGCTATAGACACCGACAACAAACGGATCTTAAGTACGCGTGACGAAGCAACCTTAGTAGTAACCCCGGCCGTGTTGCAAGAGACGTGCTACTGCCAAAAAACCTCAACTCCTGAAGAGACGAAACAGCCCAACAAACTGTGGGAACCAACAGCGACTGAAGCAGACTCCAACTGACCCCACACCGTCAGCTAAGTAACATACCAGCTCAGCCAGTGGACATTTCCAATTTTGTTCTCTTATCCACTAAAATTTAATATCGTCTGATGATGACAAATATCATTTTTATAAACAACTTTATTTATTTCACCTTGTATAATATACTTTAACCAATAAGTGATTATTAAATCAGTCTGTAAATTTAAGTCTATAGTTGGATTAATCACTATTGAATGACTTATTTGTCTGCACCCGTATGACTCATGTTGTCTTAAATACATAACCATATAAAGCTATTAAATTATATTTTGCAGAATCACTTTTAGCGGGGACTCAGAAAATTCGAGTTAATACCTTTCCTCACAGAAGAGGTGGAGAATAATAAGTTCATAACGGCTTAGATGATCTCAACTGATATGCTTGACATTCTGTAAAATTCCAGTGAGGCTCCGTTAAATAGAAGGATCATTCTTCTATTTATATCTCTGCTAAGAGTAATCATGAGCAAAGGTTGATACATTTTAAACCCTCATCCTTTTATTCGGAGTTTGGCCACTAGTGGGTCACTATTGCAGAGAAGGGAAGGCAATCCCGCGTCAAGGAGACTTCTTTTCTTTTATTTGTTAAACAATTCTTAGTGCACTGAAAGCTCATCTTGGCTATTGTATTTTTATATCTCTGTCTTTTCCTGCAACTGTCTATACTGCTGTCAAGATATATGTATTGTCTGTTCCTGCAACTGTCTATACTGCTGCCAAGACATATGTTATTGTTGTTCCTGCAACTGTCTATACTGCTGCCAAGACATATGTATTGTCTGTTCCTGCAACTGTCTATACTGCTGCCAAGACATATGTATTGTATGTTCCTGCAACTGTCTATACTGCTGCCAAGACATATGTATTGTCTGTTCCTGCAAGTGTCTATACTGCTGCCAAGACATATGTATTGTCTGTTCCTGCAACTGTCTATACTGCTGCCAAGAAATATGTATTGTCTGTTCCTGCAACTGTCTATACTGCTGCCAAGACATATGTATTGTCTGTTCCTGCAACTGTCTATACTGCTGCCAAGACATATGTATTGTCTGTTCCTGCAACTGTCTATACTGCTGCCAAGACATATGTATTGTCTGTTCCTGCAACTGTCTATACTGCTGCCAAGACATATGTATGTTCCTGCAACTGTCTATACTGCTGCCAAGACATATGTATTGTATGTTCCTGCAACTGTCTATACTGCTGCCAAGACATATGTATTGTATGTTCCTGCAACTGTCTATACTGCTGCCAAGAAATATGTATTGTCTGTTCCTGCAACTGTCTATACTGCTGCCAAGACATATGTATTGTCTGTTCCTGCAACTGTCTATACTGCTGCCAAGACATATGTATTGTCTGTTCCTGCAACTGTCTATACTGCTGCCAAGACATATGTATTGTCTGTTCCTGCAACTGTCTATACTGCTGCCAAGACATATGTATTGTCTGTTCCTGCAACTGTCTATACTGCTGCCAAGACAATACATATGTATTGTATGTTCCTGCAACTGTCTATACTGCTGCCAAGACATATGTATTATGTTTTGTTCCTGAAACTGTCTATACTGTGCCAAGATACATGTTGTATTGTCTGTTCCTGCAACTGTCTATACTGCTGCCAAGACATATGTATTGTCTGTTCCTGCAACTGTCTATACTGCTGCCAAGACATATGTATTGTCTGTTCCTGCAACTGTCTATACTGCTGCCAAGAAATATGTATTGTCTGTTCCTGCAACTGTCTATACTGCTGCCAAGACATATGTATTGTCTGTTCCTGCAACTGTCTATACTGCTGCCAAGACATATGTATTGTATGTTCCTGCAACTGTCTATACTGCTGCCAAGACATATGTATTGTATGTTCCTGCAACTGTCTATACTGCTGCCAAGACATATGTATTGTCTGTTACTGCTCCAAGACATGCAACTGTCTATACTGCTGCCAAGACATAGTATTGTATGTTCCTGCAACTGTCTATACTGCTGCCAAGACATATGTATTGTCCTGTTGTCTATACTGCAACTGTCTATACTGCTGCCAAGACATATGTATTGTATGTTCCTGCAACTGGTACTATACTGCTGCAAGACATATGTTTTGTATGTTCCTATATACTGCTGCCAAGACATATGTATTGTCTGTTCCTGCAACTGTCTATACTGCTGCCAAGACATATGTATTGTATGTTCCTGCAACTGTCTATACTGCTGCCAAGACATATGTATTGTCTGTTCCTGCAACTGTCTATACTGCTGCCAAGACATATGTATTGTATGTTCCTGCAACTGTCCAAGGACATATACTGCTGCCAAGACATATGTATTGTATGTTCCTGCAACTGTCTATACTGCTGCCAAACATATTGTCTGTTCCTGCAACTGTCTATACTGCTGCCAAGGACATATGTATTGTCTGTTCCTGCAACTGTCTATACTGCTGCCAAGACATATGTATTGTCTGTTCCTGCAACTGTCTATACTGCTGCCAAGACATATGTATTGTATGTTCCTGCAACTGTCTATACTGCTGCCAAGACATATGTATTGTCTGTTCCTGCAACTGTCTATACTGCTGCCAAGACATATGTATTGTATGTTCCTGCAACTGTCTATACTGCTGCCAAGACATATGTATTGTATGTTCCTGCAACTGTTCCTGCAACTGTCTATACTGCTGCCAAGACATATGTATTGTCTGTTCCTGCAACTGTGTAGACTGCTGCCAAGACATATGTATTGTTGTATGTGTCCTATGCAACTGTCTATAAACTGCTGCCCAAGACATATGTATTGTCTGTTCCTGCAACTGTCTATACTGCTGCCAAGACATATGTATTGTATGTTCCTGCAACTGTCTATACTGCTGCCAAGACATATGTATTGTCTGTTCCTGCAACTGTCTATACTGCTGCCAAGACATATGTATTGTCTGTTTTTGCAACTGTCTATACTGCTGCCAAGACATATGTATTGTATGTTCCTGCAACTGTCTATACTGCTGCCAAGACATATGTATTGTATGTTCCTGCAACTGTCTATACTGCTGCCAAGACATATGTATTGTCTGTTCCTGCAACTGTCTATACTGCTGCCAAGAAATATGTTCCTGCAACTGTCTATACTGCTGCCATGTATTGTATGTTCCTGCAACTGTCTATACTGCTGCCAAGACATATGTATTGTCTGTTCCTGCAACTGTCTATACTGCTGCCAAGACATATGTATTGTCTGTTCCTGCAACTGTCTATACTGCTGCCAAGACATATGTATTGTCTGTTCCTGCAACTGTCTATACTGCTGCCAAGACATATGTATTGTATGTTCCTGCAACTGTCTATACTGCTGCCAAGACATATGTATTGTCTGTTCCTGCAACTGTCCAAGGACATATACTGCTGCCAAGACATATGTATGTTCTGTCTGTCTATACCTGCAACTGTCTATACTGCTGCCAAGACATATGTATTGTCTGTCCTGCAACTGTCTATACTGCTGCCAAGACATTATGTATGTGTATGTTCCTGCAAAATGTCTATACTGCTGCCAAGACATATGTATTGTCTGTTCCTGCAACTGTCTATACTGCTGCCAAGACATATGTATTGTATGTTCCTGCAACTGTCTATACTGCTGCCAAGACATATGTATTGTCTGTTCCTGCAACTGTCTATACTGCTGCCAAGACATATGTATTGTCTGTTCCTGCAACTGTCTATACTGCTGCTAACTGGCCAGACATATGTATTGTATGTTCCTGCAACTGTCTATACTGCTGCCAAGACATATGTATTGTCTGTTCCTGCAACTGTCTATACTGCTGCCAAGACATATGTATTGTATGTTCCTGCAACTGTCTATACTGCTGCCAAGACATATGTATTGTATGTTCCTGCAACTGTCTATACTGCTGCCAAGACATATGTATTGTATGTTCCTGCAACTGTCTATACTGCTGCCACTGCAACTGTCTATACTGCTGCCAAGACATATGTATTGTCTGTTCCTGCAACTGTCTATACTGCTGCCAAGACATATGTATTGTATGTTCCTGCATCTGTTCTAACTGTCTATACTGCTGCCAAGACTGCTGCCAAGGATATGTATTGTCTGTTCCTGCAACTGTCTATACTGCTGCCAAGACATATGTATTGTCTGTTCCTGCAACTGTCTATACTGCTGCCAAGACAAATGTATTGTCTGCTCCTGCAACTGTCTGCTATAACTGCTGCCAAGATACATATGTATTGTATGTTCCTGCAACTGTCTATACTGCTGCCAAGACATATGTATTGTCTGTTCCTGCAACTGTCTATACTGCTGCAACAAGGACATATGTATTGTCTGTTCCTGCAACTGTCTATACTGCTGCCAAGACATATGTAATTGTTGGATGTCTGTTCCTGCAACTGTCTATACTGCTGCCAAGACATATGTATTGTATGTTCCTGCAACTGTCTATACTGCTGCCAAGACATATGTATTGTCTGTTCCTGCAACTGTCTATACTGCTGCCAAGACATATGTATTGTCTGTTCCTGCAACTGTCTATACTGCTGCCAAGACATATGTATTGTCTGTTCCTGCAACTGTCTATACTGCTGCCAAGACATATGTATTGTCTGTTCCTGCAACTGTCTATACTGCTGCCAAGACATATGTATTGTATGTTCCTGCAACTGTCTATACTGCTGCCAAGACATATGTATTGTCTGTTCCTGCAACTGTCTATACTGCTGCCAAGACATATGTATTGTCTGTTCCTGCAACTGTCTATACTGCTGCCAAGACATATGTATTGTCTGTTCCTGCAACTGTCTATACTGCTGCCAAGACATATGTATTGTCTGTTCCTGCAACTGTCTATACTGCTGCCAAGACATATGTATGTTCTTCATCTTGTAGTAATCTTTCTTCAAGTTCAATATTCGTATCGTTTCCTGCATTTACTCTCATCATCTTTGTTATCTCCCTGTGTATTTTCAAACCCACTCGCTGTGACCTCTCATCAAGTATATGTACTTACATTTTGTCTGGCAGCTGATTATGGTTATGTACAGAAGAGCCAGTTTGTTGGTAAAAATGTTACCTGTGAATTAACTAGTGCAGAAAAAAAATTACCTATTAAGTAAAATATTGTTTCATTAGTCCGGCTTTTACCAAGATCTTCCCTTTCTTGTGCTGCGTCCCAGCGCGAGACAAGGTCCAACCTTTGCAGCACTCAAATAAAAACATTTGCATTTATTCCCCCCCCCCCACCCACGCGCGCGCGCACACACACATACATACAGTTGAGTAAACAAGCTTTAACGTTTGTGTCTTTATCTTATCAGACTGTTGTCACGATGGTGATAACTTGATACTGTTTTTTTTTAATTTAAATCTAATTTTACATAGCACAGTTTATTTAGTCTGCTTTTTCTATGTTTTATTACAGTGTGTTTTACATTATATATATATATATATATATATATATATATATATATTTATTTATATATTTATTTATATATTTATTTATTTATTTATTTATTTATATATTTATATATTTATATTTAAAATTAAAAAGTAAAAATGTATAACAATTAAACGAAACTTCAGCTGAGATCATACTATTAATATAAGTCGTCCACGAGGGAGTTTTTTATTTTTGTTTTATGTATCGTACGCCCGCTATTACTCGAGACTGCTTTTACGTGAGTATCCTATTTTCCCTGTACTCTGACAGGTGTCCTCTAGCCATTCAGGCAGATACTCGCCTCTTTGTGTAGTTGTTAACTCATACTGGCTACTAGTTGTTGAATCATGCTTTATTTGCTAAATGATGTGAATGTCCACCAGTGGATAAATGTAGATGTTGGGACTGGTGTAGTAAAGTGTAACGATTGTCAACTCATCAAACCCAGCACAGTTTTGGTCATACAGGTCATCTTGTCCTGGAACGTGATGAGGCTCCGACAAGAATGTGAGTGTAAACAATGAGTGTGTATCTGAATGTCAGTACGCGAATGGTAGAATGATTCGATAGAGTTGACAGGTTGGTAGTACATCACTCATACTCACACTGTTCGAATTCAAGAAGTACTGGAACTACGGTGGTCTTTTTATAACATTTAATGGGACGCACACTTGGACAGTACGTGTATGGTTACAGGAACAAATGTCGACATAGACAGTATAATGTTGATCACAGGAATATCATCTTAAGTTAGCATTCATGCTTGGCAAATATCATAATGGAGCATTCGTAAATAAGCATTCAGCGTTCCATCATGTAAATCATCTGGCTTTACTGACTGGGCACGTCAGACCATAACCAATACATAGGAAGGCTCCTAGACCTAACCTCGTCTAGCGAATATTCCTTCACGTAAAGTTCAATATATATATATATTTCATAATATAGGAATCCCAGACATGGGTTCTCACATGTAGCAGTGATCTCTTGGTTCATCGAGCGATAGTACAGGCATCCCTTTTTCTCACTCGATAAATACAAAGTATATGAATTTCAACATGGCTGTTCTCTCTCTCGTGAGCTTCACTCACTATAGAATATAGACCAAAATTAGTCATTCATTAAATGTCCTCATTTCTTCATAGGTTCTCTCATAGAGGTAATTGAATAATATCATACAATCCAGTGCTGATACATAGGAATGTCTTCTTCCTTTGAATGGATATTCTTTTTAAAAGTACCACTGTGCATCTGCTTATCAACAACGATGGCGAAGCCCAAGTTCATAATAAATTGTGGTTTTACCTTTTTATGCGAAATATAACTTTGCCATTCCTTGGCAAAAGAGAATAAACACTGGGGTAAAGTACATACAACATGTCTAAATGATTATCACTTTTCCCCATCCATATATAGATCACTATTTCGGCAAAAAGCCTGCTACAACAAAACTCGGCATCCTCACAGGATGACAGCCATGGATCACACCCTTTGCTAGCGATACTTCCGCTGCATAGCCTTTGACCTTTTTCTAGCGACAACCAAATTAGTTCGACTTAGAAATGCAAAGATATCCATATATAAGACAGACTCGTCCTACTCATACAAACACTACGTATAAATTCAGGCCATAGATATACTGAAGCAAGAACAATCTATTCCTACCCAGCCACAGAATAAATCGCAGTAGGCCTAGAGTCGTCTGCGGAGTCCGATCGAAGATGACAGAACTATTTTCAAGGGAAGCAACCCAAAAATGACTTCTCCTTAAGCACTTAAAAAGGAAATACTTTGCTTACCAAAATATTTGCGAACATAATAAGAATATAAATGTATTATATTGCAAGATAGTAAAAATTGCCCTTTACAGTCTTACCACACCTCCCGGGAAAAAAAAATAAAATTTTTTTTTTTTAATACATCTAGGAGCACCGTAGAATAGGCTCACAACGCAAGAATACTGCGCAGATGAAAATATCAGGAATAACTATAATTCCTAATATGACTGGTGAGAATATATATCTCAAAATCTGAGAGAAATTGTTTCCCTACGAATAAATGTTTCCAGGAAGGTGTGATGTACGTATAATACAATTCTGGTAATTATACAATGCATACCAAAAATTCACACTACAATCTTAAATTTATGATTTATGAAGAAACAATCATCAAAGAACAGCGGTGAATTAACATCAATAAACCGCTAAGTAGCGATACCATCATTCTATTATTAAATTACAAATGTGTATCTTAGTAAAGAAACAAAAAATAACTGTTGTAAAGTTATACATATTAAAAAGATCCAATATTTAACAGTTAAGTGGCATCATGTGGGCATCTGGACAGAATGTCCGCCATCACATTTTCTGAACCACGGATAGCTCGTACCGAAAAATGAAAAGGTTGAAGAGCGATTGCGTATCGAGTTGATCTCGAGCTCTTCAAGTTTTTACTTTGGATAGCCGTAAGAGCTTTTTGGTCAGTTTCCACTACGAAATGCGCGCCCAGAAGGAATCTTTGGAGTTTGAGAATTGACCAAACCATTGCCAATAATTCACGGTCTAAAACCGAGTAATTCCTTTCTGCAGCATTAAGTTTTCTGGATATGTACATTACAGGATGCAGAGTTCCAGAGTACTCTTGCATTAGTGCCGCTCCAATCCCAGTGGATGAAGCGTCACTACGAAGAACAAATGTCTTATCTGTTGTAGGTAACACTAAAATAGGTGGTGATGAAAACATAGTTTTGATCTTCTCTAGTGAAGATTGGCATTCATGAGACCAGTGAACCATGTTAGGCGACCCTTTCTTTAATAGTGTAGAGAGAGGTGCCATGATAGAGGACAGATTCGGAATGAAACGTCCATAAAATTGTATGAGACCTAAAAGACTTCGCACTTGCTTTTTAGTCCTAGGGATAGAGATGTTAAGTATCTTAGTGATATTATGGTCTTCTGTCTTCAAGAAACCGTGACCTACTCGATGGCCTAAGAAAGCAATTTCGCTAAAGCCAATACAAGCTTTAGATGGTTTTGCTGTCAGGTTATACTCACGCAGAGTTGATAATAATTCAACTAATCCTGAATAGTGATCTTCCCAAGTATCGCTGAAAAGACAGATGTCGTCTAGATAAGCAATGACATCTGACCGATACGATAGGATTCGACGCATCATGCGTACAAATGTAGCTGGTGCGTTCATAAGGCCGAAAGGCATAAAATTCCATTGGAAAAGGCCTCTGGGAGTAGAGAAAGCGGTAAGAGGTTTGGCGCGTTCGGATAATGGAACTTGCCAATATCCTTTAGACAAATCAAGTTTAGTGAAAAAATGCGATTTAGAAAGACGAGTAAGTAACTCTTCTAGTAAAGGCATAGGTTCAGCATCGAACTTCGTAACTTGATTCAATTTGCGATAGTCAACGCAAAGACGTATGTTATTGTCTTTTTTTCGAACAATAACCATCGGCGAAGAATATGCAGAAGTGGATGGTTCGATTATTTGTAAATCTATCATTTCATCCAACTCCTTTCAACCTGTGTTTGGAAATGTATAGGGATAGGATAAGGCCTAACCCTAATTGGAGTATGTTCAGTTAGAACAATGTCATGCTCAATGACATGAGTTTGTCCAGGGATGTCAGTGAGGACATCCTGAAATGTTTGTAACATAGACGAAACTTGTCGCCGTTCTCCTAGAGACAAATCAGGAGAAACAGTAACGTCTTTCCATGATTCACTAGAATGAAGTGGGATCATTGGAAGCGGGAGATTAACATCCGAAAAACTTGTTTCCTCATCCTGTATTACAGACAGTGATGAGTAATGACCATGTTTGACATGAGAATCGTCCGTTGCCTGGAAAATAGGCTGTAGATAGTCAGGACGTTCATGGAACTCCGTAAGCATATTGATGTGGAAGGTTTTATGCTTCCCGTTAATATCGACGATGTAGTCAACATCTGAAATTTTCGATATTATATCGTACGGACCTTTCCAACTAATAAGGAGTCTATTTTCACGACAAGGTAGCAAAACAAATGCTTTGTCACCAGGACAAAGTTGTCGTAAAGTTCTCTTCTTATTAGCAAATTGTCTTGCCTTCTGCTTAGCAAACTCAGAAGAGGACGTTGCCAATTTGCATGCTTCGATAATCTTTTGTCTCAGCGCGATGACATACTCGTAAGAAGATTTTGTGTCATCGTCAATATTGTCAGCTGTTATAAGATCATGCAGCAAAGACATTGGGCCGCGCGGTCGCGCGCCAAAGACAAGTTCAAAGGGCGAAAACCCTGTATGTTCATTGGGGACCTCTCTGTACGCGAAGAGGGCCGCGGGTAAAACCCTATCCCAATCCTGAGGATGATCCTCAGTTATCTTCCCTAATAAGTTCTTAAGTGTTCTATTTAGTCGCTCGACCATCCCATTGGACATAGGATGATAGATGCTACTCAAAGATCTCTCTATCTGTAGAGTAGACATTACTTGAGACATGGTATCCGATATCAGTTGGGTGCCATGATCTGATAATATTTCTCCGGGGAATCCCAGCCGAGAAAATATAAGCCAAAGAGCATCTGCAATGTCAGCGGTAGTAATGCTCTTTAGAGGGATAGCCTCTGGCCAACGTGTGCACATGTCTACACACGTTAAGATAAACTGATGTCCTCTAGCAGATTTGATCTTGAATGGACCAATGATGTCTATCGCCATTTTCTGGAATGGACGAATAGGAATATCTGCAGCCTGAATAGGCGCAGCATGACGAGGACCTTTGGATTTGACTTCTTGACATACTTTACAGGATCGACAATAGATCCGTATGTCCTTGTTCACAAAAGGCCAAAAGAAAGCCGCAAGAACTCTTGACTTAGTACGGGAAAAACCCATGTGACCAGCACACTGAGAGTCGTGTGCATGTTGTAAGATCTTAACTCTCAAATTCTTGGGTACAAGAATCTGAGAATGACTTGACTTAGTGGAGTCTTGCACCATACGTACAAGTACGCCATTCTTCATTGTAATCCAAGATTTACAATTTGAATCTTTATTCGGATCACCTTTTGTTACAAGAGTGAAGAATTTCTTAAGAGTCGGATCTTCTTCTTGTTGTTTTATAAACGAGTCACGAGAAATTACCAAGGGATCATCTTGGTTATGCACTTCATTATCTTCAACAGATGAAGTTTCAGGCATATTGAGAGCTTGAGCTCTAGTGACTACTGCATTAGCAGATTGCATATTTTGATTTTCCCAAACGGAAATTTGCTCCGGAGTACATTCTTTGACTCCGTGAATGCGACCGATGATAAGATCAGCGATCGGATCCGGCAAAAGACATGCGTGTACATCTCCTGTGAAGAAAGGAGTAGCAATCCTAATGATAGCGGTAGAGTATTTCTCTATGGTGCCGCCAAATGTTACGCATTTGACTACTTTGCCTGTAGAATGAGAAGGATCTATGAGTGACTGCCTAACCCCAATAGTTGTGCATCCAGAATCAAAAAGTACTGAGACTGGATTGTCATTTACTAAACCTTTGTGTAAGACAAGAGAACCTCTCCCATCATGCGCGATTGACGCAGGAAGAGCGGGAAGAGGATGGCCACAGCTTAAAGTAGACACTGTGGTTGGCTCAAATAATGTTTTGCATTGGGGGCACTGAGATGCTCTCCCAAAATCAAAAGCGGCACATGCCATATTATTAGAGTCATCATTATCTTTATTTTGTTTATAGGCTTCGTGGGACTCTTGCTGTGCAGAGTTCGCCTGGTAATGAGCTTTATGTTTTTTGAATTGTGCTCTACCTCTGTTATTATTGCCTCTGTACTTATCATTGTTTCCACTATTATAACCTCTACTCGGGTTTGAATCATAGCTCCTTTGGTTACTATCATCATATTCATTATAATGAGTATCTCGGTAATTATGATCCTGTTGTCTCCATGAAGGAAAACTTGGATAGTTTCTAGAATGACTTCCTTTGCGAAAGTTCCTGTAATTATGACCACCCCTGAATCGAGGGCTGTCAGCTCTTCTCCAGGTATTCGAAGAAGAACCCTGAAATGATTGGTTACCTTGGTTCTGATAACTGTAATAGTTACCTTTTTTATTAAACCTATTTTGAGGTCCTTGGAATTTGTGAGAGTGATTAGGGTTGTATGGTGTTGCAGAAGCAACTGGCATACCTTCTTTAACCTTACTGTTGCTAATGGCTACGTCCGGATGTGCAGTGACGTATTGGGTACAATACTGTTCCATTTCTTTTAGAGACTTAGGTTTACGCTCATGTAAGAATTCGAGGAAAGGTTTATTTATACTTGACATAATCTTGTCTCTGAGTATCAAGTCCATAAGGGCTTCATAAGTCTTTTCTGTTTTGGATAGCTCAATCCAACGATCAAATGTAAGTCGTGTCCTTGCAATGAATTCTGAGAATTCTACACCTGCCTCAGGCACCATTGTCTTAACAACTTCCGATAACCCTCTTCAGACAACTGATACTTCTTTAATAAGGCTGCCCTAATAACATCATAGTTATCTTTGTCAGCCTCTTCAACCAAACTTAAACTAGTCAGAGAATCACCTTTCAGATTTTCTGATAACTGGTTAGCATATTGTGATTTGTCCACATTATGTGCTCGACACGAGCGTTCAAATCTGTTTAGCCAGAATGTTATGTCATCACTGGAAGGGTTGAACGCTGGTACCTTGACCTTGTAAGTAAAGGGTTTACCATTACCACTAGATGCTTGATTAACATTACTTATGTTTGTTAACTTTAACTTTTCTAACTCAAATGCTAAAAGTTCTTTTTGGTGTTCATGTTCTCTTATTGCTTTTTTTTCTTGAGCTTCAGCTTGTAATTTTCTCTCTTCTGCAGCAGCCTGTAATTTTTTCTCTTCAGCAGCAGCTTCATCTTTTCTCTTTTTCCATTTCCATCTGGAATCTTTTTTCATCAGTCTGTATCTGCAATTTCTTTTGTTCATCCTCTCTTTGTAATTTTCTTTCCTCAGCTTCTAATTTCTTTTCTTCAATCAATGCTTTTCTTTCTTCAGCAGCCAATGCTTTGTCATATTGAGCAACTGCCCATTCTTCTAACTGCTGACCAGTCTTATCAAGAGCCCTGCCTTGTGTGATAAAATAATCCAAGGTAGACATCTTGTCTAATAAGATCAGTAATTTGCAAAAGTAAATAAATTTACTTTCTTAGTCTTAATCAAAGACTTTGTATGATAACTTTGTAACCTGTGAAAAATAGTACTTAACTATCCCAATCACTGTGGGAAACAAGCCTTACAAAGGTCTTGTATCAATCCTTATATAATAACAGCTATAAGTTGCTGGTTCACTCTATAATATAAGTGCAGTGCACCAGAAATAGTGTTTTATATCATCAACTGTGTACCTTTAGTAATAGCAATTAACTATCAGTTGATTCTTGTACATCAATTTATATGATCAACTATATTTTAAATAGTGTATGTCGATCAGGCACAAAACAAAACAGTTATACAGAAAAACATGAAAACATTTGCGGAAATGAAATAAATAAAATTGGAAAAACAATAAAAGATAAACCGCAAGAGGATAACAAATACAAATAACGCCACAGTATATAAATATAAATTGAGAATAGAACTGAAAGATAGAATAGGGTAGACCAACAAATTACAAACAAATCAAAACAAACTAAAGAACAGAGGAATATTACAAAAACAACAATGAGTACAGACTTCACAGCTAACACTAATAGCAACAGCTGTCGCAGCAAATTTCCAATGAAGAAAATTGCACCTATAGAAACGCACACATCAGACCCTCTATTACGTGGGATACTCTGCTGTGTGACACCGCCCAACCGAAACAACAACCCGCTGGATACAAACAAATATCACATATAAATAGTTAAACATAAATACATAAATGCATAAATAGTATGGCAAATGTCCAATGAACCAAATGTCAACAAACCCTGACCTAGTTACTGCATACTCTCGACAGGACAGGTCACGCTGACATCACTGTAGAGTTGTACTGCTGATGTATTTGTGTGTCGTAACAGACCCCAAGGAACGTCTGGTCTCAGTAGTTTACTTCTCAATATGGTCACTGTGCAGGTTGACCCAGGAAGCTGGCACACCAGTTGTTAAACTCTTTCTTTGTGTAGTTGTTAACTCATACTGGCTACTAGTTGTTGAATCATGCTTTATTTGCTAAATGATGTGAATGTCCACCAGTGGATAAATGTAGATGTTGGGACTGGTGTAGTAAAGTGTAACGATTGTCAACTCATCAAACCCAGCACAGTTTTGGTCATACAGGTCATCTTGTCCTGGAACGTGATGAGGCTCCGGCAAGAATGTGAGTGTAAACAATGAGTGTGTATCTGAATGTCAGTACGCGAATGGTAGAATGATTCGATAGAGTTGACAGGTTGGTAGTACATCACTCATACTCACACTGTTCGAATTCAAGAAGTACTGGAACTACGGTGGTCTTTTTATAACATTTAATGGGACGCACACTTGGACAGTACGTGTATGGTTACAGGAACAAATGTCGACATAGACAGTATAATGTTGATCACAGGAATATCATCTTAAGTTAGCATTCATGCTTGGCAAATATCATAATGGAGCATTCGTAAATAAGCATTCAGCGTTCCATCATGTAAATCATCTGGCTTTACTGACTGGGCACGTCAGACCATAACCAATACATAGGAAGGCTCCTAGACCTAACCTCGTCTAGCGAATATTCCTTCACGTAAAGTTCAATATATATATATATTTCATAATATAGGAATCCCAGACATGGGTTCTCACATGTAGCAGTGATCTCTTGGTTCATCGAGCGATAGTACAGGCATCCCTTTTTCTCACTCGATAAATACAAAGTATATGAATTTCAACATGGCTGTTCTCTCTCTCGTGAGCTTCACTCACTATAGAATATAGACCAAAATTAGTCATTTTCATTAAATGTCCTCATTTCTTCATAGGTTCTCTCATAGAGGTAATTGAATAATATCATACAATCCAGTGCTGATACATAGGAATGTCTTCTTCCTTTGAATGGATATTCTTTTTAAAAGTACCACTGTGCATCTGCTTATCAACAACGATGGCGAAGCCCAAGTTCATAATAAATTGTGGTTTTACCTTTTTATGCGAAATATAACTTTGCCATTCCTTGGCAAAAGAGAATAAACACTGGGGTAAAGTACATACAACATGTCTAAATGATTATCACTTTTCCCCATCCATATATAGATCACTATTTCGGCAAAAAAGCCTGCTACAACAAAACTCGGCATCCTCACAGGATGACAGCCATGGATCACACCCTTTGCTAGCGATACTTCCGCTGCATAGCCTTTGACCTTTTCTAGCGACAACCAAATTAGTTCGACTTAGAAATGCAAAGATATCCATATATAAGACAGACTCGTCCTACTCATACAAACACTACGTATAAATTCAGGCCATAGATATACTGAAGCAAGAACAATCTATTCCTACCCAGCCACAGAATAAATCGCAGTAGGCCTAGAGTCGTCTGCGGAGTCCGATCGAAGATGACAGAACTATTTTCAAGGGAAGCAACCCAAAAATGACTTCTCCTTAAGCACTTAAAAAGGAAATACTTTGCTTACAAAATATTTGCGAACATAATAAGAATATAAATGTATTATATTCACCCCCCCCCCCCCCCCCCCCCCCCTCCCCCCCCCCCCCCCCCCCCCCCCCCCCCCCACATCCTCACACAACGTCACAGAATTTTGAACTTCCTCCCCTCCTCACTGTGTGACGTCATGTATGTGGACGACCCCTATGAATTATATATTTTGTCTGCTATTCTGATGTATGTATTTTGTCTGTTATTCTGATATATGTATTTTGTCTGTTATTCTGATGTATGTATTTTGTCTGTTATTATGACGTATTTGAATTATCTTTGTTTAATTTTTTTTTTTTTCAGGTTAATCAAAATGACCCCTGGCTTCAGTTTCACTCCCAGAACGAGAGCTCACCTACCAGCGGGATTTCCCGAAGCTATTGAGGGTATCCCCTATTTCCTTGACGGTTACGAATTTCCCGATGTCAAAGGTTGTGGCACGGAAGTGGACCACGTAACCTTGGCCGTGGAATATTATAATATTAAAGATGGTCTAAGTTAGTTCTTATTTCCAAGTGATGTTTAGTTCCAACTAGAGTGACTGGCCGATACAAGTGACAAGAAAGGATAACGGAAAAAAGATAATTTCATTCGAGCGGATTTGTAAACGACAGATAACTTCGTACATTTGTGCCAGAACAATAGATGCACTGGTAGATAATGTTATCACATGGCATTGTGCCGACAACGCATTCCGCGGCCACTGTTACCAAGAGGCTGAAAGTCACGCGATGTTTTCCAGGAATTTTGTTTGATCGACACATGCCAGATCTTGATTCCCACACGCACAATCTACTCCCGATGTTTATTTATTTATATTAGGCCTGCAGTTGCCTCAAGTTCTCCACCATGTAAGATACATTTAGTTGGTGTTGTGTAGGTTATTTGGCATGTTCCAGCTCCGTTCATTGTCTCATGAGTGCCTGGTCTATCTGTATTTATCATGGAATAGTTTTTACGGATGTCACATGGCACTCGTTGTTTAGGCGAGCGCGTGCGGGTATGTGTATACACCATCACTAAGGTAACCGTATATCCACATGCACACTCTGTCATAGCTACGCCTTCCCCTGCCGATCACACACATGTATTCTCACACGTACACATGCTCTCTCACACACATGTATTCTCACACGTACACATGCTCTCTCACACACACACATATATTCACACCTATATCATCCTCACATGACTTGTGCTCTGTGTCACAACTTCCAATAATCAAACATTACGTGTGTTCTAAGCCACAATTTTTTAAAATAAAAACTGTACATGTTACACGTTGTATCTTCCTGGCATAAAGCATTCAATTTCCTTCCAATAGCAAATGCTTTCCATGACATATGCTTCTCATAACATATACTTCCCATGATATACTTTCTGTGACATATACTATCCATGACATGCTGCCCATAAAATATGCTTCCCATGACATGACTTCCATGATATATGCTGCCTATGACATATACTTCCATGTCTTATACTTCTAATGACATATGTTTCTCGTGACGTATCATTTCCATGACATTTGCTTTCTGTGACATATGCTTCCCGTGACATGTGCTTCCCTTGTGGCCCATGACATAGACTTTCATGACATATACTTCCTGTAAAATAGCTGATAGAATAGTCTGGCGCTCTCTCTTCCAAACCTCTACACCTCAAGGTAGAAGAGGAACGACTAAGTAAGTAACATACACTTTATGTAACACATATTTTCCTTTATAAGATGTCCATGACACACGCTGCCCATAATATTTGCTGCTCACGACAAATGCTTCTAATGACATATCCTTCCCGTGAAAAATAACTTCAGTGACATATACTTCCCGTGACATATGCTTCCCATGACATATACTTGCCACGACTTACACTTCCAATAACATATAGTTGCCATAACATGTACCTGTAACATATACTTCCAAAGATATTTGCTATTTGCTGCCCATGACATGCTGCACATGACATATGCTTCCCATAAAATATGCTTCCCATAAAATATGCTTCCCATGATATATACTTTCCATAAAATATACTTGACATGACGTGATTCCAATGCCATGCGATACCCGTGACGTATAATTCCAATAACGAATACTTCCCATGGCATATACTTCGCATGACATTTGATTCCAATAACATATGCTTTACATGACATATGCTTCCCATGGCATATACTTCGGTTGACATATACCTTCCGTAACATATACTTCCAATGACATATACTACCCACGACGACATGTGCTGGAAATCACAATTTTCTCGGATACAACATGTCATATGCTAGCCATATGCTTACGCTGGACATTCCATTAAGTCCTGCACCCCAGGAATTTTATTATTTGTATTATTTTTTAAGGCGAACACTTATTGAAGACTCCGTCATAAGGACATTCGTTTTATGCATCACACTTTTATTCATCAAACATTCATTCATCAAACTTTTATTCATCAAATATTCATTCATCAAACATTCATTCATCAAACTTTTATTCATCAAACTTTTATTCATCAAACATTCATTCATCAAACATTCATTCATCAAACATTCATTCATCAAACTTTCATTCATCAAACATTTATTCATCAAACATTCGTTCATAAAACTTTCATTCATCAAACTTTCATTCATCAAACTTTCATTCATCAAACATTTATTCATCAAACATTCATTCATCAAACATTCATTCATCAAACATTCATTCATCAAACTTTCATTCTTCAGACTTTTATTCATCAAACATTCATTCATCAAACTTTTATTCATCAAACATTCATTCATCAAACTTTCATTCATCAAACATTCATTCATCAAACTTTCATTCATCAAACATTCATTCATCAAACTGTCATTCATCAAACATTCATTCATCAAACTTTTAATTCATCAAACATTCATTCATCAAACATTCATTCATCAAACTTTTAATTCATCAAACATTCATTCATCAAACATTCATTCATCAAACTTTTAATTCATCAAACATTCATTCATCAAACATTCATTCATCAGACTTTTATTCATCAAACATTCATTCATCAAATTTTCATTCATCAAACATCCATTCATCAAACTTTCATTTATCAAACTTTCATTCATCAGACTTTTATTCATCAAACATTCGTTCATCAAACATTCATTCATCAAACATTCATTCATCAAACATTCATTCATCAAACTTTCATTCATCAAACATTCATTCATCAGACTTTCATTCATCAAACTTTCATTAATCAGACTTTTATTCATCAAACATTCATTCATCAAACATTCATTCATCAAACATTCATTCATCAAACTTTCATTCATCAGACTTTTATTCATCAAACATTCATTCATCAAACTTTCATTCATCAGACTTTCATTCATCAAACATTCATTCATCAAACTTTCATTCATCAAACATTCATTCATCAAACTTTCATTCATCAGACTTTTATTCATCAAACATTCAATCATCAAACTTTCATTCATCAGACTTTCATTCATCAAACATTCATTCATCAAACATTCATTCATCAAACTTTTATTCATCAAACATTCATTCATCAAACTTTCATTCATCAAACATTCATTCATCAAACTTTCATTCATCAAACTTTCATTCATCAGACTTTTATTCATCAAACATTCATTCATCAAACATTCATTCATCAAACTTTCATTCATCAAACTTTCATTCATCATACTTGTATTCATCAAACATTCATTCATCAAACTTTTATTCATCAAACATTCATTCATCAAACATTCATTCATCAAACTTTCATTCATCAAACATTCATTCATCAAACATTCATTCATCAAACTTTCATTCATCAAACATTCATTCATCAAACATTCATTCATCAAACTTTCATTCATCAAACATTCATTCATCAAACATTCATTCATCAAACTTTTAATTCATCAAACATTCATTCATCAAACATTCATTCATCAAACTTTTAATTCATCAAACAAACTAAAACTTAAACAAAAAATGTTAATATTAAAAAAAAAAACTTTACTTTAAAAACAAAACAAACTATCAAAAAAAAGGCACAAAATCCAACTTTTTAAAAAAGGGACACAAAATACAGTGAATCGTGATCAGTGTGTAATGGATTGTGTGCCGTAGTTTATCAGCTTATTCGCCATTTGTTGCTTATGCCTTGTTGAAATGGGAAATTGTGTATGGTTGTCTCAACGTGTTTTACTGATTATATTTTGTCCCTATAATGTTGGTTATTGTTATTATCAAGTGCTTAGCTGTGAGTGCACATTGACAAATATATATATATATACCTATATCGCTATATATATATATATATATATATATATATATATATATATATATATATATATATATATATATATATATATATATATATATATATATATATATTACATTATACATGGAGCGACAAACATTGCTCGTTATACACAGCTAATGTTAACTCACTGAACTCCAACACGTAGGCACGATATCCGACGACTTTATGTCACAAACTCTAGCACAACACAATAACACTGCCTCTTTGGCCATGAATCATTAAGAAATGCACAATGTATGAGGTGCATAATTGGAACATCATCCAAAGAAACGAATTTCACTATATCTCCATATACTTTCTACTGTCTACTTTCCTTCATCAAATTCGCCTTCACTCTCCACTAGTCTCTCCTCTCTCCAATCTCTCTCTCGAATGCCTTCCCACACATGACCCTTTTCATACTTGACCAGTCTTCACCCCACTTCGTTCACAACAACTCAGTCATGCCCGTGAACTCAACATTAGCGCTTACTGCTACTAATGCATTCATGCCCACAGTCAAACTTAACATTCACTCACTTCAACTCACAACTTACTGCCACTAATGCATTCATGCCTACAGTCAAACTTAACATTCACTCACTTCAACTCACAACTTACTGCTACTAATGCATTCATGCCCACAGTCAAACTTAACATTCACTCACTTCAACTCACAACTTACATAAATACCTCTAGCTCCGGCCGGAGCATGACTACTGGCATTCATTCTATAAATGGTTCATGACATCCACACCTCCCTCTCCAAGTGAAAAACATAGTTTTTCACTGGATGGGTGGTAGATATCAGGAACCCAACCATCCAAAACCTATGATTACATGTGTGGAGAAAATCTATTGCATCAGTGTGAAAACATGCCATCTACAAATAATCTATAATAACATGCTAAGAAAAAAAAAATTAAAATAGAAACGAGTTGCTAGAAAAATACAACAGCAACCGTTTGGCAATAATGATGCAACTCTAATTACCCACAAAAAAGATGATAGACATTACATCAATCTCATCAAATTCTACCATACCGGAGAATATCTATTCTATCAACCTGACTGGATACACAACTGTCACAACGTGGCTTTAATTAGAGTCTGTCTGAGTACAGAGACAAGACACCAGTTTTGAGGAAAGTCTGAGAAGATAGATTTAGATGAGAATTACAGTGAATGTGGAAGGATGAGACTTATAGCTTCAAGGGTGAGAACCTAGATTGACTCTCCCTCGCCTCTTGTGACTTATTTACTAACTACTGTCTCACCACCTCTGACTACCAGAAAGGAGATAAGGTTACACTAAATTATCCATAGACACCACTATACAGTCAAAGCATATAAGTACAGTATAGTTAAAGATAAACTGATCCAGTGTACATTTTATAGTTTATTAAACAACAAATCAATACCACAGCAAACAAAATAAAGTGCGAGTTCGCACAACCTGGAAAAAAAGAACAAATCAAGGAAAGACACAATATAAAAATGTCCACACTCTCTTTCACACCTGCACGAAAACAACAAAGGATAAAGTAATATACTTGGTGGGGGTCTCTAAGTACGAGCCACTAATCCTGACTACACTATTGGTACTAACTAAACACACTGTCCCGCTGACGATGTATAACTAAATGACTACACTGTCTCTAGGCGATCCTGCACAACTAACTAATACACCACCAGAAATGCTACACTAATTGATTTTGCAGCGCTAACTCAGAGGCTGTCGTCTAAGTATTTCTATCTGACCCTTCTGTTCCTCATTAAACTCCTTTCTCTCTCCTCTGTCTCGGTTCAGTGCCTCTCTGACGGTACCATCTTCATCTGAGGCTCTGATGAGTTGCTTTTCGTCACGCACCTCCTCCCGTTAGCATTTAGAAAGGTATGTTTTCCTTCTCTCCTTTCCCGAATACTGATGAAGAGTGTCGTGGTAAAATACAGCTATATGTTGTTGCCAAAGGCTGTAGATGTTATCACTGCTGATGACACTCAATTCTGCAAACCGCCGATTTAACCCGCTTCGGGTTTAGGCCTACTGCATTATTGTGGCAGTATGTAAACAACACCAGGCAACGTGGCCTGTTTTTTGTGTGTGTTGGCCTTTACGAGCTAAGAACTCCTTATTTAGAGACCAGTTCCCGCTGAGGTATTTGTCCTCACTGCAAGAGAACTTCTCATTCCTTTCAGTGTTGCAGACGTAACTGGGCGCCCGGTACAAGCGCGTACCCAGGTTTTCTTCAAGTACTCCGCTGTCTCGTGCCTTCTTCTCCCGAGAAGGCAAAGTCCGTTGTAGGCTTATGGCTATCTACAACCTCCTTGCCGTGAAACGCCATTTACCGAATTTCCCGGACCTAGCAGACGGCAATGGTGCTTATTCACGGCACAAAATTCTTGGACTAGTGAGCGATAAATACTTGTAACGCTTACTATATATATTGTGAATAGGCTGATACAATACAAACGCGGTGAGTCATTGCGTCCGGCATCATCTATCAGGAATCGCTTTTAACCAACCTTTGACCTACTATCATGCATGCACATAAATTAAATCGAACCCACCCAATCATATCATAAGCTAACCTCTGACTCAGTGTTGACCGAGAAAATCGCAAAATTATTTCTGCTCACTCGCCGAAATTATACCTGTATTATATTCTGTAACCCTCTGACCTTTTATCTACCAGAATAATTTACTGGTTCTGCGTTAACCTGGGTCGTGCTTTCCCCCATCCTACAAATAAAAGGGTTGGTGAAGGTTGTCTGAGTAATCCTAACGTTCACCAAAAATAACCCAGAATTGATAACTAATGACCTCGACCGCCTAATAATAATAAAAGAACACAAATAATTACACGGAAAAGAAAGATGGGGAAAATTGAAAATAAAAAGAACAGTAACTTATCACAACAACATACCACCAGAACATAGCTTATACAAAAATCATGCAGAATACAGTTGAAAACAATACTCATGTACCGGTATCAGATACTACAATTGAACGGGTGGTAAAAAAAAACACCCATTTACTTAAAGCAAGTTTTCATAATCTCGATAACGAATCTGCAAGAGCATTTAATTTACCCTGAAGGGAAAAACAGTGAAGTTATACTGTTGTAACAACAACGACCACCTTGTCAAACGCGAATTTGGTGATCTAGATGACTTAAGAAAAGTCAATAGACAATGGTCCGTTTCCAGCACAAAATGAGATCCTAACAAATACCTAGAGAGTTTGAAAACAGCCCAAATAATAGATAAACACTCTCTCTCTCTCTCTCTCTCTCTCTCTCTCTCTCTAGTGCCATATCGCGTTTCAGCTGGAAGCAACTTCCTGCTGACATACATGACAGGGTGTAGAAACCCATCATGTTCCTGCATAAGATACGCACCAATGCCCACTGCAGAAGCATCAGTCCTCAGTACAAAAGGCTTAGCCAAGTCTGGCAGTAGAAGAATGGGCTTGCTAGAGAAAACATTCTTGATCTTCCTCAGTGCTCTATCACACTCTTCAGTCCAGACCAATCTGTTCGGCGTGCCCTTTCGAGTGAGCGATGTCAGAGCTGCCGACAACGAGGAGAACCTGGGGATATATTTATGATAAAAATTTATCAGACCGAGTAAACTACGTACTTGTTTCTTTGTTTTTGGAGGTTGCAAATTCAAAATTCTTCCAACTGTCTGATCAACTGGTTTTAAAACACCCTGTCCTACTACATAGCCCAGAAACGTTAACTCATGAAACCAAATCTTAATCTCACTGGGTCTTGCTGTAAGGTGATGCACATGAAGGCATGATAACAGTGACTTCAAACCCTTTACATGTTTATCCCAAGTGTCATGAAACAGACAGATGTCATCAATATATGTAATAATATTCTTCTGTACACTTAAAAGCATTCTCATCATTCGCACAAAAGTTACAGGGGCATTCACCAGTCCAATGCACATATAATTAAACTGGAAAAGACCCTGAGGGGTACAAAATGCCGTAAGTGGCCTCGCGCCTTCTGTTAAGGGAATTTGCCAAAACCCCCTCGATAAGTCTAGTTTTGTAAAATACTTTGCCCCCGCTACTTGGGATAGGAGGACTTCTTGGTTGGGCATAGGTTCTGCATCTATCAATGTGACACTATTCAAGCGGCAAAAGTCTATACATATCCGTAGGGATTTATCCTTCTTCCGCACGATGACCATGGGGAATGAGTATAATGATTCAGATGGGGAGATAACACCTAAGCGTAACATATCATTCACTTCTTTCTCAACCGCAGAAATATAATGTAGTGGAATAGGAAATGGTCTCACCCAGATGGGCTCTCCACAGTTTAGTTTGATATCATGCTCAACCAAATCAGTTCTTCCAGGAATATCCGTGAGCACATCTTGAAATTCGCAGAGCAATGACTGCACTTGTTGCTTCTGATGCTGTGAGAGAGATGCAGAGACCTCCACATCTGTCCATGACTTCGAAGCAACCAATGGCAAAAGTGGGAGGTGGAGGTTGACCTCCTCACCTATCTCTCCATCTTCCTCGATGACCAGCTGCACTAGCTACGGTAACTGTATTATCAAGAACAGCGTTCACGACTGGTTCCGGTTCAGTTGGACGTACTACAAATGGTTTTAGAAAATTAACATGGAAAATCGTCTCCTTCCCTCGGACTAATATCAGATAATCCACATTGATAATCTTCTTCTTTACTTGAAATGGGCCCTGCCAGCTCACTAGCAGGTGATTTTCCTTGGTAGGTAAACCAACCATACCTCACTGCCAGGACCGAAGAATACAAGTTTGCTATTCCTATTAGCGTACGCTCTATACCTTGCACCCGCTATCTGTACTGCCTCACGCGCTATCGAACAGGATGTAATTATGCGCTCTCGCAAGTCAACGACATACTCATAACTTGACCTGACGCTATCATCAGCGTAATTCCCGGTCAGTAAGTCTCTCAAAATCTTCATGGAACCCCGAGGATTTGCTCCATATACTAGCTCAAAGGGCGAGAACCCTGTGCTCTCCTGTGGCATCTCCCTGATTGCAAACAAAACCGCCGGTTGGTATCTATCCCACAACTGCGGAAAATCTCTTGTAACCTTCCCTAGCAATCTTTTCAGTGTTCAGTTGAACCGCTCGCAGACCCCGTTGCTCTGAGGATGATAAGGGGTGGTGAACACTTGGGCTATGTCTAGCAGTTTAGATATGTGTTTCATCTCTTCTGAAAAGAATTTCCGGCCCCTGTTAGACAATATATCTTCAGGAAATCCTAATCTGCTAAATAAACCCATTAGAGCCTCTGCTATATCCTTTGATGTGATGGATTTCATTGGCACTGATTCAGGACACCTCGTGCATAGATCAACCAATGTTATAATAAATCTATACCCCCGATCTATAACGGGAAGGGCGAACAGCCAAATCCGTGGCTACTAATGGTGCCTTGGGAGTCCTTCCTTTCTGGCTTGTCTTCTGACACACTTTACATGACCGACAGTAAACCTTCACATCCCTATTGTATCCACGCCAGTAAAACTGGGACAACACTCTACAGCGAGTTCCTGCAATACCCATCTGACCCGCGAAAGGGATATCGTGTGCTGTCCTTAACACTGTATTGTTCAATTCCGCCGGAATAACCACTTGCCTAATGACCGAATGTTGCTCTGCAAAGCACCTGATTAGAATGGAGTTTCTAACCTCGAACCAGTAACGGGCAGACTTTGTATGCCGTACGTTCTTGGACTCAGCCAACCGAAGCAAAGGCAAAAGTGAAATGTCTCGCCTCTGTCTGTCTGCAATATTAGATGCTGTAATTCCAGCAACCTTAGGCCCCAAAGGGATATTACTGGGTTGTGATGACATAATATTTGCATCACCAGCCTTAGTCTGAGCTTTTGTCATTCCTGCATTAGCAAACGACTCATGTTTATTTTCCCACTCCTCAATATCCTGATTGGTGCAATCAAGAACCCCACTAAGATTTCCAATAATGAGATCAGCGACGGGCGAGTCGAGGACGCATACTCGAACTCTACCAAACAAGAAAGGCATGTCGATCTGCACAATAGCCAGAGGATAGTATTCAACATTACCACCAAAAGTAATACATTTTGCCATCTTTCCAACATAACAAGTATCCTTAATCAATGCCTTCCTTACGCCAATTGTTGTACAGCCAGTGTCCCTCAAAACAGAAACAGGTGTATTCTCAACAAAACCTTTATGCAATGTTAAGCTATCATTCTCATCAACTGATGAAAGGCAAGGCAATGTGTGGCCACATATTAAAATAGGCTTACCATCAGGCTCGAACAATGGTCTGCACCCCTCACACTCCTCACTATTAAATGTATCAAGGACAGTAGCTGAATTTGCATGTTCAGTGTTTTCCTTTCGGCTCTCTTTTCGACTCTTTCTTCTCTTATTACAATTGGGGCAGTGATAATCCATGTCTTGGCGCTTGTAAGGGCTTCTCCTTGGACTGACGTGAGAATTTTTCTTTGGGCTGGCATATGGACTTCTTTGCGGGTTGAATGGACACCTCTCTGGGTTCCTTTTACACTGATAAGATAGATGACGCCTTGAGCCACACTTGTAACAACCCCTTCTACTGTAGCCCAACCCAAAAGAAGGGTACTGTCTCTTAGGAGAATATCTTCTGTCCCCATTCCATCTTCTATTGCCACCATCTGCATCAACGTACCTGTCTAAACTGCAGGCCCAAGGATGTATGTATGGCTTCTTCTCAATTGTGTCCTGAGCAACACAAGCTTGAAAGGTCTCAGCAACTAACTGCTTGTGAATATGCTTCCTAGGGTGAGCAGTAACATACTGCTGCCCTAGCTCTGACATAATATTTATATATTTTGGCGTTCGCTCTTGTAGAAAAGCCACTAACTCTGGACTGCAGGATGATAGAACCTTGTCCTGTAGCATGACGTCAGATAGCCCGTCAAAATCCTTGACAATACCTGATAGTTCAATTCACATATTGTACAGCAGCTTGATTTCCGCAATAAGCTCACTAAAATCATTGCTGGTTGTAGGAATAGCCTCCTTAAATTTATCACGATATCTTTGAGCTGCCAGTCTAAATCTTCGAAGCAGTGTCTCCTTCACAGTGCCATAACTCATGCGATCCTTTACTGGCAAAGCAAATACACTTTGTAAAGCCCTTCCAGTGAGCAAATTATTGAGCAGAGATGGCCAGTCATTTTTCTTAACCTTCCAAGATACTGCTTCTTGTTGAAACCTTTCTAGATAAACGTCCATCATATCGACCCCCTCAACGAAGGACGGGAGTCGCAGCTTGAAAGGACGAGTAGACTCCTTAGTAGCTGGTCTAGAACTAGCAGCCCCAAGTTCCAGTTTCTTCAGTTTCTTTATCTGCCTGAATTTCAGCTTTCCTTGTCTCTTCCTTCTTTGCTTCCCTGTCAGCCTCAATTTCAGCTTTCCTTCTTTCTTCCTTCTTTGCTTCCCTTTCATCCTCAATTTCTAACTTCCTTAGTTCTCTTTCCTTGTTGCGTTCCCTCCGTTTCTCAGCATCCACAAATTGTGTCTCAGTCATAATTCAAGTTCAGCCCCTGATTTACCAAGTGCCTGTCCCTTGGTGATAAAATCCAGGAGGCTAGTCGTCCTGCAATATTTATCAACTATGATAACTATGAAAAAAATGATGCAAAAAAAAACAGAATTAAGGGAAAAAAAACGTATACCACCTGATAAATCAAATGATGTCTGGAAAACTATAGTGGATGCCCTTCCACCTATGAACAACGTCTGTCATACACAACATATTTTGAGCAACTCTACACACTGGGTCAATCTCTCACATCAGTCTGTAGGCATTACAATATAATAGACCAAAATAACATGTGTCTGCTTATCTTAACACAAATGGTATGATGATGATTGAAATGATAATCACAGAACATACAACACTACAACAACTGATAGGCCGGTGGAGAGGAAGTTATAGACCACGAAAGTAAGAATAGACCTTATATTTACACCCAAACCTATCAAAAACAGGTTATCGTAAAATAACATATACACAGATAGCACAGCAAAGGACTGAGACTCACAACAGAAAACAGCATGAAAGAAAGACTAATATACAAGACAATAAGTAAACAAACTAAACGCAAACACCTAACACCAACAATTGTTCAACAAATTACACGAGGCTTCACAACTCCCCAAGTCTTAGACAGACTGGGTTCCCTACAGCGCAATTTGCCTCACAAAACCTATTAAAGACAAAACAAGGCAAATTTCTTCAATGAAGAAAGATGGATTGTGCTCACCACTCAAAACCACCCTTATACAGAAATCGAAATTAAATACTACCACAATATGAACGAAACAAAAACAAAACACTGGACAATGAAGTAATCCAAGAACTATACTCGTGCACCCTGCAGCAAGGGCAACCGGAATGAATTTATTAATATTTAACTAATAACAAGAGCTAAAATAAAGATAAAATAAGTTTTGAGTAAACCGTAGAAGTGATAGACAGAAGGAAGTCCAGATATGAGGAATCAAGTACTAAGAGGAACTATTATCAAAATAAACTAAGTTTCGTACACCAAGTAGAAGTAACAGACAAGATAGGTTTCAAATATAACAACGAAATGCTATTGAAGAAAGAAAGAAAAACAAACTATTAGTTCCGGACAATAACCTTATCAAGGAGAATAACTAAACAGATAAATAAATAAAAGTAGAAAATAGAGATACCACGGCACAAGTCAAGTATATAGAAGACTGGAAATTAACAAAATTAATAATAAACTCAACTTAGCAATGTCCTGTGTCTGCTGCTCCACTAGAGATAGGTACAGGCTTGGAGTTCTGGTGTCACAACTCAATGATTGACACCACAAACAACACACTTCACGTTGCAACACAGCACAGTCAAATGTCGAAGTCAGTTGAGCTCCGTGCAACTCAGCTCTCAGTACACGGTGAACCGGATCTTCTTCTCTACTGGTACAAGGGGTAGAAAAGGAAAATACCTCTCTCACTGCTTACACCATCCCCAGGCAAGATGTTACGATTCCAGCCGATCACCAGCAAAACAATGGCCTTGTTATTCCATCACAAGACCCGGCAGACGATGTTTTTCGCATCAACAGTCATTCCGAACTACACAGCACAGATTAATTGACGACGTTGTATAGCCGACCAGCACACTCATCACGGGGCGGAATGACACAATATCAGTGCGCCGAGGTAAACAAGACTGATTACCACTTTTTTATCCTGCGTGCTACTTTCCAAAATAAATCAGTCAATTCCGTCAAAACTGTCCCTTCGCCTCTGAGCCAGTGATTAAACTATTTTTCCTTCCAAAATAATCACCGACACTTATTTTCTTCTGCAGCTATACCATTGCTGACTGTCGCAGAAACGAAGACTTCAATTTTACACATAACGTTCCTGTGACCTGATTTAAAAAATAGGCCTACTTCTTTGTTCCGCTTGAAACAAGTATTCAACACCAATTCATGAGAAGGCGAAATTTTCAAAAAATCAGCAGAAAATTAGGGGTGGGTCGACTCCTCCACTTACCAGTCCCCCAAAATTGTCAAGTGCTTAGCTGTGAGTGCACATTGACAAATAGATATATTACATTATACATGGAGCAACAAACATTGCTCGTTATTAACAGCTAATGTTAACTCACTGAACTCCAACACGTAGGCACGATATCCAACGACTTTATGTCACAAACTTTAGCACAACACAGTGACACAGGCAGACTGCCTCTTTGGCCATGAATCATAAGAAATGCACAATGTATGAGGTGCATAATTGGGAACATCATCCAAAGGAACGAATTTCACTATATCTCCATATACTTTCTACTGTCTACTTTCCTTCATCCAATTCGCCTTCACTCTCCACTAGTCTCTCCTCTCTCCAATCTCTCTCTCGAATGCCTTCCCACACATGACCCTTTTCATACTTGACCAGTCTTCACCCCACTTCGTTCACAACAACTCAGTCATGCCCGTGAACTCAACATTAGCGCTTACTGCTACTAATGCATTCATGCCCACAGTCAAACTTAACATTCACTCACTTCAACTCACAACTTACATAAATACCTCTAGCTCCGGCCGGAGCATGAGTACTGACATTCGTTCTATAAATGGTTCATGACAGTTATTAAGGTCAGAGTTGGTCCAGTTACAATGATAGTTTATGCACTTATTGTGGCTTTTGTTTGCCGTAGATTTATCTCCGCGGATCTTGTTTCCATTATTTACAAAATATTAGAGAGCTAATTTGTTGTACGTGTAAGTTTTATGTTTACCTCTGGTTGAGCTAACTTGTAATGAAATATTTCATTGTGTAGGTGTGTCGCGATTATAATTTGAATATAATTATATATTCTGCAGAGTATATTTGTCTTAATGTATTATAAATCAGGGGTCCTCAACTATTCTGTCTCAGGGGATCACCAGGTGTTCACAGGTGTTCCATTTTACTTTCTTACTGCATCAACAAATTAACTGGGAGAGCTGCAGTGATAATATATTTCATAAATAAGTGTAGGATTTCATTTAAACATGAAAAGAGTAACCTAACAAAACTGGGCTCATGTAACGAAAGAAGACATGGGAAAACCTTTAACGGATGGCAAAAGACAAGAAGGCTTGACATGAATTCCTTGAAGGACTTTGGTCCTTAGAGAGCTGCAGGGTAGCGGTGATGAAGTAACAACGTATTTGATAATGTTGAGCTCCTTGTTGCCATGGATACATCGTTGTTATTAAATTTTGGTCCGTAATTTTCATTCCATCTTTTAATGAATACTGCATTTTTAATTAGGACGGTCATTATTGTTTTTTAACGGATACATTTGCCGTGAAAGAGCAGCTCTCTAACAACTCTGCCAATCGGACGCTCAATTAGTAAATAAACAGTTTTTTTAATTAAAATGTAGTCACACACACACACACACGCACGCACGCACACACACACAGAGAGACAGAGTTCTATCACAACTTTTATCACAACAGTAGTACAATGTAAGAGTAATACAATTTAACAGAAGTAATATTTAACAGAAATAAAATTTAACAGAAGTAAAATTTAACAAAGTAAAATTTAACAGAAGTACAATTCATCAGTACTACAATTTAATAGGAGTATAGTGTAACAGAACAATTTCATAGTAGTACAATTTAACAGAAGTACAGTTTAACAGAATTACAATTTAACAGAAGAAGAATTTTATAAGAAAATACATTTCCAAATTCCAATTACACCTTTTAAGAATGTCTTGTGACAATTAATCCTGACAAATTGAGATTAGAAGATGTAACGTTATTAGAAAATGAAGAAATCGCTATTTTCATATTTTTGTCCTATTTTGACAACAAATACACCGCATCTCGTTAACCGTAAATGTTGTATCAAGAATCCCCCAAGGTTTAAACACGACGCCATTCATTATAACAGTTTTAGAACCCCTGTTCAGACTAGTGTGGTTACAAGTACTGAAGTAGTTTCCAAGTCGGTTGTCAGTATCAGATATTCTGCTTCTTCCTCTTCTTCTTCTTCAAGTGTTATGCGAGCTGGCGTAGATGATGACGTTTTTCTACAACCCCAGTGTGTTTGTCAGTTACATTGTCGACCTCTTGATGCCACGATGACAAACTGTCCGGTATGTTCTCTCTCGTTGCCGTCATCCGTCTAATTTCTCTTCAGTCTTTCTTATTGTCGGCATAAAATATTCCAGTTTTCCTACTCCCATAAAGAAATTAGGTTGCTTCCTTATACGAGTAATCAACTTCCTTCGCCCCTTGGTCTGTGAGTCTCGGTTCTGGCAGATAAATTAGACTATTACAATATTTATTTATTTGGCAGTTACGGCTTTTTAGTGCACTGTGAATATTCACTTATGTAGGCTACATAATTTCACATGTTGTACGTTTTACATGTTAACACCTCTTACTTTGATATCAGGTAATAAAAGCTGCACGGAAACACCTGTTGGTCTATGTTCTTTCATTTGTTTGTTGGATTTCCGAGTTGCTGGTTGAAAGACGGGTCGTTAGGTGTGAAAGTTGTTGCCTTGGTTGATTGAATCACCGATTGATTGACTGACTGGTCGACGAGTGACTGGCTGACTGAGTGACGTTTTGATTTGGTAGGTGATTGACAAACTGAGTGATTGATTGGTGGACTGATTTTCTGGATGACAGAGTTACTGATTGATTGATTGACTAAGTTATTGAGTGTTAGAGTTAATGGTTTGCCGAGTAACTGGTTGACACAGTGATTAAGGGACTGAATGAGTTGTTTAATTAGTGACTGATTTAGTGTCTGTTTGATAGAGTACCTTCCTGGTTGAATCACTGATTCATTTAATCACTGGATGATTACGTGACAGGTTTAGTAAATAGATGATAGTGAGTGCCTGGTTTACTGAGTTACTGATATCATTAGTTTGTTGAGTGTTTCAATTAAAGATTTATAGAGTAACGGTTTGACTGAGTGACTAATTCACTCACTGAGTTGTTGCCTTGGTGTTTATTGACTGGCTGATCCATTGAGACACTTGTTTACTTGGTGACTGAGTGACGGATTGTGTGACTGATTGACGTGGATGACTGAGTGACTGATTGTCTGGCTGGTTGCTCCCTTCATGTCATCAACATTTATCCATTGATGACAGTTTATCACAAAAACACTCCCCCAACGCCATCCCCAATACAGACATGACAACTGTCAATTGAGCACAGATGTCAACCAACTCTTGCTCCACTACATGTTTATTCCTTCATTTCGTTTATGCTCCGTATGGAGCATGGGACCTCCATGTCACAGCAGTGGGCTGTTGTCTGTACACATTTGTTTTACACGATGAGCTTGCCAGCCTCATGCACAGCTTCGTATCAGTGACCTGTAGTGACATGTGACCTGTAGTGACATGTGACCTGTAGTGACATGTGACCTGTAGTGACATGTGACCTGTAGTGACATGTGACCTGTAGTGACATGAGACCTGTAGTGACATGTGACCTGTAGTGACATGTGACCTGTAGTGACATGTGACCTGTAGTGACATGTGACCTGTAGTGACATGAGACCTGTAGTGACATGAGACCTGTAGTGACATGTGACCTGTAGTGACATGTGACCTGTAGTGACATGTGACCTGTAGTGACATGAGACCTGTAGTGACATGAGACATGTAGTGACATGTGACCTGTAGTGACATGAGACCTGTAGCGACATGAGACCTGTAGCGACATGAGACCTGTAGCGACATGAGACCTGTAGTGACATGAAACCTGTAGCGACATGAGACCTGTAGCGACATGAGACCTGTAGCGACATGAGACCTGTAGTGACATGAGACCTGTAGTGACATGAGACCTGTAGTGACATGAGACCTGTAGCGACATGAGACCTGTAGCGACATGAACCTGTAGTGACATGAGACCTGTAGTGACATACCGTGTTAGATACGCCAGTTTTAAAATAATGTATCCTTACCAGAGACCTGTAGCGACATACCGTGTTAGATACGCCAGTTTTAAAATAATGTATCCTTACCAGAGACCTGTAGCGTCATGCCGTGTTAGATACGCCAGTTTTAAAATAATGTATCCTTACCAGAGACCTGTAGCGTCATACCGTGTTAGACAAGCCAGTTTTAAAATAATGTATCCTTACCAGAGACCTGTAGCGACATATCGTGTTAGTTACGCCAGTTTAAAAATAATGTATCCTTACCAGAGACCTGTCGTGACATACCGTGTTAGACAAGCCAGTTTTAAAATAATGTATCCTTACCAGAGACCTGTAGCGACATATCGTGTTAGATACGCCAGTTTTAAAATAATGTATCCTTACCAGAGACCTGTAGTGTCATACCGTGTTAGACAAGCCAGTTTTAAAATAATGTATCCTTACCAGAGACCTGTAGCGACATACCGTGTTAGACAAGCCAGTTTTAAAATAATGTATCCTTACCAGAGACCTGTAGCGACATATCGTGTTAGATACGCCAGTTTTAAAATAATGTATCCTTACCAGAGACCTGTAGCGTCATACCGTGTTAGACAAGCCAGTTTTAAAATAATGTATCCTTCCCAGAGACCTGTAGCGACATACCGTGTTAGATACGCCAGTTTTAAAATAATTTATCCTTCCCAGAGACCTGTAGCGTCATACCGTGTTAGACAAGCCAGTTTTAAAATAATGTATCCTTACCAGAGACCTGTAGCGACATACCGTGTTAGATACGCCAGTTTTAAAATAATGTATCCTTCCCACAGACCTGTAGCGTCATACCGTGTTAGACAAGCCAGTTTTAAAATAATGTATCCTTACCAGAGACCTGTAGCGACAAATCGAGTTAGATACGCCAGTTTTAAAATAATGTATCCTTACCAGAGACCTGTAGCGACAAATCGTGTTAGATACACCAGTTTTAAAATAATGTATCCTTACCAGAGACCTGTAGCGACATATCGTGTTAGATAAGCCAGTTTTAAAATAATGTATCCTTACCAGAGACCTGTAGCGACATATCGTGTTAGATACGCCAGTTTTAAAATAATGTATCCTTACCAGAGACCTGTAGTGACAAATCGTGTTAGATAAGCCAGTTTTAAAATAATGAATCCTTACCAGAGACCTGTAGCGTCATACCGTGTTAGACAAGCCAGTTTTAAAATAATGTATCCTTACCAGAGACCTGTAGCGACAAATCGTGTTAGATACGCCAGTTTTAAAATAATGTATCCTTACCAGAGACCTGTAGCGACATACCGTGTTAGACAAGCCAGTTTTAAAATAATGTATCCTTACCAGAGACCTGTAGCGACATACCGTGTTAGACAAGCCAGTTTTAAAATAATGTATCCTTCCCAGAGACCTGTAGCGACATACCGTGTTAGACAAGCCAGTTTTAAAATAATGTATCCTTACCAGAGACCTGTAGCGACATACCGTGTTAGACAAGCCAGTTTTAAAATAATGTATCCTTCCCAGAGACCTATAGCGTCATACCGTGTTAGACAAGCCAGTTTTAAAATAATGTATCCTTACCAGAGACCTGTAGCGACAAATCGTGTTAGATACGCCAGTTTTAAAATAAAGTATCCTTACCAGAGACCTGTAGCGACAAATCGTGTTAGATACGCCAGTTTTAAAATAATGTATCCTTACCAGAGACCTCTAGCGACATACCGTGTTAGACAAGCCAGTTTTAAAATAATGTATCCTTACCAGAGACCTGTAGCGACATACCGTGTTAGACACGCCAGTTTTAAAATAATGTCGGAGCAGAGCTGAAGTAGTTACTATCGATGTTGGAGCAGAGCTGAAGTAGTTACTGTCGATGTCGGAGCAGAGCTGAAGTAGTTACTATCGATGTTGGAGCAGAGCTAAAGTATATAGTTACTATCGATGTTGGGGCAGAGCTGAAGTATATAGTTACTATCGATGTCGGAGCAGAGCAGAAGTAGTTACTATCGATGTTGGAGCAGAGCTGAAGTAGTTACTATCGATGTCGGAGCAGAGCTGAAGTAGTTACTCACGGCTGTTTGTGCCCTTTACCAGAGCGATATTTTAATTTCGGTGACCGGAATTCTGACACCGGGTATAAAAAATTTTTATGCACCGTAAAAAACTACTGAGTATTTTGGCGGGGAAAATCAGCTGATGTGTGTGTAAAATCAGTAAAATATAAATCATTACACACTCGTTCTGGATAAACACAGCGCTAAAATTCTTTTGTGTACTATAACTTTGTTCTGTGTTCTATTTGTGATTGTATTTTTATTTGTTTGAAATTAGTTTTGACGGAGTTACAGACTTTTGAAAACAGCGTCATCATTTGAGGAAATTCATAAAATAAGTAATCTTTTTATTAATGTAATATCTAAAAATCGGCCCATTCGTATGAGTTTATAATTATAAAGACTTCTCGAAGGGAAGCTAAAGATTATTTCCACATACTTTTTTTTTTTTGGTTTCATATCTTGAGAATGTGTGGTAGTCAGTTTTGTGAATTTGGCATTACAAGAACAAGCATATTGTCACCAGATTTTATAACATTTAAATCACTGTAAACGCATTCCTGATACTCGCAAATCTTAAATAAGGTTGTAAAAAAATAACTTTTTGTAAAGCACCATCTGTTTTTGCATTTTCATTCATTTATAATGATATTTAGCTGCGTATATAAGCGTCAGAAAACATGTAAAGCTATAGATAGATTACTTCCACAATACTTTGATCTACCTTTCAAGTCTTGTTAATCTTGTATTTATAATATGAATGTCTTTTTTTTTATTGTGTGTGAGATAAGGACTGTTCCATTAGTGTTCTTTGGTAGACAATCCTGTGCACACGACGGCTGCCAAAGAATTCAAAGTAACTGTTTGTATATCTTCCTTCATTCAAAGTTACAATGCAGGTAGTAAATTTAGAAAAACCAAATTCTAAATCTAATACCATCCTGTTATCAATGGCTAGAGTCAGAGATACATATGATAATTTAGAAATATTTATGAATGGCATGAAAGCTCAGATAGTCACTAAAAGATTTAGAGTGGGATGATAAAAAAGTTGTTGTTTTCTTATTCGGGGATTATGACTTTTTGATGAAAATGTTTGGTTTGTCTGGAGCTCAAGGAATATACCCATGTCTGTGGTGTCTCCAGCAAAACAAGGAAATAAAGACATCCAGAGAGCATACAACTTGCAAACAAAGAAGTTTGGCAATGTTGATTAGAGATTACAATAGATATATGATATATGGGAACGGGAATAAAAGGCAAGTGGCACGTTACCATAATTGTTTACACAAACCAATGTTAAAGATTGAAATTGAAAATGTAGCTCGTCCTTACCTTCATATTTTATTAGGCATTGTTGTGAAACACCACAGACTTCTAGAACAGGTAGCCGATACAATAGACGCAAAGATATTTGAGAATCCGCAAGAGATACATGCAAACATTAGTCCTATGAAGAACTTGAAGAGATTTGGTAGGAACTGAAAACAGGCAGAAGAATTAGAAGCTAAAATTGAATTTTTTTCAGGCAGGTATTGAACTTTGGGAGAATAAGGAGGAGACAGATAGTTTTAAAGTTAAACTTGAAAATGCACAAGATGCGCTGGCCAAACTTCAGTTTCAAGATCTGTGTGCTAGGTCTGATCCAGTTTGCTTACACCTGGACAAGGTACTAGCCAAACACAAAATCATACCACAGGCTTTTCATAGCAGAGAAATCATAGGGAATCACAGATATCTCACACAAACAGTTTATAAAGATTTTACAAGAGCAATCATTACACAAACAATGAAAATTACAAACAAACAAGATATAACTGACATAGCTTTTATTGCCCAAGAACAATTCAACTCACTGAAAGAAGTATTTGAGAAAGTACACAACAGAATATCACACAGTAAACCAATTAGTAAAAAATCAATAACAGCATTAATAGAGACTTATAATATGTCTTTGTTCAGAAAGCTATTCCCCAGTAAGACAATTCCTAAACAGCACATATTAGAAAAACATTGCGCAGACTGGATCAGAACTCATGGCTTTGGAATGGGCATGCAAGGAAGAGAATTTGTACATTCCACTATTTCCAAAATTGAAAGACGCGCCAGCGGTATTAAAAATACAACTTAACAATTAAAATTTATAATGGAAACTCATTTGTTACAAATTTCTCCATCTGTAAAAAAAAAAAAAAAAAAAAAGGAAGTGTGAATGATAATTGGGCGAAATTATGGGACTAGAGCAAATTATGGCAGTTGTTGCGTGAGAGTGACAGAATTAACAGAGTGTGGAAATCATTTAATAGATGTATTTATTAAATACACCTATTTATTTATTAAATTGAACATTTCGTTTTACTCATGCCCATACTCATTTTTACTTGACCATCGTCATGTATGATTGAGATAATTGTTAGCTCTCATGTTTTGGGGACAATTGGGTGTGTTATTTTAAGGTAATAAATGTGGACTTGCGATTTCATGTTTCAATAATTAATGTTTGACGCATGAAACCAAAACAAAACTTTGATATCCATTTTCTGCAGGTTTTCTACTTTTGATTTCTGTAATTTGTTATGCATGTTGATTGTGACCGATTTAGTGTAAATTGCATTAGAAACAAACCATAATAAAATATTAAAAAAACGTAAATTTTACACTATTTTAGACTATTATATCTTCTGTTCTAATTGTGATAAAATGTTTGTTCTTGTTCTAAAATTTACTCTAACATTTCTAGTCTAGCTTCACGCAAAATTAAAGCCGGTATTTATAATAATAAAGTAGCCTAAAAGCATTAATTAAGCCCTATCAAAAGTAAACATCGCCACATGTTTTTCCCATTAGGAAGTTGACCACGTGACCTCTGTCAATGTAGCTATAAATAGGGCGGTCGGGGAAAAAGGGAAATAACTAAAAGATCGCTGGCAAACAGCCGTGTACTATCGATGTCGGAGCAGAGCTGAAGTAGTTACTATCGATGTTGGAGCAGAGCTGAAGTATATAGTTACTATCGATGTTGGAGGAGAGCTGAAGTATATAGTTACTATCGATGTTGGAGCAGAGCTGAAGTATATAGTTACTATCGATGTTGGAGCAGAGCTGGAGAGGTGTAACTCAAAAGTGTGATTGCTTCAGTTCCCTTGTTCTTATACTATAGTTTTAGTCTTGTCCCACTAGCACTGGTCTGGTTCACGCCATCAGTTCCACGTGGATGACCTTGTTATACTATAGTTTTAGTCTTGTCCCACTAGCACTTGTCTGGTTCACGCCATCAGTTCCACGTGGATGACCTTGTTATACCATAGTTTTAGTCTTGTCCCACTAACACTTGTCTGGTTCACGACATCAGTTCCACGTGGATGACCTTGTTATACCACAGTTTTAGTCTTGTCCCACTAACACTTGTCTGGTTCACGCCTTCAGTTCCACGTGGATGACCTTGTTATACCATAGTTTTAGTCTTGTCCCAGTAACACTTGTCTGGTTCACGACATCAGTTACACGTGGATGACCTTGTTATACCATAGTTTTAGTCTTGTCCCACTAACACTTGTCTGGTTCACGCCATCAGTTCCACGTGGATGACCTTGTTATACCATAGTTTTAGTCTTGTCCCACTAACACTTGTCTGGTTCACGCCTTCAGTTCCACGTGGATGACCTTGTTATACCATAGTTTTAGTCTTGTCCCACTAACACTTGTCTGGTTCACGACATCAGTTACACGTGGATGACCTTGTTATACCATAGTTTTAGTCTTGTCCCACTAGTACTTGTCTGGTTCACGCCTGTCGCGAGAGGTTCAGATGTTATTAAAAATAAGAAGATATCCTGGACATAAAGGTGTATCAGATGATACCAGGATAGTGCCAGCAAAGAGTCTGGTCTTATCAGTAATACCCCCTTCTCTGAAGAGAGTAAGGGTGTATAGACACAAAGGTAGGGTCAAGCTATGTAAGTTCCCAGAGAAGATGGTGATGTAGTACTCTGAGTCCCTAACTGCTACCTCTCCTGATCCGCCTCTGTGATTATGGTATTTAATATGGTTATTGACTCTGCTAGGGGTAATTATATAACTAAATTCACCAACAAGAACTGTAATTCAACTTAAAGAATTTAAGAAAGTCTGCTGGTGAATATTTACAATTTAATTAAACAGTTACTCTTTTCTGTTTGAAAAGTTTTAAACTCAAATATTTTACAACAGTAAATAAATAAAACAGTTCAACAAATGTTTTTCACTTGGGTCAAAATGTCTATCATCTTGTAGACAAAATTAGCTTGCTTGATCATTCACTTGAAGAATTATTATTATTATAAGTTTATAGAAACTCTATCCTATTATGGTCATCACAAACTGGATGCGTATATGTCTTTGGTGAGTATGGATAAGCTGCACAGTTGCCCTAAGCAACTTATCTGAGTCACTGCAGATGGCTCCCTTAGATGCTGGATAAAATCTTCAGATGAAATCTCCAGCAGTTACATACATTATGACTGGCCGGCTATCACAGACAGGCACTGCATTCGTTGCAACGTTAGTAAGAGAAGCCTCTTCTTATTTGGAGACTTTTGGTTAAAGGATTAAACCTGCAATGAATTCAAACGCAATCCCTGTATTTGTCTAACCATATCCCTCTTATGACACAGATGGGGACGCTAGACAGTTTCAGATAAGCGTGCCAGCAGATGCACAAGGTATAGTATAGTATCAACAATCATTTTAATTCAAAGTGATCACAATTTACTTCTACCTTCTTAATTATAAGTATTTTCCCATGATTCGCCTCCATACAATAATTTGGTTGTGGGTAAAACTATTAAGTAATATGTCAAACGATACTTTGAATCAATCCCTTTCATCCTTCTTTATGTTCCTGGTAGGTGTCTCATTCTATTCAAGAAATACTTCTTTAAATACATTTCCCAACTTACAGACACAATTGACCATCTTTCTCGATATATTAATATTTCCGAAGGCGGGCTTTGCCTCTCGAAATTACACATGAGTCGGTAAGTTTCATCATTACACACTGTCCATTCCTAACACATCTTATACACGTCGTATCGCACAGTTGGATTAATCAATATAATTACACACAATTATATACATTTATATATATATATATATATAAATAGATTCGTTCTTACCCTCAGGCACACACAGACTAGCCCTCAATGGTTGATTAAGGTCTGCTAACAAGTGCAGAAGGCAAACGCTGGCATTAACATATGCTCTGCTTTCCCTGCTCTCTGTGTTTTTTTCAAATAATAGTGACTAACCCGAGTTCGAAAGGCCAGTCTATATATAGTCTGACCTCGGACGTACGAGATGGAATCCCCTAGGAATGTAATCAAAATCAGAAAATGTGGGTACCTTTTAGCCTATCGTAAAATGTAAGAAAACTGCTTGTTTAATTATCTCCGTTATTCCTGATGCGATTTTAGTCATTTAAAGCTTACATTATACTGGGAATTAGGCTTTACAAATATATATAATAATCTCTTTGGTTACTACTTGCATTTTCTGTTATGCATAGTTTAAACAGCTAAACTTAGGCCAACCTGAAGCTTCGAATGCATTTAACCTAAGATTTCTCCCGTCCTATAATAGTCTTAGTAAAAGTATTACTACTTACGGGTAGAGTAACATCCCTAATATTGTTTTGATAACCTCTGCCAAGTGGTATTTCTTCCATACTGCTGTAGTAAAATTCCGAAGTTAATCATGTTACACAAATAGGGTCTTGCCATCTTTATTTTCCAAGCATTAGTAAACACAGGACCAAGAAAGCTTTTTCACTGGTCGGTGTATCATGTCTTTTTACAATGTATGGCGCGCCGTAGGGCCAGAGTTATTAGAATTCGTGATGAGAAACAGACGTCATTTCACGACAACGCCATCGGTTCCACGTGGATGACCTTGTTATACCATAGTTTTAGTCTTGTCCCACTAACACTTGTCTGGTTCACGCCATCAGTTCTCTGACTGCCACCAGGTAGTCATCCTCACAGATGCACTGTCTGTCCTGCAAGCTCTCAAGGGTGGTAAACTCCCGCATCTGAGAAATGAACTAAACAAGGTAGCTGCCAAAAAGAGAACCATACTTCAGTGGGTACCATCTCATTGTGGTGTACCCGGAAATGAAAAAGCAGATAAACTTGCAACAAAGGGAGGAGAATGTGAACAAGAAGATAATGAAATCACATACACTGAGAAAAAGAGAGCTATCCAGACTATCAGAAGAGAACAGGATCAACCGAACGACGACTACCACACTCTTGACCGGCAGGGACAGATAACCATTTTTCGCCTCAGGACAGGGCATAACAAACTGAATAAACACATGCACAAGCTACGATTGTCTGCTTCACCACTGTGCACATGTGGAATAAACGAATAAACTGCTGAGCATGTTCTACAGTATTGTCCTCTGTCTGACCAGTTAAGAAAGATAGACTGGCCCAATGACTCAACACTAAACTCAAAGCTATATGGAACTAAAGAGGAACTTCAAACAACAGTCGAATTCATCATGAGAACTCATTTGACGGTGTAAACATCAAAGATGCGATTGCAAGAAGAAGAAGAAGAAGCCACCAGTTCCACGTGGATGACCTTGTTATACCATAGTTTTAGTCTTATCCCACTAACACTTGTCTGGTTCACGCCTTCAGTTCCACGTGGATGACCTTGTTATACCATAGTTTTAGTCTTGTCCCACTAACACTTGTCTGGTTCACGCCATCAGTTCCACGTGGATGACCTTGTTATACCATAGTTTTAGTCTTATCCCACTAACACTTGTCTGGTTCACGCCTTCAGTTCCACGTGGATGACCTTGTTATACCATAGTTTTAGTCTTGTCCCACTAACACTTGTCTGGTTCACGCCATCAGTTCCACGTGGATGACCTTGTTATACCATAGTTTTAGTCTTATCCCACTAACAGTTGTCTGGTTCACGCCTTCAGTTCCACGTGGATGACCTTGTTATACCATAGTTTTAGTCTTGTCCCACTAACACTTGTCTGGTTCATGACATCAGTTCCACGTGAATGACCTTGTTATACCATAGTTTTAGTCTTATCCCACTAACACTTGTCTGGTTCACGCCTTCAGTTCCACGTGGATGACCTTGTTATACCATAGTTTTAGTCTTATCCCACTAACACTTGTCTCTGGTTCACGTCTTCAGTTCCACGTGGATGACCTTGTTCCACTAACACTTGTCTCTGGTTCACGCCTTCAGTTCCACGTGGATGACCTTGTTATACCATGTGGTAGTATTTTATTTAGAATAACATTTGTTACGCACTAAGCAACTTTTTTTTCCTTCTTGAAAGCAGCATTCATTGCTCCGAGTTTGTTGACCTGAAGATAAATTTGGAGGAGAATTCTTAGAAAAAACTGTCAAACAAACATTCAGCGAGAGTTTTGATCAACATTTGGTGCATGACTGTGCACAGATGTCGTCTACAAGTGGTCATGGAAATACTGAGGATGAAAACGGGTCACAGGTCAAGGCCATGTTCGCTAGTTATGAGAAACTGCCATATCTTACTTAGGTTATAGAAGACGAAAAAATGACTCCTGACGAAATAACGGGTCATCTGAAGAGGTGTAACCATCTTCAGTAGACTACATGTAATCGTGTTTGTATTAGAGGGATGTCCAACTAAACACACACAGAAGGGCGGAAACTCAAACTTGTGAACTTCTGGCTGCGTCTTTTGAACAGCTGTCGACAAAAAAAGGCCAGAGACACGAGTTACAGGGATAGACTAATCATCACTGTGTGCCACGTAATAACTTCCAGAGATCTGATTGAAAAGGTCTGCGTGGCAACCAGGGTAAAAAAAAAAAAGTTCAGAAGGAAACGAGCAGCGGGAGATGTGGAGAGCCCAGACTTTGAGGGATTCACAGGTCGACGAAAATAAATGGAGCAGGCTGTTAAGTTAATTGAAAGCGCCCAGTTCAGTGCAGCGTCGATCGTAGCGAGCAAAAAGATTCAGTTTTTAATCGCGCTTCATTCGTCAAAAAAAAAAACCCAAACCGTGCTAAGAAATATAAAACATGAAAGATATATGAATAAATAAAACACGCAAGAAACGATAATGTTATCAAATGTGTGCTGAAATATACCAAATTAAAAACTATTAGGAAAGACATTGTCACATCACCATCCACATTCATAAACTATATTGTCTCATAACCTTTCACCTTCATAAATAATACTGTCACATCACCATTCACCTTGATATATTTTGCTGTACCATCACCATTCACCTTCATAAATTTTGCTGTCCCATCAACATTCACCTTCGTAAATGTTGCTGTCACATCAACATTCACCTTCATAAATTTTTCTGTCACATCAACATTCACCTTCGTAAATTTTGTTATTGGAACAATTGAGTTTAACAACTTTTATTGTACTACTATAGTTAAGTGTTAATTTTTGAGATTTTCACAATTTGTCATTCACAAGAAATAAAATTATTAATGGTGCATCATGATATACAAAACAAATATAACACAATCATCATCTCTCATCTCAACCCATAACCCGTCATGGGTCGTAGGGGTGCCATGGTGGAAGTATCAGCAGACAGGGTCCTCCACTGCTCTCTATTCTCAGCAATGCGTACAAGTGTGGAGAAACCGTGTCCTGCCCATTCTTTGATGTTATCAGCCCAGGATTTTCTTTGCCTTCCTCTTCTCCGTTTACCTTCGACTGTTCCCTGGAGGATCGTTTTCGAAAGGGAGTCATGACGAGTTACATGCCCAAACCAGGCAAGCTTTCGACGTTTCACTATTGACAAAAGTGGTTCTTGATGGCCTGCATAGGTGTTTATCTTCTCTCTAACATAGACATTTGTTTTGTGCTCTTTATAGCAAATGCGCAAAATTCTTCTATAACATTTATGCTCGAAAGCCTGAATCCTTCGCTCCGTATCTGCAGTGAGTGTCCAGCCCTCACACCCATACAAGAGAATAGATAATACAAGTGATTTGTATAATTTGATCTTCACAGGAAAACTGATGTTACTTTTCCAGATCACATTCAACCTTGTCATGGCAGCTGAGGCCATCTCAAGTCTTGTCTTGATTTCTTTATTTGATCTTCCATCACTACATATAGTGGACCCGAGATATTTAAAGGTGTTAACTTCTTCTAACGTTTGCCCATTTAACGTAATAACACAATAACATGTATTTATTGACAGTACAAACCACAGAAATATAACAATACACATAACATGAAGGGTTTTACATTCCGGAAATATTTTCGAAAAAAAAAAATCAAAAAGTCAAATGTTCAAACAATCATGATAATTATCAAGGCTTCTAACGTTCTCACAAGAGTGTCACAGGTTATTGTAACAGTCATCTTATCTTATTTAGGTCATTGTTATATGTCTGATCTATCTATACGTTCCATTAACTTCCAGTTTCTTGTCTTTCTTTCCTTCGCTCTTTCTTTCAGTCTTAACATTGCCCTCTATTGACCTAATACTTTGATCACTAATTGTCCTAGTGTGCCAAGTTTCCAGTTCACGTTTATCTCATCTTATACGTTATCAAGATCACTGACAAATCTAGCTACATGACTGACTGATTGACTAACCATATTGTTATTGTTATGCAGAATTGACATCATTGCACTCCGGGCAAACCCATAGGAGCTCAGTCTCCATCAGTATATGTCGAAGAGTGTGAATGCTAATTGTTCCTGTAGCTCGCTGGTTATAAACACGACGGATGCATCCTCTCATACGTCCATCTCTACTATAACCATATTACCACAGCTTACTGAATATTTATAGTAATGTGGTTAGATTATTCAGTCAACCATATTACTACAGCTTACTGAATAATCTAACCATATTACTATAACTTTATGATTAATCTAACCATATTACTATAAATTCGTGATTAATCTAACCATATTACTATAAATTCGTGATTAATCTAACCGTATTACTAGAAATTAAGGATTAATCCAACTATGTTACTATAACTTCCTGGTTAATCTAACTATATTACTACAATTTCCAGCTTATTGCTATTTTTCCCCTATTTCCCAGCGTCGGGATAATATTCAATTTATAACTGTCTCCTATCATCGTCATCATCATCATCATCGTCATCATCATCATCGTCATCATCATCAACATCACCATCAACCGTTAGTCCCCCTGTGGAGCATACAACCTTCAATCAAGTCATTCCTAGCTCTCAAGTCACGTGGTGTCTGTTCAAGTTCTGTCCTCGTCTTGTTTATCCTTGTAAAGTTTGTTTCCATCTTATTATCGCTGAGTGTTTTTTAATTCTTCCTCTTTTTTTCTGTTGTACCCGGCGATTCCAGAGCAAGGATTACACTGAGATGCTATCAGCAAGTTTCCTCACCGACCTATCTAAAGGTTTCCTCAATGACCTATCAGCAGGTTTCCTCAACGACCTGTCTAAAGGTTTCCTCAACGATCTATCAGCAGGTTTCCTCAACGACCTGTCTAAAGGTTTCCTCAACGACCTATCAGCAGGTTTCCTCAACGACCTGTCTAAAGGTTTCCTCAACGACCTATCAGCAGGTTTCCTCAACGACCTGTCTAAAGGTTTCCTCAACGATCTATCAGCAGGTTTCCTCAACGACCTGTCTAAAGGTTTCCTCAACGACCTATCAGCAGGTTTCCTCAACGACCTGTCTAAAGGTTTCCTCAACGACATCAGCAGGTTTCCTCAACGACCTGTCTAAAGGTTTCCTCAACGATCTATCAGCAGGTTTCCTCAACGACCTGTCTAAAGGTTTCCTCAACGATCTATCAGCAGGTTTCCTCAACGACCTGTCTAAAGGTTTCCTCAACGACCTATCAGCAGGTTTCCTCAACGACCTGTCTAAAGGTTTCCTCAACGATCTATCAGCAGGTTTCCTCAACGACCTGTCTAAAGGTTTCCTCAACGATCTATCAGCAGGTTTCCTCAACGGTTTCCTCAACGACCTGTCTAAAGGTTTCCTCAACGATCTATCAGCAGGTTTCCTCAACGACCTGTCTAAAGGTTTCCTCAACGATCTATCAGCAGGTTTCCTCAACGACCTGTCTAAAGGTTTCCTCAACGACCTATCAGCAGGTTTCCTCAACGACCTGTCTAAAGGTTTCCTCAACGATCTATCAGCAGGTTTCCTGAACGACCTGTCTAAAGGTTTCCTCAACGATCTATCAGCAGGTTTCCTCAACGACCTGTCTAAAGGTTTCCTCAACGACCTATCAGCAGGTTTCCTCACCGACCTATCTGAAGGTTTCCTCAACGACCTATCAGCAGGTTTCCTCAACGACCTGTCTAAAGGTTTCCTCAACGATCTATCAGCAGGTTTCCTCAACGACCTGTCTAAAGGTTTCCTCAACGACCTATCAGCAGGTTTCCTCAACGACCTGTCTAAAGGTTTCCTCAACGACCTATCAGCAGGTTTCCTCACCGACCTATCTGAAGGTTTCCTCAACGACCTATCAGCAGGTTTCCTCAACGACCTGTCTAAAGGTTTCCTCAACGATCTATCAGCAGGTTTCCTCAACGACCTGTCTAAAGGTTTCCTCAACGATCTATCAGCAGGTTTCCTCAACGACCTGTCTAAAGGTTTCCTCAACGACCTATCAGCAGGTTTCCTCACCGACCTATCTGAAGGTTTCCTCAACGACCTATCAGCAGGTTTCCTCAACGACCTGTCTAAAGGTTTCCTCAACGATCTATCAGCAGGTTTCCTCAACGACCTGTCTAAAGGTTTCCTCAACGACCTATCAGCAGGTTTCCTCAACGACCTGTCTAAAGGTTTCCTCAATGACCTATCTAATGGTTTCCTCAATGGCCTATCTAAAGGTTTCCTCAATGACCTATCTAATGGTTTCCTCAATGGCCTATCTAAAGGTTTCCTCAATGACCTATCTAACGGTTTCCTCAACGACCTATCTAAAGCCAAAGTCTTGTCTTCATTTATTGTTGCTTCTTCTGTTATTTATCAAAAGCAAAAAAAAAAAAAAAAAAAAAAAAGTTTCTGAAATAATTTCTGGGGCCGTGATAAAAAGTCATACAAGGTGTCACTGATTTGGATTTTAAAGAACTGCAATATCAATCCCTAAATTATAAATCAACTAGACACGACAGCCACGTCTTCTTCTTTCTTCTTTGATCCTTAGCCGCCGACCGTCAAAGCAGTCAGTGGCCATCACGCCTAGTGGCGTCTTGTAGGGCAACAACAAATTGATTCCACTTTGCTCGATCGGTGACCATCCTTCGTACAGTGCCCCAACTCTGGCTGGCCCACCCTTTGCACCCCAGCCTCCACAGCTCCCCGCCAGGTTGTCCCTGGTCGGCCTCTCCCTCGCTTTCCCCCAGGGGTCCATAGCATAGCTGTTCTTGTGATGGCATCGGGGTCTCTTCTGAGGACATGGCCAACCCAACCCCATCGTCCGCCAGACAGCCACGTGGTTATCAATAAAACTGGACGCAATAGCCATATACGAAGATGTCATTTCTGGGCGTAAATCAACACGAAAAACATAAATGTATACACAGCGCTAGAGGTAAACTTAAAGTCACATAACACCTGTAGGAGAAAGATTTCTACTTAAAGGTGGAAGTGCTGGCTAGATATTAGTATGTACATCGTAATGTGATAACTAGGTCACAGGGTTAACACATCACATTCATTGATACAGAACAGCCAGTTGTGCAATAAAAACTTAACATTTTGCTCATGGATACAGAACAGCCAATCGTGCAATAAAAACTTAACTATTTGCTCATGGATACAGAACAGCCAGTTGTGCAATAAAAACTTAACTATTTGCTCATGGATACAGAACAGCCAATCGTGCAATGAAAACATTTGACTTTACATTCATGGATGCACACAGTGGCGTAACTACCGCCCAGGTGGGCCAGGCATGTCCCTTGGGCCCCCACCAGGGAGTGGGCCCCGAGAAGCAATGGTCCCTTTTCAAATGAGGTCACACATTTTTTTAATTCTTTATATTAAGTTCAAATATTATTTTTATTACTTTGTTGTTGTTGCTAACAGTAGTTAATAAATAATGTTGTTATTGTTATTGTTGATCATATTCGACGTCCTTTCACTTCGGGCAAACCCATAGGTGCTCAGTTTCCCTCAGCAAATGTCGAAGGGTATGAATGCTGATTGTTCCTGTTGCGCGCTTGATGCATACACGCCGGTTGCATCGTCCCATACGTCCATCCCTGCTGGTCTTACGTTTGATACCAAATTCAGCAGTCTTAACCTTGATGATCCATCGATTTGCAGTGTCATTCTCTAACAGGTGATCATTAATTGCCCTCAGTATCTCTCCCCTATCCATATCTAATGCACCTTTAGTTGTGCCCTTCAAGATAGTCTGTCAGCTCTTTCATTGCCTCGTGACCCTGCATGACCAGGACAGTAGATCCATACCAGTTCCTGAAGATTCGAAGCTTCTATGGAGGTTTTCCATTCATGCCGTAGCCATCCACTTCGGACCTTCCGAAGCATGGATTACGAGTCTGATATAATAACTGCCCTTGTTAATGAAGTCTCAGACAGCCACCTTAAAGCTACAGTAGCTGACTCTATCTCCATTCTCATGCTGGAGGTCGTTATCATGTAAGTCACTATGTTCAGCGACGAATCTGCCCTTTACTCTAGCAGGGAAGCCCCAACCTGATTTCTCACCACGAACCACAGACTTATCTGTTTTCACAGTGGCATTATTATCCCCAGCATGATCATTTATCAGCTGATTAATTTCCAGTTCTGCCCTTCCTTTGGCCCAAGTTCTACACTCTGTACCAAGGTAACCATTGGTCCACATTCTACACTCTGCGCCAATGTAACCATTGGTAAAAGTTGTACGCTCTCTACCAATGTAACCATTGATCCAAGTACTACACTCTCTACAGAGGTAACCATTGATCCAACATCTACACTCTATCAAGGTAACCACTGATCCAACATCTACACTATCAAGGTAACCGTTGGTCCAAGTTCTACACTCTCTACCAAAGTAACCATTGGTCAAAGTTCTACTCTTTATCAAAATAAATATTGGTCGAGAATCTACACTCTACCAAGGTAACCATTGGTCCAAGTTTGTCGTAGATTTTTTATAGGAGAATTAAGACTTGGGTTGGTCCCATCTGAATAGATTAGAATAGGTGATAGACACAGTGAGAGTTAGTAAAAGAAATAGATTCCACGAGTGAGATGATAGAATGTGATATAGAGGCTGTCTCTGAAAGCGAAAAAAATTCTTCTCTCTCTCACCTATCTTCTACGACAGCTTTACAGCGTCAGACAGTCTAAACACATATATATATATTTTACCTATATTTCTATCTACTCACGGGCACGCACATACACGTGACGACAGTTAAACACACAGACGTGGGAAACCTATAACAATACTTATATATATATATTCTAGAATGAGCTGACCAACACGCTGATTAATTCCAAGGGAAATTTTAATTATCATTTAAAATTTCTTCACAACACATAGAATTTACATCAAAACATATACAAATAGTCATGAAATATCAAGAGAATGCTACAAGGATGATAGCCCCGTTATGATATTAACTCTAGGTTTAGCCCACAGCCCCGTTATGAGACAGATGATGGCCCAAAGAGTCATAAATACATATGGTTAGGGTCTAATACTGTCCTTCAAAAAGGAACAATTTAATCAAGCAGCCAATCTTCCGTAAGGAGATTATAAAGTGGGTGAATCAATAGTTATCAAAAAAACTCACTCAGTCCACTTTCACTCGGTTCTTTCATCAGGGTACCCTGGCACACGTGCTTACCTAAAAAAAACTTGATGTTGTTCACAGTCTGGCGCAACCTTAGGACACTTCTCTACAGTGAATCTGTATTCTTTGGATAAAGCGAATCCCAGCTCTACAATTACAGGTTTCCTCCACTGTTTTTCGGGGAGCATTCACTTCACCAGTTATGTTTTTAGATTACTGTTCATGTCACTTAGATCAGTTAGGGTAAGCAAGTTTGAACGGGCACACAGAGTCAAAACACGAGGGTTTCCTTCATTTGGGAAAAACTGACCAGTGGACAACTTCTTTTACCAGATAGTTGTCGCGAGGTGTTTTGAGGAGATAGGACAGCTTGAATGGAATGGAAGAATAAAGATAATAATGTCTTATTGATAGCTTCTGAGTTTGAAGAAACTGCCTCTCCTCGGGAAACAGTGTACTAGAAATTTACTTAAAAGAGAATTCTGAAACCCAAACAGGATATTTTCTGGACGATAAATTCTTCCTCAGGGATCCTACAAAAGGACTGTGTAAAGCACACAAGGTTGAGAAAGAGATTTGGTGTCCAGCCACAATTAAAATATCCCGACCCAATAGAAGTTAATTGTATTATGGCTGAGCCCCCAGGGTGTAGATTTATATTTAAAACAAAAATACAGCCCAAATAAAGTTAACAAGAAAAAAATAACAACAGACTCTGTTATGTAAAGTTGAATAAAAGGGTATAGAATCTCACATTTCTTATTATACATATAAATATGAAAAAAGTTTAGCTCTCCTGTTTTATAAAAAAAAATCAACTAGTGTGGTCATCACTTGGACCAGAGATCTTTTCTATGGTAGTGTTGCTGGTAGGTGTTAATACTCATCTCCTCAAGGACTGTAGTAGCTGCGGAGATGATTTGTGTTCGGACTCTCTTGGTGTTGTATGCTCCAGCACTGTGGTCTCATAAACAGTTCTATGGGTTCAGAGGGTGTCAGAGTTTGCTTCCCTGGACTCAGTGCACATCACAGATAAGGATGGGGTAAGTCACCTCTGCTGAATACCTCTTCTGCTTATGGGATGTGTGGTATGGTTACTGGGTGATAGGATATGGTTGGGTATGATAACCTATTTGATAGGGTATGGTGGGTAAGGGTAATCTTTGGTACCATGGACTTGTACCCTGGTTTGTACCCTGGACCTGGTTTAGGTATCTGGTAACCGCAACCTGGTTTAGTATCTGGTAACCACAACTTGGTTTAGTACTGTAACCGCAACCTGGGTTAGTACTGTGTAACCGCAACCTGGGTTGGACTGGAAACAATTGAAGTACCGTTAGTGGTTTTCAAGAGCAATCATCTCCCAAGTCTGATGGCCGGTAAGCGTCCATCAGAAATTACATTAACACAAGGTTAACTACCATTCATTAACAATGGGTGATCTATTATCTATGAACTACTACTTCTTAACTGACATTATAGCGTATCTTGAGTTCTCAGTCTCTATCTGGCTGTCTGCTTAGTTACAGCAGTGGTTTTCCCCATGTGGCAACGAGTTTCACAAACTGTGACATATGGGCTGGGGTCATCAATTGGTTGAGAACCACTGGTTCACCTAGTGCCCATAGAGCAGTATTTTAATTTTGGGGTTTCTGTCAACAATGGTTTGAGAACCACCAGGTAATAGTTTCCTTTGCTGCTTTAACTTGGTGGTGTGTCATTGCTGCCAAGGTCTGAGAACCAATGATTTACATTCTTGCTTACTCGAGCAGTAAATCATTTGGAGGGTAGTCATGGTCTCAAGGCTTGAGAACTACTGACTTACATTTTGTCAGTCAAAGTGGTAAATTCATTAAATAGCTAAATAATTGCAAGCATTCTTAAAGTCCTGGTTCCTGTAGCAAATAACATTCATAAACTGATAATAAAATAGTTCTTCAATCATCAAACATGGTATGTGCATAAAATTGCATTAAATACATATAAAGAACATTCCATGATGCAAAAATTAATGTCCCATACTTCACAAAGGGAAAAGAAGTGATTGAGAACACTTGTATCAAGTTTCTCTCCACATGTAAGCCTACCTTGCCGTGGTTGGAGAGCTTGAGCGCCCCAATGATCCCGGGAGCTATGCCGGCGGGAGTTTTACTCCTGGCAGGGTCACCCAAGCCGGACAGGTCCTGGGTGAAGGGCCAGACTAAATGGGCTGAGGAGTGGGTGGAACCCTATAGGTGTAGATGCAGAACCCACCGGCGAGTGGTACATGCTCTGGTCTGCACCAATCCACCCCCACTTCATGGGTTAAATGCTTTCTTGCCTCATTCTTTACTGTTTGTCGTCTATCGGGAGTAGTTTGGGACCCCATACAGTGTAGGCGCAGTGCCCACCGGCGAGTGGACCATGCTCTGGCCAGCATCAACCGAAACCCCAGGCATGGGTTAAAATCCCGGGTAGATGAAGCTCGTAAGCCTTGGAAGGCAGTTCGTCTAGGAGAAGGAAAACTCTGATCTCAAACCACCTGCTGCCTTGCAGGTAGGCTGGGGACAGTCAAGGGCTAAGGAACGCAACCCTACAGAAACGCTTGTTGAAATCGGATGCACTGGGCTACATGCTCAACGAAACAGTGAAACGTACTTCGCCTAATGAAGATGTCACGAATACAATTTAAGCGTTGTGGTGCTCGTCCCGTGGAGTCCCGCCAGGCGGCGAGAGTGCCGGACCCCCCACCTCGAAGGGGTCCAACCAATACTACTGGTGGTCACCTTCCCCTGAATTGTGGAGTCAAGGTACAGAGGGAAAGAGCAAAAGCTATTGACCAAACACCAAGAACACTCAACATTCTGCAGTGGAATGCAGAAGGAGTTCTGAACAAAAAAGTCCCCCTAAAAACCGCCTTTATGAGGATCAAATAGATGTGGCTTGCATCCAAGAAACGCATCTCAACAGCAACCACAGATTCTCAATATGAGGATACCAGGCTTTCCGACTCGATCGAAAAGGACACAAAGGAGGTGTGCTATTACTTACCCGAAACTCAATACCAAGTAGCGAGGTATCTGTGAACTTCAACGACCAATCGGAAATTGTAGGGGTTGACATTAAAATAAAGGACACGAACATGCGTATCTACAATTTGTATGGCCCACCGAGCAAAGACCTGTCACTTGAAAGTATGGAAATAAAGAGCTCAAACTGCATTGTGGTCGGAGACTTCAACAGCCACTCGGAAAGATGGGGATATCCGGTTACAGACAGTAGAGGAGAGGAAGTGGAGGACTGGGAGATAGACATAAATCTTCACCTTATCAACAGGCCAGATGATAAACCCAGTTTCTACTCTAGAAGATGGCACACCACTTCCACTCCAGACCTAGCTTTTGCCACAGGGGACATATTTCACAAAATTGACAGACAGGTACTTGGCCAGATAGCATGCAGCGACCACAGACCAATAAAGCTAGTGGTTAATATGGAGTATGTTCCCCATGAAGTGAAACCATTGCCCCGATGGAATTACAAAAGAGCTGACTGGGACAGTTTTGCAGTGCTGACTGACAGCCTTTGCAAAACCATCAACACACGAAACAACAGCAGGAAAAATATGGGTGAAAGCTTTAATAGAGCAATACTTCAAGCAGCTATTGAGACTATTCCGAGAGGGGCAAGAAAAAACTATAAACCATACTGGAATGAAGAACTGCAAAAACTTGAAGATGAGGTAGCACAAGCCAGAGACACAGCAGAAACAGAACAAACAACTGAGGCAAACATCTTGCTCAAAGCAACCACTGCAAAGTACAGAAGAACATTAAACCAAACAACACGAGACTGCTGGAAGCAAACAACAGAAAATCTCAACCTAGATAAAGAAGGGAACAAGCTGTGGAAACTAGTTAGAGCTTTGAACAACGAAGAACCTTACAAAAGTCACATCACAATCAAACAAGGTGAAAATATGCTCTCGGGAAAAAAAAGCTGCAAATGCACTCATGGAACACTATGCTGGTGCAAACCACATTGATGTCCCTATAGACAAAAGAAAGGCCATCATTGATGAACAAAGGAATCATGATAACAAAAAGCTTGCACCAGAAGAACACATGATGGCAAAGTTAACAATGCAAGAATTAGAAGAGGCAATGAGGGCGCTAAAGAAAAAGAAGTCACCCGGAAAAGATGGGATAACCAATGAAATGCTAACAGGCCTAGGAACAAAGGCAAAAAAGAAGCTTCTGGCCATCCTAAACTGCAGCTGGAAAAGAGGAATAGTACCACAGGCATGGAAAGATGCCATACTGATTCCAATACCTAAGAAAGACAATGTTCAGACAGAACCAAATGGCTACAGACCTATCAGTCTACTTAGTTGTGTTGGAAAATTGATGGCGCGCATAATAAATACTCGACTTATGTGGCATCTAGAGGAAAAACATCTCTTAGCCCCACAGCAAGCAGGATTCAGGAAACACAGATCCACTGAAGACCAGATCACTTATATAACTCAGAAAATTGAGGATGCTTTCCAAGAAAAAAAGCACACACTGGTGGTTTGGGTGGACCTAGAAAAAGCATTTGACAAAGTGTGGAAAGATGGACTGAAAGTCAAGCTGCAAAGAAGTGAAGTGTGTGGGAGAATGTTCAAATGGATCAGCCACTATCTTGAAAATAGAACGGCCAGAGTCCAACTACAAGGACAGACCAGTAGGAAGATGGTATTGGAGCAGGGTGTTCCCCAAGGGGGAGTCCTGTCACCCACATTGTTCCTCACATATATAAATGACATATCAGAGAATATTCCAAGAAGAACCCACAATGCCTCCTTTGCAAACGACTTAGCCCTGTGGATCTCAGAGGAATATATCTGTACGGCAAGCATTCGGATGCAGCAAGCCCTAACATCACTGGAGGAGTGGGCCAAGGCATGGCTAGTAAAGATAAATGAGGAGAAAACATCATTCACAGTGTTTTCTCTCTCTAACAAACCACAGATCTCCAAATTGGTGCTAAATGGGAAAAATCTACATCTGGATGAAAACCCAAACTACCTAGGCATTACCTTTGATCGCCGCTTGACTTGGAAAACCCAGATTGAAAAAAACAGGACAAGAGCAAGGCAGAGAATGGCAATCATGAAAAAACTTGCTGGCACGGTTTGGGGAGCAGACGAGAGAGTACTAAAGAATCTATATACTGGGCGAGTGAGACCAGTCTTAGAATATGGCATTGCAGCATGGTCAACAGCCGCTAAGTCGAACTTTGACAAAATAAACAGAACCCAAAACCAAGCAATGAGAATCATAACTGGGGGCATGAAATCAACACCAATAAAAGAGTTGGAAAAGATTACTCACCTCCAGCCTATGGAGGATAGAAGAGATAGCAGAGCTCAGCAACAAGCCGAGAAATTCAGGAGGCTGATAGATCACCCAATGCACCAGAGGATAAATGGACTTGGAAGGGGAAGACTGAAGCGAAGCAACTTTGTAGAGACAGTCAAAACAAAGATGAGAGCAGACCCCATAAATGCAATATCAACAGCTACGCCAATATGTACTGCACACAAGCTACCAATTTGGAAACAACAGTGCTTCCCTGAAATGATAGAAAATGTTCCTGGTATTGAGAGAAAGAACAGTCAAACTGAAACAGAAAGGAGAGTCCTAACCACAAAATATATAGAGAAACATTACCCAAGCAACACCTGGATCCATGCGTACACAGATGGATCAGCAACTAATGCAACAGAAGATGGGGGTGGAGGAGTCTTCCTGAGCTTAAGCAATGGCACACAAAAAAAGATAGCAGTCGCAACAGGGAAATTTTCAACTAACTTCAGAGCAGAGGCAGAGGCCATAAAAACTGCATCAGAAATTCTAATGACAGAAAAAAGCTCAGAGAGACCAGTAGTTATCTTTTCAGATGTGCTGTCAGTGATTACAACACTGAAAAGTCAAATAAATGCTGAACTGGATGACCTAACAGTAACACTTCACAGACTATGTCAGCAATACAAAAGAGTTGTGATACAGTGGATCCTTTCTCACTGCAACATCCCTGGAAATGAAGAGGCTGACAGATTGGCAAAGGAAGGGGGAAAACTTCCTCAGCTGGACACAAATATAACCTATGAGGAGTCCAAGAGTTTTATCAAGCGCAGATACAGGCACAAGTGGGAAGAAGAGCATCCAGGCCACACAAAAAATGATCCGTATTACCAGCTCAGCAGAAGTGAACAAGTGGCAATCTTCAGACTTCGCACTGGTCATAACAGATTGAGATACCATCTGTTCAACAAATTAAAGATAGGAACTACGGATGAGTGTGACTGTGGCACTGGTAAAATGACTGCCGAACACCTGCTTCAAAGGTGCCCAACATATGAGGAACAGAGAAGACGCATATGGCCATCACCAGTACCATTCCTGGAGAAAATCTACGGAGATATCAACATCCTCAGGTTGACCACTGCTTTCTTTGAACTTATTCAAGTTGACATCTGAGGGTGAACGAAGAAGAAGAAGAAGAAGTATCAAGTTTGTAGTCTTGACAGAGAACACTGAAGCCTTATAAGAAATAGAAAATAGAAGGACCACTAATACACTTCTGTTTTGCTTGGGTCAATATGCAAATCTCAAAGTAACAACATTAATATAACCCTGTCTTATTTCTGCCAGGCTGTGAAATAAAGATCAGGAGTTAATTAGGTCTAGGACCTCAGCAAACTCATACATTAGTTTGATGGATCTGTAAAGATGCAAATAACCATTATTGTCACTGAAAATGGAAATGCATTTAAACTTTAACAAAAAGTTACTGCAATAGCAAGCTGTTGATAAACATATGATTATTCATGTTATAAAATCAGCAGTATTAGATCTACTTACTTTGCTCAACGAATTCACTAAGGATATTTGCAACCAGAAATGCCCACTCTTAGGGCCCATAAACTCACGTCTGCTTCGAACGATGGTTAGTGGTCTAATGCTTAAAATTCCCTCCAAAATTCCAGGTGTATTTTCGGGTCGACCTCTTGGGTGGCATTGTGCAAATTCATCTTTTGGTCCCAGAGGTATTAAGTTACCTTCGTTTCAACTCGCCCTAGCGTTCACCGTTGCCGGCTGTTTTACATGCGTTCCCTTTGTGAACCCAACACAGGTCACTTCTGGACGTTGCACCGTGTTTTTTTTCACCGGTGACTTTCGCTGGCTAAGGAATAATTTATTACCTTTGGCCTGAGAATCAGCAAGTGAAGACTGTTAAAGAGAGAGAGACTCTTTCATTATAAGAATGAAAAAGTCAACTGAAGGGAAAACGTTTTCAATCTAACGATAGAGATTTTTAGAGGAATAAAATAATAGACAGAACAAAAAGTCGGTGAGAGTCGTTTCACGACATAAGCCCCCTTTTGAAAGTTCGGCCAACGGCCAACTAAGTTCGAGCCGACTCTTCTCTTATGTCGGACACTACATTCATGTATCGTGTCCTCCATTCCTTCAATCCAAATATTTCCTCTTTTTCCTCTGTCGAACGGTATGCCTGTAATCCACACATGGCTATCCGTTTCCTCTTCAATAAGTAGTTGAGGTGGGGTGAGCAAGCCTGCTCGCATGATAATCCCACTCTTCCTTTCCTCCTTCTGGATCCTCCATTGAAGCTTGCCTCCTGGCTAAGAGCTTGCCCTAAAGCCTACACTCTGCTTACAATTGGATCTATAGCACATAGTTTTGCGTGATGAGGTTGCCAGCCTCATACACAACCTTATTTTAGTCATATTGCTTGACCTGCCTAAGGACACATACCTATCTCCCCAGGTATGAGAGCGTGTATGATCCTCTATCGCTGTTTCTCCAGTGACAGAGAAAGATAAGTCTGCCAGTTGTTCCTGCCCACCAGGTACCAAGGAAATTTGGACCTTCTTCACTTTCTGATCCCAGAGAAGGGGTGAGGTTTGTGGTAAAATGGGATGTTATAAATATTTATAGGGGACTAGTGTACTGACTGAGATCAGCTGTGAAGGTATCTGTATCTAATAATGTGGAGTATTACAGATAACCTTACTTGCTACCACATATATATATATATATCTCAGTCAGACCTATTCTGAAATATTGTGATGACTACGTTGAATGTCTAGGGTTATGAAAATGATGAAGTGTAAGTCACAACAACAACAGACAGATAAACAATTTAATTTATTTCACAGTACTTTACAACACTGTGACACTCACACACAAGTAACACTCTATAAGACTATCTTAAAAGAGTCAGTTTGAAAAGTCAAATATATATATATATATATATATATATATATATATATATATATATATATATATATATATATATATATATATATATATATATATATATATATATATATATATATATATATATATATATATGTATTAATTTCTTTACATAGAGATATCCTGATTCAACTACACAGTGAACCAGGAATCACAATCAATATTCTTACAAGTAGTATGTACACAGTTTATCAATTTAATCTTGTTATTGACATATTTTATTATTCTTATCTTATGTGTGTAAGTGTGAAGTAGTAATATGAGTTAATACTGGTTTTGTTTTTCAAGCTAGAGTGTTGTTTGTCATCATGACTTCAAGTGTCTTATCATTGGGAAAAGTTCACAGTTCCTGTCAATTTAAACAGTTTATATTCCCTCTTTATTTACTGTCAATTTTAGAGGGGGGGGGGCACATAATGTTGAGCCCCATGGCCACACTTTCTTAACTTTCGTGATGACTGCAGTAAAGGACTCCTCTGCTCGATTACTTCAATGAGTTCTGGAGCCACCTCACTGGTCGCTATCTGGACCCAGTAGTATGCTGTCAGCCTCAGGATTCAGTAACTCAGGCCAAATGCTGCCTCAATGACTTTTGACCACCGTCCCTGAAACAAGAAGGTTGTACCTCCTATTTCAAAACTAAGTCATAATCCATTTCCACAATGAGCACAATACATAACAAACACTTGTGTTCAGTGCTGTAGGCCACTACTAGCTTCATCTGAAACAAATTACACCAGTATACTCCTTCCTAATGGTTACTACGCCTCTGCCATTCCAGCATTATTTCTTCCTAGTCCATAAGATAGGTGTCAGTGTACTGTTTGGCAATCCCATGCAGTTTTACTTTTTTCCGACACCTCCTATTCAGGTTAGAGCAATATTTAGGCTTTTCTCAAGTTGGCCACTGAACTACACACATATATATAGACATAAATCATCAATTCACATTCAATTTTCATTAAAAAGATATCAAATATTTCAGCTTACCACAATTCAATGGAAATAATAAACAGTTTCGTTGACTGGCAATGAATAGGCACAAATTCCGATCTGCCTCTTGTCCCAGGCTTTTATTTTAGAAAAAAATATGCACTGGTGCTCAACGCACTGTTCTTAGTAGGTTTATTACAAGATGTGGCAAGGAACAGACGCTCTGAACTGACTATATTGGCAGATCTAACCAATCATGCCATGTCTACACATCTTTTCAAAAAAGTACCCCTTCTATTCGTTTCCCATAACAACAGAAAACTAGTATTTGCAGTCCAACTAATCGTGTTTAGTCTTACATCTCATTCCCGCCAATCAAACAGGAGTTAACATGGTAGGCTATTTCCGTAACGTAATGTTTTTCAAACACGTTATAAAAAAAATTTTATGAGCAGAAATGATTTCATGCTGTCAGGCACCCCCACTATTGTATTTTGGCCATAATTATTTTATTAACAGACTAAAGGCGTAACACATAACATATTCTTGGCTAGCAAGTCCTGCCGTACAATAATATATAAGTTAAAGCGAGCTACATGGTGGCGTTCCAAATATGTGTTTTCCAAAGATAGTCGTATATTTGTTTTTTACCACGCGTTCACTTCTATGTCATAGGGTGTCTTCTGTACTTTCAGGAGCTTAGATGTAATTCAGTAGAATTTCATATTTCCTAATAAGCATTTTTCATGTTTTTAAACCTGATTCTTGTAGTAGTAGTAGTGTTTTTCTGACACTGTTTATTTGAAAAAAAGTTAGTGCTGGCCTTACACGTGGGATTGGCGTTACTATTAATCTCGCGACGCGTGTAGTGTTGCATGTTTCCTGCCTTCAGTCGTCCCTCTCTTTCTCCTACTTTCATCTGTCTTTTAGTTACGCCGTGTATAAAATGGAATGAATGAAATATTAAATCTAGGTCATTGATCAGCTTGCGTATCTCAAGGTTTTTCTTAAAAAGGCAGTACACATTTCATTGAAGAAAGCGTGTAGTGATACAGTAGGCTTTTACTATCAACGTGAAAGCGTTACAATTTGCAGACGAAGTAGAAAACAAGGGGGATTTCGAGTACAGTCATTGTGACAGCACTGTTCTTTACCATTCTTCTTTCCTTTTATTAAATTTATTTGTTAGGCTTTGCATTTACGTTTTAATTTATATATGTGGATTAGAATATTCCACGACAAGGTTATCAGAACTGACTGAAGACTAAGTGCTTGAGGCTCATGTTCCTCTTTAGCCGTTTCTCCCGTGTTAAAGGAAGATATTCCTGAAACATATTTCATCCCACCAGGTACCAAGGAAATTTGGACCCGCTTCACTTTCTGATCCCAGAGAGTGGGTGAGGTTATCGGAACTGAGTAAAGTCTTAGTGCCTGAGGGTCCTGTTCCTCTACAGCCGCTTCTCCCATGTTAAAGGAAGATATTTCTGAAACATGTTTCATCCCACCAGGTACCAAGAAACTCTGGCCCGGCTTCACTTTCTGCACGCAGATAGGGGGTGAGACTATCAAAACTTGTTCAGAATTAAGTGCACTGGGGTGGTCAATCCCTTTGCACTCTTCCAACTTTTCAGTGAAAATGTTGGAAGATGAGTTAGGCATTGGAGTCTCCATAGCCTGTTCAGTCACACCATCTCTGGATCGTGCTGAGTCTCCTAAGATGATATATTTCCCTCCTTGAGGTATCGGGTAAATTCGTTCATCTAATATTGCGGCCTTTACTTTGCCGTTTACAAAGTTCGACCTAACTTCTACATAAGCTAAAGGCAAAATCATCCTTCTGTTGTTTATCATGGGTGCTGTTACCTCAACATCCTCTTTGGTGACTTGATCAAGGTCGATAACAGAGGCAGAGACAAGGGCATCACACCCAAGACCATGATAATACAAACAGGTGATTTCTTCTCCATTTACTGTGGCAGTCTCCACATTTTGAGAATCCCTGTATCCACTCCGGGCCTTCGTCAAGTTCCCATCCATGGTAGGGACCTTAGCTTTGTATGAAGCATGTGGGATTGGGTCTAACTGATGTAGGGTGGCCGACAGGTGATGCTCAAGAACATCCCTTCCCTTCCCATAGGGTTGCGTAATCCTTTTCTGTTGAGTGATCCTATTTGGTTGAGCGATCCTATTTACCAGGTTTTTGGTGCGGTTGTTTTCGATATGCTTGTTGTGAGTTTTTGCTGAGGATGAGGAAGGTCTCTTCAGATTATCAGCACTCTTGTGCTTAATCTTGTTCTCAGGATGGTCTAGCTGTCTCCGTTTGGATATACATACCTCTGCTCTGTCTGAGCCTGAATTATGAGACATAGACTTGGCTTCATGTGGTGCAGTTATATTTACCACTGAAGATGGTGATGCAACTGGCAAAGGAGTGGCATGACGAGTATTCCTAGATTCAAGTTTATCCCTGGATTCCATATTTGTAGGTTGAAACTGAGTTTCCATTTCTTCCTTACACTGGAGGGATTTTTCTTGTCTTTGACTCTCATGTTCCACATTCTCTTCCTTGCATTTTGCTCTCCCTTCCTTCCTTTTCGCTTCTCTCATCCTGTATTTTTCCATCCTTTGTGAAACAAAAGTATCCAGTTCTTCTCCGGAGAGTTCACACTCAATGGCTAAATCTGTCCAGAATGTTCTCCACTCATCCAACTCTACAGATTCTTCCATTATATCCGTAGTGGTTCGTTGAGCGAGTATGAGATCTCTAACTCACAAACAATAATTAAGGCAAAAATACTTTCTATAGTCTTAACTATACTAAAGTATTACAAAACCATATATTAAATCAAACCAGCCTTATATAACCATCAAATTAAAATTAAGTTAACAATAGGTAACTAATTACCAGCAGTACCACCAAGAAGAGTTCTCATAACAGAACTTAAAATCTGCTTTTCTTGCAAAAATTTATATGTATTTTAGTCTAGGGTAATTTATATGTCCCCTCTTTAATCTAATCCTAGACTTGGACACCAATAAGTGACAATTACCTACAGCAGTAGTGGTCTAGGAAAGATAAAGAGTTTTCATATCTCAGACAAGTGTCTAAATATGAAATAAGAGTTTATCCCGGACACGAGCGTCCCAGTTGTCGAGAGGTGTTTTGAGGAGATAGGACAGCTTGAATGGAATGGAAGAATAAAGATAATAATGTCTTATTGATAGGTTCTGAGTTTGAAGAAACTGCCTCTCCTCGGGAAATAGTGTACTAGAAATTTACTTAAAAGAGAATTCTGGTACCTAAACAGGATATTTTCTGGACGATAAATTCTTCCTCAGGGATCCTACAAAAGGACTGTGTAAAGCACACAAGGTTGAGAAAGAGATTTGGTGTCCAGCCACAATTAAAATATCCCGACCCAATAGAAGTTAATTGTATTATGGCTGAGCCCCCAGGGTGTAGGAGCCGCGGTAGCATAGTGGTTAGTGCACTGGCTTCCTAGCGCAGTGGTCTATGGTTCGATCCCCAGATGAGGCGGAAAAATTTTTAGGCCACAAACGGCTCCTGGGTCGACCCAGCCCCAAATGGGTACCAGAGCTACTCTGGGAAGGTTAAGGCGGCCGGCGTGATGCCGACCACATCACCCCTCGTGTGCCGACGGTCAAGATAATATGGGCCTAACACCATATTCCCAATATGCCTAAATGGGCGTGTAACGGGTTCCTTTACATTTACCTTTACCCCAGGGTGTAGATTTATATTTAAAACAAAAATACAGCCCAAATAAAGTTAACAAGAAAAAAATAACAACAGACTCTGTTATGTAAAGTTGAATAAAAGGGTATAGAATCTCACATTTCTTTTTATACATATAAATATGAAAAAAGTTTAGCTCTCCTGTTTTATAAAAAAAAATCAACTAGTGTGGTCATCACTTGGACCAGAGATCTTTTCTATGGTAGTGTTGCTGGTAGGTGTTAATACTCATCTCCTCAAGGACTGTAGTAGCTGCGGAGATGATTTGTGTTCGGACTCTCTTGGTGTTGTATGCTCCAGCACTGTGGTCTCATAAACAGTTCTATGGGTTCAGAGGGTGTCAGAGTTTGCTTCCCTGGACTCAGTGCACATCACAGATAAGGATGGGGTAAGTCACCTCTGCTGAATACCTCTTCTGCTTATGGGATGTGTGGTATGGTTACTGGGTGATAGGATATGGTTGGGTATGATAACCTATTTGATAGGGTATGGTGGGTAAGGGTAATCTTTGGTACCATGGACTTGTACCCTGGTTTGTACCCTGGACCTGGTTTAGGTATCTGGTAACTGCAACCTGGTTTAGTATCTGGTAACCACAACTTGGTTTAGTACTGTAACCGCAACCTGGGTTAGTACTGTGTAACCGCAACCTGGGTTGGACTGGAAACAATTGAAGTACCGTTAGTGGTTTTCAAGAGCAATCATCTCCCAAGTCTGATGGCCGGTAAGCGTCCATCAGAAATTACATTAACACAAGGTTAACTACCATTCATTAACAATGGGTGATCTATTATCTATGAACTACTACTTCTTAACTGACATTATAGCGTATCTTGAGTTCTCAGTCTCTATCTAGCTGTCTGCTTAGTTACAGCAGTGGTTTTCCCCATGTGGCAATGAGTTTCACAAACTGTGACATATGGGCTGGGGTCATCAATTGGTTGAGAACCACTGGTTCACCTAGTGCCCATAGAGCAGTATTTTAATTTTGGGGTTTCTGTCAACAATGGTTTGAGAACCACCAGGTAATAGTTTCCATTGCTGCTTTAACTTGGTGGGGTGTCATTGCTGCCAAGGTCTGAGAACCAATGATTTACATTCTTGCTTACTCGAGCAGTAAATCATTTGGAGGGTAGTCATGGTCTCAAGGCTTGAGAACTACTGACTTACATTTTGTCAGTCAAAGTGGTAAATTCATTAAATAGCTAAATAATTGCAAGCATTCTTAAAGTCCTGGTTCCTGTAGCAAATAACATTCATAAACTGATAATAAAATAGTTCTTCAATCATCAAACATGGTATGTGCATAAAATTGCATTAAATACATATAAAGAACATTCCATGATGCAAAAATTAATGTCCCATATTTCACAAAGGGAAAAGAAGTGATTGAGAACACTTGTATCAAGTTTGTAGTCTTGACAGAGAACACTGAAGCCTTATAAGAAATAGAAAATAGGACCACTAATACACTTCTGTTTTGCTTGGGTCAATATGCAAATCTCAAAGTAACAACAATAATATAACCCTGTCTTATTTCTGCCAGGCTGTGAAATAAAGATCGTGAGTTAATTAGGTCTAGGACCTCAGCAAACTCATACATTAGTTTGATGGATCTGTAAAGATGCAAATAACCATTATTGTCACTGAAAATGGAAATGCATTTAAACTTTAACAAAAAGTTACTGCAATAGCAAGCTGTTGATAAACATATGATTATTCATGTTATAAAATCAGCAGTATTAGATCTACTTACTTTGCTCAACGAATTCACTAAGGATATTTGCAACCAGAAATGCCCACTCTTAGGGCCCATAAACTCACGTCTGCTTCGAACGATGGTTAGTGGTCTAATGCTTAAAATTCCCTCCAAAATTCCAGGTGTATTTTCGGGTCGACCTCTTGGGTGGCATTGTGCTAATTCATCTTTTGGTCCCAGAGGTATTAAGTTACCTTCGTTTCAACTCGCCCTAGCGTTCACCGTTGCCGGCTGTTTTACATGCGTTCCCTTTGTGAACCCAACACAGGTCACTTCTGGACGTTGCACCGTGTTTTTTTTCCACCGGTGACTTTCGCTGGCTAAGGAATAATTTATTACCTTTGGCCTGAGAATCAGCTAGTGAAGACTGTTAAAGAGAGAGAGACTCTTTCATTATAAGAATGAAAAAGTCAACTGAAGGGAAAAAGTTTTCAATCTAACGATAGAGATTTTTAGAGGAATAAAATAATAGACAGAACAAAAAGTCGGTGAGAGTCGTTTCACGACAATAGTCTTGGTTCACTATACACTCTTTCAATACTTGTCGGAAATATTAATGTTATTTCTTGTAATTATTCTCGCCGCCAGGCAGCATGTATATTTGAGTTTATTGTGAAGAAATAAAGTCTGGCTCAAAGGCCCAGTATAAACATTTAGTCTTTAGAAAACCGTTAGTGGGATTGGTATTACTGTCTATCTCTGATGGCACATGCACTGTCAGACCAGTGTTACTTGAAACAACCCACGTGGTTAAAGATAGGAAATGTCTATGCTTCTCACAAGTATGTCTCTTTACTAAACGCCGGCAAGTTTGGATCACCCCAGTATTCACTGCATAAAATGGAAAAAGCACATATAAAATAATTATACATACTATGTATAAGGATATAACTTATATTTTAAACTGCAAGCGTAGAGCTTATCATTTAACACTTCCCGTGAAATAAGTTATATTATAAAATCAATCATCATGAATTTGAAATACATATAAATATATTTCGTCAACACTCATGAGACATCTAGCAGTTATAAGTTAGTTTAAAATATTCTCGACTGAGTATTAGCCGTTAAATTAAATTTTTTAAAATAGCCGAATGGGTTTAGCTAGAATTTTATAATTATCTTGCTTTCCACTGTAACTCGTCGACTAAAGAATATAACCAACTATAAACTTAATTCCTCTGCACAAAAGAACTAGTAAAATGAAATCGGCGATTTAACACTTAATCACTTCATAAATACTAGATATTATATAGTTACCTCAACCACAGCACTACAGACTAAACCATGAACTAGAATACTGTAATCTAATGGTAATCTAGAACTCGGCAAATGTTGCCAAGAAACTCAGACTTCGCCAAAACACAGATATTTGATCTAGCACAGCGATCTGTCTACTACAGCTTTACGAGTGAGAATTAAATTAAAGTTTCAAACTTGGGTTAATATTTTAAACCAAACAAAGGATGAACTATTTCCCCCGCCCCGATCTCTCCCCCTTCTCATAACAGCATGTCGTAACTGCCACCAGTGCGATTTCGCACCTTCGCTAGCAAACTGACCGAGAGCGTGAATGTCATGGAAAAACCCAGACTATATGTCTGCTCTGGGCGAATGCTTGTTGGCGCGATTCACACCTCCGTCCAGCTATCGGACCGTGAGCGCTCGTGTCAGGTGCAGATGCAGAGGGCGATATTCACACTTTCCGAGAAACCGGCCTGAAAAACGCTGTGACAGGTGAAAATGCTATATGATAGGTCGGCCCTATGTCTGAGATGGACTGAGACATAATCGCACCTCTCGTCAAACTGCGCGCATGACATCTGCGTAATCAAGTTACTCTTCAGTATGAGAAAGAAAAACGATGATGGGAAAGAAATATATTTTTTCGCAACGAACGAATGCGAAAATATAGGAAAAAGGTAAAGAGAGATAATAAAAATAGAGGACACGGGTGGAAGGAAAAAAGAGGACGTAGAAAATTTATAGATCATAAATGTCTACGTGACAAAGTTATACACTCTGTCAAGGGAACCATTGGCCCAAGTTCTACACTCTCCACCAAGGTAACTATTGCCACAAGTTCTACACTCTATCAAGGTAACCATTGATCCAACATCTCCACTCTATCAAGGTAACCATTGGTCCAAGTTCTACACTCTATCAATGTAACCATTGGCCCAAGTTCTACACTCTATCGAGGTAACCATTGGTCCAAGTTCTACACTCTATCAAGGTAACCATTGGTCCAATGAAATGAGAAGGGTCCCCTTCATTTGTGCCGGGGGCTCTTCCTGCTTAGTTACGCCACTGGACACACAGCGCCCAGTCCTGCAATAAAAACTTTGCTTTATATTCATGTATACGTAATAGTCATTCATTCAAGAGTAACTTGACCTTTTCATGTTAAAATTCCCTGTCACTCCTTGGGAAAAATGTGAGGGAGAGGATTTCTGTAAGTAGATCGAGAAAAAAATAGGCTTCCTCTCCCCTCCGGTGAAGTTTTGGTTGTGCGTGGAGCTAGCAATCTCATCACGTAAATATGCTGATACATTAACCATTATTGCAATAGTAGGTGGTGAGCTTCTGTGCAGGTTCCTGCAAGGTTGCAGGTCGATGTTGCCGACGGAGCCAGAAAAGAGCATTGTTCCAGTCACATTCATCAACAGAGAACAGTCAGTCCTTCAAAAGTTTCTTGTTTAAAACACCATTTTGTGGAGACAATTATTCTATTCTATGTGTTGTCATTTATAGGTCAACCTGACTTACTGACACTCTGACCGACTGAGACACACGGATAGATGACATACTGAAAATGACATACTGACTCTGACAGATCATCACACTGTCATGACAGACAACACAGAGACATTGACACTAGCACAGACAATTACACAGAGACACCAGTGGTTAGACGATATAAAAGTTTACCAGACTAACAAATAGACATACAGTGACATCAACGGACAGACAATATAAGAGTCACCGACTCCTGTCAAACTGTCACGTCAAGAATATCAGCGAGTATTAATTCCGTTACAGTGAAGATGTTTAGCGTGTTGGCTCATTACATATCACAAGTCATGGACTTTTTCTCTGGTGTTAAGACCTTCCGAGTGAGAAAGTAGCACTTCATGGGCGTGGCCTTCCCTTTCATGACCACCTCCCCCCTGTATTCAAAGTGAAAGCTCTCGTCACTGTTGACGGGATCGTGCAGGAATCTGTCACACACAAAGATAAAACAAAATTAGCCAATGTGAAGAGTGCAGCACCGTTTGATTCTTTTGTTTTAATATGCGTTTTGGCGAGATACGCCACAATCAACTTAACCACAAGCTCGGTCGGCTATATTAAAGCACGTGACCAAATGTAATAGACCTTTTGGTCTGGTCAGGATTATTGATGTTGTACGATGTAAGACAAAATTTCTGAACTGTTGTAAATGATTCGTTGGACAATCTAGATTTCGTCAGTAAGTTGCTTTGTGTTCCAGAAACAAATCTAGGTGCAAGACTAAGTGACAGTTTATATTTAAACTGTCACTAACACTGGGTGTGAACATGAACAGAGAAAACACATACGATTGTGAGCGTACATGAACTATAGCCAGACTGTACTTGTAGAAACACTCCCTTCAGATGTGTATTCATATATATGTATGTATGTGAGTGTATGTATATATATATATATATATATATATATATATATATATATATATATATATATATATATATATATATATATATATATATATATATGCTAGAAGCAACATAGATAAAGAAAAACAATGTTACCAAAATAAGAATACATAAAGGACAAGTAACTTATTTTACGTTGGGACATAAATGGCAGAAAGAAGAAATCATGCCCTACATAAAAATATGATATTTTTGACTCTGATGGCAAAAGCAGTTTTATTGCACGTATCTCAAACATGGGGGACCGAAGACGCAGCAAGAGCGATGAATGCAGTCAGCGACGCATAGCTAGACTGCTTGCGTCAGGGCCAGCGACCCATAGCTTGACTGCTTGCGTCAGGGTCAGCGAACCAGAGCTGACCAAGACCCTACTCCACCTCCAAGTGGTGGTTCTGGAAACAGGCTGCATCACTGCAGTCTGGCCGAGAGAGTAGGGATCGAAGAGGGAAGGCAAACCCGGTCCCAAAAATGCCAGGCTGAAATCGGTTGCGACGGGCCGAAAGGCGCAAATATCGCAGCCCGCTATAAACGGCCACACAACGTAACCAACATACTTTTAAGGACGAAAGCAGAAGAAGAAGAAAACACGGAGAACAATAAAAACGGGAAGCAAAAAGTTAAAGATTATTTTTAGTTAATCTAGTGTAGAACTCAAGGATTAATGTCGTTTTTAGTTGATCTAGTGTAGAACTCAAGGATTAAAGTTGATTTTAGTTAATCTAGTGTAGAACTCAAGGATTAAAGTTGTTTTTAGTTGATCTAGTGTAGAACTCAAGGATTAAAGTTGTTTTTAGTTAATCTAGTGTAGAACTCAAGGATTAAAGTTGCTTTTAGTTGATCTAGTGTAGAACTCAAGGATTAAAGTTGTTTTTAGTTGATCTAGGGTAGAACTCAAGGATTAAAGTTTTTTTTTAGTTGATCTAGCGTAGAACTCAAGGATTAAAGTTGTTTTTAGTTGATCTAGTGTAGAACTCAAGGATTAAAGTTGTTTTTAGTTGATCTAGTGTAGAACTCAAGGATTAAAGTTGTTTTTAGTTAATCTAGTGTAGAACTCAAGGATTAAAGTTGTTTTTAGTTAATCTAGTGTAGAACTCAAGGATTAAAGTTGTTTTTAGTTGATCTAGTGTAGAACTCAAGGATTAAAGTTGTTTTTAGTTGATCTAGTGTAGAACTTAAGGATTAAAGTTGTTTTTATTTGATCAAGGGTATAACTCAAGGATTAAAGTTGTTTTTAGTTGATCTAGTGTAGAACTCAAGGATTAAAGTTGTTTTTAGTTGATCTAGTGTAGAACTCAAGGATTAAAGTTGTTTTTAGTTGATCTAGGGTAGAACTTAACGGATTAAAGTTGTTTTTAGTTGATCTAGGGTAGAACTCAAGGATTAAAGTTGTTTTTAGTCGATCTAGTGTAGAACTCAAGGATTAAAGTTGTTTTTAGTTGATCTAGTGTAGAACTCAAGGACTAAAGTTGTTTTCAGTTGATCTAGTGTAGAACTCAAGGATTAAAGTTATTTTTAGTTGATCTAGTGTAGAACTCAAGGTGAAAGTTGTTTTTAGTTAATCTAGTGTAGAACTCAAGGATTAAAGTTGTTTTTAGTTAATCTAGTGTAGAACTCAAGGATTTAAGTTGTTTTTAGTTGATCTAGTGTAGAACTCAAGGATTAAAGTTGTTTTTAGTTGATCTAGTGTAGAACTCAAGGATTAAAGTTGTTTTTAGTTAATCTAGTGTAGAACTCAAGTATTAAAGTTGTTTTTAGTTGATCTAGTGTAGAACTCAAAGATTAAAGTTGTTTTTAGTTGATCTAGTGTAGAACTCTACCTTTACACACGATTACTCTTGGCAGATTTGTAGATAGAAGGATAATGATGATTCTATCTCAAGGGCTTGTTCATAAGATATTTCAGAAGTCAAGAACAATGCTGCGTTGGGCAAGGCAATTGATAACTTGTATCAGATCCGCCGCCTTTTATGAAGAATTAAGCAATTATTAATTTCAGCTCGTTCAAGCCCCCACCCTGATTTACTCAGTGGAATTCTTATTATGGTATAGCTCTGTTTAGAGTGTATTTAGTAAATTGACTGAGATAAACATGCAGAACATCCAAAATGGTTAAACCGACGTTAAATTTGTACATTTACAAATATCAAATTTAATAATCAACTAAGTTTGAACAGTTAAAAAAAATTGAATAATCTTTAACAGAAACTACACATCATCGTGTGATGGTAGGGTGTTTTATATAAGAAGTCATTTGGCAGCTTTTAGGTTTGATTTAGCTGCAATTGGTAGTTTCTTCTACCGCTGGGTTTTTGGGTTCTGTGCAGATAGGTCACTGGAGTTCTAGCGTCTCTGGTCAAGATTAAAGGCGCAACACGTTCCAAGTAAGATTGGGGAGTAACTCCAAAGCTGGTCCCGCGTCTCTAAGACCCTCTGATTATGGTGTCTAGTTCGACGTCAGTCCACTTCTACCCTCACTTTGTTCCAGAGATTAGTACCCTCAGCTGGTACCACCAAGCCAATCTTGGCTCACAGACTGTTTGCTCAGAGGAATAAAGGCACTGGAATAGGCCTCTTGCACGTTTCTGGGGTGTTGTTATGTTAACAATGTATTCCCACTATGACTCCGTGTTTTCCGTTTCCTCAGATCCCGGTTGTCTTTGTTAAATTGTAGAGTTTATTCTGGGCTCTGAAGTCCTCAAAATTGCTCAAGCAAAGTCCAGGCTGATATGGAATTGATTCTAGTCTTAACTCTGGCAGTCTAGTGGTCGTCTTAGCAAGCGATTCTTACAGTGAACTAGACTTGAAAAAAAGCCAAGTTATATTGCCTGTCTTCCCCCTCATTTGTTTGTTACGATGTTAAGCAGAGCGCCAATCGTTTCAAACATGCGTGTTTTGTGGGGTAATTTCAAAATATTTCCACGTAGGAAAACTTCTGCGCGTAATGCCGAGGTCACCTCTCCCATATATGGCCATAAAACATCCAATTGCCTTCTCTGCAAGTACCTACAAATACAACATCTTACTTTTATCTCAAGTAATATCTTCGTAATACTGCTATCTGGATGCTTTAACCTCATTTCGTCTTCCATTTGCATATCGGTAATATGTCCGCAGACGGATAATTTATCTCCCCGTCGTTGTGCAAACACCGACCCTCGTGTAACCATCTGGGCTGTGCCTCTTTACTACAGTAATTAGGGAATTCCAATCGCCATATCAGCGCTAAATAAACTGGCTGGGGGTACGTCGTGCTAATCCGGCGCGGCCAAGGTTTGTTACATGAGAATTTTACCAACATGACTGTCGTTCAAGATTGCATCACCTGTCTACTCTCTCTCTCTCTCTCTCTCTCTCTCTCTCTCTCTCTCTCTCAGCAGGGATGGTTAGGTAAACAGACAAAGCGAATTATTACCGAAAGGAGTAAAAGAATGTTTGAAAATACAAAATATCTGCTACATAGCAGAGAAAGAAAGCGGTGCCTACCATTGAAAAGCATGTAATAAGTTAGTGCAACAAATGTCACAAAATACGGCCGTAGTGAACAAGAGGGCGACCCAAAATATCACAATTAAGAACAGAAAAAAGCACAAATGGCTGTCACTAGTAACATTCCGGGAAAAGCTACGGAGACACCAACAACCTGCAGCAGAACACTGCCTTACTTTCACATCTGAGAGTGCAGGAACTACGGAGACACCAACAACCTCCAGCAGAACACTGCCTTACTTTCACATCTGAGAGTGCAGGAACTACGGAGACACCAACAACCTCCAGCTGAACACTGCCTTACTTTCACATCTGAGAGTGCAGGAACTACGGAGACACCAACAACCTCCAGCAGAACACTGCCTTACTTTCACATCTGAGAGTGCAGGAACTACGGAGACACCAACAACCTCCAGCAGAACACTGCCTTACTTTCACATCAGAGAGTGCAGGAACTACGGAGAAACCAACAACCTCCAGCTGAACACTGCCTTACTTTCACATCTGAGAGTGCAGGAACTACGGAGACACCAACAACCTCCAGCAGAACACTGCCTTACTTTCACATCTGAGAGTGCAGGAACTACGGAGACACCAACAACCTCCAGCAGAACACTGCCTTACTTTCACATCTGAGAGTGCAGGAACTACGGAGACACCAACAACCTCCAGCAGAACACTGCCTTACTTTCACATCTGAGAGTGCAGGAACTACGGAGACACCAACAACCTCCAGCAGAACACTGCCTTACTTTCACATCTGAGAGTGCAGGAACTACGGAGACACCAACAACCTCCAGCAGAACACTGCCTTACTTTCACATCTGAGGGTGCAGGGACTACGGAGACACCAACAACCTCCAGCAGAAGACTGCCTCACTTTCACATCTGAGAGTGCAGGGACTACGGAGACACCAACAACCTCCAGCAGAACACTGCCTTACTTTCACATCTGAGAGTGCAGCGACTACGGAGACACCAACAATCTCCAGCAGAACACTGCCTTACTTTCACATCTGAGAGTGCAGGAACTACGGAGACACCAACAACCTCCAGCAGAACACTGCCTTACTTTCACATCTGAGAATGCAGGAACTACGGAGACACCAACAACCTCCAGCAGAACACTGCCTTACTTTCACATCTGAGAGTGCAGGAACTACGGAGACACCAACAACCTCCAGCAGAACACTGCCTTACTTTCACATCTGAGAGTGCAGGAACTACGGAGACACCAACAACCTCCAGCAGAACACTGCCTTACTTTCACATCTGAGAGTGCAAGAACTATGGAGACACCAACAACCTCCAGCAGAACACTGCCTTACTTTCACATCTGAGAGTGCAGGAACTACGGAGACACCAACAACCTCCAGCAGAACACTGCCTTACTTTCACATCTGAGAGTGCAGGAACTACGGAGACACCAACAACCTCCAGCAGAACACTGCCTTACTTTCACATCTGAGAGTGCAGGAACTACGGAGACACCAACAACCTCCAGCAGAACACTGCCTTACTTTCACATCTGAGAGTGCAGGAACTACGGAGACACCAACAACCTCCAGCAGAACACTGCCTTACTTTCACATCTGAGAGTGCAGGGACTACGGAGACACCAACAACCTCCAGCAGACCACTGCCTTACTTTCACATCTGAGAGTGCAGGAACTACGGAGACACCAACAACCTCCAGCAGACCACTGCCTTACTTTCACATCTGAGAGTGCAGGGACTACGGAGACACCAACAACCTCCAGCAGAACACTGCCTTACTTTCACATCTGAGAGTGCAGGAACTACGGAGACACCAACAACCTCCAGCAGAACACTGCCTTACTTTCACATCTGAGAGTGCAGGAACTACGGAGACACCAACAACCTCCAGCAGAACACTGCCTTACTTTCACATCTGAGAGTGTAGGAACTACGGAGACACCAACAACCTCCAGCAGAACACTGCCTTACTTTCACATCTGAGAGTGCAGGAACTACGGAGACACCAACAACCTCCAGCAGAACACTGCCTTACTTTCACATCTGAGAGTGCAGGAACTACGGAGACACCAACAACCTCCAGCAGAACACTGCCTTACTTTCACATCTGAGAGTGCAGGAACTACGGAGACACCAACAACCTCCAGCAGGGAACTGCCTTACTTTCACATCTGAGAGTGCAGGAACTACGGAGACACCAACAACCTCCAGCAGAACACTGCCTTACTTTCACATCTGAGAGTGCAGGAACTACGGAGACACCAACAACCTCCAGCAGAACACTGCCTTACTTTCACATCTGAGAGTGCAGGAACTACGGAGACACCAACAACCTCCAGCAGAACACTGCCTTACTTTCACATCTGAGAGTGCAGGAACTACGGAGACACCAACAATCTCCAGCAGAACACTGCCTTACTTTCACATCTGAGAGTGCAGGAACTACGGAGACACCAACAACCTCCAGCAGAACACTGCCTTACTTTCACATCTGAGAGTGCAGGGACTACGGAGACACCAACAACCTCCAGCAGAACACTGCCTTACTTTCACATCTGAGAGTGCAGGGACTACGGAGACACCAACAACCTCCAGCAGACCACTGCCTTACTTTCACATCTGAGAGTGCAGGACTACGGAGACACCAACAACCTCCAGCAGAACACTGCCTTACTTTCACATCTGAGAGTGCAGGAACTACGGAGACACCAACAACCTCCAGCAGAACACTGCCTTACTTTCACATCTGAGAGTGCAGGAACTACGGAGACACCAACAACCTCCAGCAGAACACTGCCTTACTTTCACATCTGAGAGTGCAGGAACTACGGAGACACCAACAACCTCCAGCAGAACACTGCCTTACTTTCACATCTGAGAGTGCAGGAACTACGGAGACACCAACAACCTCCAGCAGAACACTGCCTTACTTTCACATCTGAGAGTGCAGGAACTACGGAGACACCAACAACCTGCAGCAGAACACTGCCTTACTTTCACATCTGAGAGTGCAGGAACTACGGAGACACCAACAACCTCCAGCAGAACACTGCCTTACTTTCACATTTGAGAGTGCAGGAACTACGGAGACACCAACAACCTCCAGCAGAACACTGCCTTACTTTCACATCTGAGAGTGCAGGAACTACGGAGACACCAACAACCTCCAGCAGAACACTGCCTTACTTTCACATCTGAGAGTGCAGGAACTACGGAGACACCAACAACCTCCAGCAGAACACTGCCTTACTTTCACATCTGAGAGTGCAGGAACTACGGAGACACCAACAACCTCCAGCAGAACACTGCCTTACTTTCACATCTGAGAGTGCAGGAACTACGGAGACACCAACAACCTCCAGCAGAACACTGCCTTACTTTCACATCTGAGAGTGCAGGAACTACGGAGACACCAACAACCTCCAGCAGACCACTGCCTTACTTTCACATCTGAGAGTGCAGGAACTACGGAGACACCAACAACCTCCAGCAGAACACTGCCTTACTTTCACATCTGAGAGTGCAGGAACTACGGAGACACCAACAACCTTCAGCAGAACACTGCCTTACTTTCACATCTGAGAGTGCAGGAACTACGGAGACACCAACAACCTCCAGCAGAACACTGCCTTACTTTCACATCTGAGAGTGCAGGAACTACGGAGACACCAACAACCTCCAGCAGAACACTGCCTTACTTTCACATCTGAGAGTGCAGGAACTACGGAGACACCAACAACCTCCTGCAGACCACTGCCTTACTTTCACATCTGAGAGTGCAGGAACTACGGAGACACCAACAACCTCCAGCAGAACACTGCCTTACTTTCACATCTGAGAGTGCAGGGAGAAGAAGACATCAACACAGATTACATTGTTTCTATAATAGTCAAGAGCGAGTATTTGTCTTTATATAATAGTCAAGAGCGAGTATTTGTCTTTATATAATAGTCAAGAGCGAGTATTTGTCTTTATATAATAGTCAAGAGCGAGTATTTGTCTTTATATAATAGTCAAGAGCGAGTATTTGTCTTTATATAATAGTCAAGAGCGAGTATTTGTTTTTATATAATAGTCAAGAGCGAGTATTTGTCTTCATTTAATAGTCAAGAGCGAGTATTTGTCTTTATGTAATAGTCAAGAGCGAGTATTTGTCTTTATATAATAGTCAAGAGCGAGTATTTGTCTTTATATAATAGTCAAGAGCGAGTATTTGTCTTCATTTAATAGTCAAGAGCGAGTATTTGTCTTCATTTAATAGTCAAGAGCGAGTATTTGTCTTTATATAATAGTCAAGAGCGAGTATTTGCCTTCATATAATAGTCAAGAGCGAGTATTTGTCTTCATTTAATAGTCAAGAGCGAGTATTTGTCTTTATGTAATAGTCAAGAGCGAGTATTTGTCTTTATATAATAGTCAAGAGCGAGTATTTGTCTTTATATAATAGTCAAGAGCGAGTATTTGTCTTTATATAATAGTCAAGAGCGAGTATTTGTCTTCATTTAATAGTCAAGAGCGAGTATTTGTCTTCATTTAATAGTCAAGAGCGAGTATTTGTCTTCATTTAATAGTCAAGAGCGAGTATTTGCTTTTATATAATAGTCAAGAGCGAGTATTTGTCTTCATTTAATAGTCAAGAGCGAGTATTTGTCTTCATTTAATAGTCAAGAGCGAGTATTTGTCTTTATTTAATAGTCAAGAGCGAGTATTTGTCTTCATTTAATAGTCAAGAGCGAGTATTTGCCTTCATATAATAGTCAAGAGCGAGTATTTGCCTTCATTTAATAGTCAAGAGCGAGTATTTGCCTTCATATAATAGTCAAGAGCGAGTCAAGCCAAAATCCGTCAAGTAAAACCAACTTTCTCCTCCTCTGGCACAAACACTATAACATTCGCACTCACGTGCACACAAATAAACACCGGCTTGAATAAACCAAATTGTGTGTGTGGATAGGTCCGTATCTCATCTATTCAAACATTTAATCCGTTTTAAAACCAGAGCCATTAGATGTAAACTTGACATCAAGTCGGGGAATTCAGATATTTGCGAACACTCAACAAGTTATAGATTAGTCCAGCCTATGTTAGGCTGAAGACAGTGGATATTGAAAATACTTGGGGCACATGAAATTAAATTCGGACACAAAAGAGAGAGAGAGAGAGAGAGAGAGAGAGAGAGAGAGAGAGAGAGAGAGAGAGAGAGAGAGAGAGAGAGAGAGAGAGAGAGAGAAGAATGGCATAGAAATACACAGACAGACAGATGCACAGATAGACATACTAAATGCTAGGTAAACTAAAACAGAATTAGCACAAAGTCACGACCATGTAAGGTTTAACGGAAACGCCGGTTAGAGCAGACGTGACAAAATGTAGATTATACACTGAAAATAGAAATATGTATGGACGAGTGAAAAAATCTGGGATTTACTGACCTATCTATCTATCTATCTATCTATCTATCTATCTATCTATCTATCTATCTATCTATCTATCTATCTATCTATCTATCTATCCTAAATGTATGCTTTTATACTACTTATAATGTTGTATCGCCATTAAACTAATACCTTAAGTATGTTGGAGAATGTCTGGATAACTAGCAATAAAAGATGAGTAAGAGGAAGGGCAAAATGTAAGATGGGCCTAGATGCACGATTCTCATCTATCAGTCAATACCCTTTATCTCCCTAAGGAGCATAGGTCATAAAGCTGGATCTCGTATAGTGGAGGCGTCAACAATTCACTCCCTGTATCTGTTTGGGACTCAAAGCTGCTCACCTGTGGGAACATTTTCCGCATGCGCTGACAACACAAGAAGTCCCAGGTCATTCAGCAGCAGATTTCCAAAATGTCACGAGTTCTTATTATATGCCACCATAATCTGATTACGTTTCAAATTATGTCTAATATGAATGGTTTAGATTTTGTTTGTTTGTATGTTTTTTTTTTGTTTTTTTTTTTTTAATTTAAATTTTTAAATTTATTTTAATTAATTAATTTTTTTTTCTTTTTCTCCCTCTTTTTTATTTTTTATTTTTTTACATACTTAAGTTTGATTATGACTGGATGTTACAAATGTATGTTATTATTTTACCTTGATAATGTTGTATGCTTAAATAGTGCTCAAAATACATGTGCGATTGAATGGATATGGTATGTAAGATGACAGAGAGAAGAAGGGCAGAATGTAAGACGGGCCTGCGTGCCCAATTCTTAACCCTTTGAAAATAAAGTTCGTTCGTTCTATCTATCTATTTATCTGGCTGTTTGTTTGTTTATCAATAATACTGTTTCGTATGGCTGGGTACAAATTTTTTGTTCGTTTATGAATGGCTGTGGGTAGTATAAATGCTGAAGACTTTCCCATTGAAGTAATTGTAATCTCGATCTCACAACAAATGACAGTATTTTATCACTTTTTTAAATTGCTTTTTTTTAATTAATTGAACTACGAAAAATATCCCGTTCAACCTCTGATGGGTTATAATTAGGATACATCTTGTTTTCAATTCCAAATAATATGAACAACTGCCGATACGGGAAAGTGGTATCCTGTCTGTAAAATCATTGTAAATATGGCAAATCAAAGTTATCAATTTTGCTTGCATGTTTAAAAAAAAACAACTAAACAAATAAAAACGAGATAAAAAGGCTATTTCAGAATAGAGGAACCTTACTGCGCTGAAGGAAAACGTGCAAGGGGAAGACAGCGCTATAAGTGGGAAGATAACATCAAAAGATGGACAGGAAAGAGTCTATCAGAGTGCACCACCAAGACAAGAGACAGAAGACGTTGGAGATCCATTACAGCCAACCTTCGTTGTGGAGATGGCAACTGATGATGATGACTGTGCAGGATGTCTTCAAGACAATAAAATAGAACATTTCTTGTTACAATGTAAGAGGTATGAACAAATGAGAATCCCAATGTTAGATTATTTGCAGACATCAAATTTACCTATAAATATAGAAGAGGTGTTTAGAATAGTCAGACTTAGGGAATTGCATAATATAGTTGTTACGACACGTTTTAACGATGTCGTCTGCTACAGTTGTGAGCACTTTAAAGTTACGCATTAGATGCTTGAGATGTTATAAATAAAGAATGTTTTTTCACACTTCACGGTATTTTATTGAACGCGAATTGTATAGTAACTTTATGACGTGTCAGGGTTGGTATGGTCCCACTTGACTACGTTCTACTTTGACCCTTTTGATTCTGACCGTCGAACCAGTAAGACGTGGTTTTTTATTCCTTCCAGTGATAGTCTTCATATTGCAGAATTTATTATTGAGATTAGGGCCAGAGGGTCGGCCGTAATATTGTAAATGAATTAATGGAATTCTTATGGTTGTGGATAACCATTATTATGGAAGTAGAGAAGTTTTATGGAAGGATTTATGATCATTCTTTATGATCCGTATTCGCAAAAACTAATGGGTATCATTACCGGTTGACTGCACAGCGGCAACGCGAGTATACAGCCCATGATGTTCTAACGACAATAAGTAACTGGAACGGACGGTAATATTTTAAATGAAATAATGATGAATGTCTGCAATGCCATGAATTAAGATGTCTTCGTGTAATGTAATAAATATGTATTTATTTGGACTCAAAAAGATGGATTTATCAGATGACTATTGTTGGAATTGGCTATGTTTATTAAGCCCTTCGTCATACTACTAATTTACTACAGTTCTCTCATTCATAACATTCACGATTATAGCACAGATAAAATAAGGTCCAAAATGGAAAGAAATTGATGATACCCAGGACTTTCAATTTGGTGACTAGAGCGTAACGTATTTGACCCTCAGTAATAATAACAAGAACCCGCTTCAACAGATGGTGGTGTTGGAGTCGGATTTTATGTTATTACGTCTGAAGGTGTTGACGATGATGGGTGAAACTGCCAGTTCATGCTAATAACGCGAATTCTAAAATGAACTTCAAGTATGTCAATAGAACTTTGCAAACTGAAGTATTCAGCAAAGGCTTGTTGTTACGCACGGATCATTATTATTTTTCGTTTGTATAAACATTTTTCATATGTATGATCATTTTTTTGACTGAAGTGTGTATTATGTTTTCTATGGTCAAAGGGACATAATCCGAGTTATCGAAACTACAATTTTTTAGGAGTTGCCTTCTCTTGTATAGAGACACGTTCGGTCTATAATTTCTTGAACGAAGCGTGACCACATCTCCTTATTTGGTAGTACCAGTCAACTATGGTAGATGTCTGAAACCTTTCTTAACGCTTCTTTTCATGACCATAAAAGGCGCGATTCTATAAGACTTTTATCTCGAATGTTCTTAGAATCGTCTTATTGTGAACGGCAACTCAGAGATTGTCGTTCTGCGCATGTCAAAAGCTGGGAGTTCGTTCTGTGTGTTCCGCCCAGTTCGGCAGTTGAGAAATGGTTTAAGAAGCGAGCAGACGCGACCTGCGTCTTGTGATTCTCTGAGGGAAATACAGTGTCTTTGTGAGTTAGTTAGCTAACTAGACTATTTCCCAGTATTATTCACGCCTGCCTGGAGGCATATGTTCATGGTTGATTTTCCGAAATAAGGTAATTCCTCTTGTATCGAACTTTATGCTATCATCTAGAGGTTCGTCATTTTGTCGCCTATTTGCTCGCCTGTGTGATGCAAAATGGAGAGGTACTTTGACTAGGATTAAGTCACCGGTATCTGTATACCTGAACTAGTTAAATATATATGGGTCGCTCTAGACCAACAAGACTATTGTCTGTGTTCCAGGATTCGTTATATCAGAGATCACGTCCAAGTCAGATGGTTAGACTTAGGAACATTATAAAGGTCGAGCTGACCTGTAGCCCATGTATGCTATTCACGTGCAGACAGTAAACGGACTGATTGTATACATCTGATCTGCTAGCATCAGGAAGGGAATATTATTATTATTGTCTATGAACAGTGATAACCTGCAGTTGACACTGTTGCAGAAATTATTATTATTTATACAGCTTCACGAACTAGAACTCTATGATTTATGAATTTCTGAATCTATTGAACTGTGATGTCTTATGACGCATATATACAACAGCTGTCATTGCTGACTACAGAAATTGTTTTCAATGTGCCTTATCATCTTGCTGAACTCGTTAACTATGTTGATGTCATAAGTATCATGACTGTTTTTGTGGCGTGCAATAAATAGAAGAAACTTATACAACGAAGTTACCCTTTCTATGACTCTACACGTCATGTTGCCTGTGTGATAACCCTGTGAACTGTTCCACTACCACATACACAGCAACATCCTAAATCAGAGAAGACACCTACATCTTACACTTTAATACCAGGTGTCGATAAGGGTGGCAAGTTACCACTTCAGCTCAAATCCACCCTTATCACTTGTCTTCAAAGTTCAATGTATTTATTCACAGATACAAACACGATATTCAATAGCAGACGAGACGTTTGATGCATGGACGATCAATAATAAAATAGGATGGTGCAAATCTGGCATAATGTTCCTAATGGCAATATACCTCTTTCCAGTCAGTTCCATTATCAATATTCTTCCTTGCTAAACTAAAGTTCATACAATTAATCTGTCTTTATGATAGTTTCAAAGGCATCGGCCGTTGACCTTCTGCAAGGAGATCGGGCTTAATATACATCTTTATAATCTTTGATAAGGCATCCAAAATATACTGTCTTGCTCAAATAAACTTCTCCCATAGACTGCTCAGACAGTTGATTAAAGTTTAGATCCACACGTTTCTACATCAAGATAAAATACATGTTAGCGACTATCTTGGCTAACCTCTCCACTACGTGCCATGACCGAGATGTCGGCACTTCGTAATACAATTTTGCAATATATATAAATAATATTTCCTCTCGTAGGATTACTACTACGATTGAACAGTGAAGCTATCAGCTCATCTGATCCATTCTTGAAATCCTGCCATGAGGACTCCAGCTAGTTGTCAGTATTGAGTGGAGACATCACTTAAAATCATGAATAAGATTATTATCAACACATGGGTGCAAGACTTACATATTCATCTAGACGTTGGCTTCTGATAAGAAAACCAATAGTCCTCCATAGAAATAATTCCCATTCATCAGGGACACAATGCAATATATTACGGACGAACGGTCCGGCTTGACCCTTCAACATCCCTCTCTGACGTCATCTCTCGATCTTAGAAACCCGTGCGCTATGAGTCTCTCATACACTACATTGTGCACACACGTGCGTGATAAATCATACGCATAAATAATATTCCTATCATAAGAATGGTGCGTAACCTTTTAACACAGGCAGGACCTAAGACTGCCATCTATGTAAAAGTACGCAACAGTATCCTTATCACTCTCCCTTAAAAAAAAAGTTAATTATATTAATCTTTTTTTTTTCTAAGTAATTCGGAGAGGTGAGTCAAACTACATCGACATCTAGAAAAATAATTCATAGTTAAAATATTATACCATAAGAAGAAAATGAATATTAAATAGAAATCAAGACAACTAAACCATAGCATGCATTAAAGCATACATCCACAATCGACCTACTTTGGTACAATGTGGTGAAATTCAATGAAAAAAAATTCAAAGAAAGTTGGAAATCAGAACCAAAAGAATGGTAAAATATCCAACTAAATTTCCAAAAGAAAACAAAACAAAACTAACACATGATTTCAAATGAAAAAAAGAAAAACAATGTTGATGTGTAACAAATGACAAGTGAATTATAAACCGAAAAACGAAATTAAAACACGCAAAGTGAATAAACAATGCATAATTCAACACGCTAAGAGAACAACACACTTAATGTTTCTAACATTACTAAGGTGAACTAATCATCTATAAATATCACGATCATGTACCATGAGTGGTAGATATAAGTATGAGGAGACACATATAAACTATTAGTGAATGTGAACTATACCAGTACTTGAGAACTTAAATTGATTCTAACTAATCAATAAATTTCTTAATTAAAAACAATCACTAATTACTCATTCATTTAATTGCTAACAGTCTTACTAAGTGTTACTGTTATATTAAGAATCGTTAATAAAATATGAGAATCTGTTCACTTATTTTCCATGCACGATGAAAAAATATTTATTTAACACATTACGTAGTCCAATATGTTCATTATGAATATTGACTATATATGTATACAACAGACAACAGTGTTCCCGTACCAAGAAAATGGTAAGATCTAAAAAGTCATGTTTCAATGCAAACAATTAGTCTATCTTGATAGTAATGTCGGTACGAATAATCCTGATCCATACGAAGTCTGTATAGAGTTTAGGCAAATAAAATAGTTCCATGATCATCACATTCCATTTGAACGATTATATGTAGAGACGTTTACATTTCTGGAAGTTGTTCTGGTTCGACAGGTTCGATGGGACAGCGTGACAAACAGTCCGCAAACACGTTTTTAACTCCAGGTATTGAACGAATTTCAAAACTGTAAGGTTGTAAGGCTATAGCGTACCTTATTGACTTTGAAGATTTAACGTCTTTTGTATTAATAGCTGTGAGAGCCTTTTGGTCACTTTCAACGATGAAATGTGAGCCTAATAGGTATCGTTCCAGTTTTGTAATAGACCAGACTAATGCAAGAAGTTCCCTGTCCAGAACTGAATACTTCTGTTCGGTGGTCGTCAATTTTCTCGAAACGTACATCACGGGGTGCAAGGTGCCTGAATATTCTTGCATCAAAACACCGGCGATTCCATATGATGACGCGTCACTACGAAGAATAAAAATAAGGTTTTTGTTAGGCAACCTTAAAACTGGAGCTTGTGAAAAAAATCTTTTAATTTCATCTAACGCGATTTGATGCTCTTTAGACCACTGAATTACGTTAGCTGTCCCTTTTCTCAACAAAGAAGAAAAAAGAGCAGTTATAGTAGACAAATGAGGGATAAACTTAGCATAGAACTGTATTAGTCCTAAAAGAGATCTGACTTGTTTTTTTTGTCTTAGGTGCTGTGATGTTTAGAATTTTAGAGACATTACTGTTCTCTGTATACAGCATGCCATAACCAATACGGTGACCTAGAAAGGAAATGTCGTGAAAACCGACAAATGCCTTCGATGGCTTCGCCGTTAAAGTATAATCACGTAATGTAGTCAGTAAAGAATTTAATCCCTGAATATGCTCATCCCATGAGTCGCTAAAGAGACAGATGTCATCAATGTAAGTAATGACATCGGGACGATGAGAAAGCACGCGACGCATCATGCGTACAAAGGTAGCAGGTGCGTTTACTAACCCAAATGGCATAAAATTCCATTGGAATAGACCACGTGGTGTCGAGAAAGCGGTGAGTGGTTTTGCTTTAGGTGTGAGTGGCACTTGCCAGTATCCCTTAGAAAGGTCAAATTTAGAGAAGAAGGTAGAATGGGCTAATTTGACCAATAAGTCTTCCAAGAGGGGCAAAGGTTCGGCATCGAATTTTGTCACTTTGTTTAATTTCCTGTAATCTACGCAAAGACGAATATTGTTGTCTTTCTTTCTAATGATCACCATAGATGATGAGTATGGTGATGAAGATGGTTCAATTATATTTAATCGAAGCATCTCATCCAATTCCTTATCAACCTTACCACGAAAGTGTAAAGGGATAGGGTATGGACGGACTCGAATAGGTGTATCGTCAGTCAAAAGAATATCATGTTGGATAACTGACGTATGACCTGGGTTGTCAGTGAGAACATCCTCATACGAGTGCAGAATTGAAGAGACTTGCTGACGTTGATCAGCAGAGAGAGTAGAAGAAATAGTGACGTCATTCCAATTCTCAGTGGAATGAAGCGGTACAAGTGGTATAGGCAATTGTACATCATCAAAAGAAGATTCTTCTTCTTGAATAACCGATAAATTAGAGTAGTGTTGAATAGGAGGGGTGGGATCGTCAGTTGCTTGGAACACTGACTGTAGATAATCAGGACGTGAGTAATACTCCTTCAACATGTTAATGTGGAAGGTTTTATGTTTGCCATTAATATCCACGATGTAGTCAACATCGGATATTCTCGAGATGATCCTAAAAGGACCTCTCCAAGTAATTAGAAGACGATTGTTATGAGAAGGTAATAGAAAAAATGCTTCGTCACCAGGAAGAAGCTGGCGAAGACGTCTATACTTGTTTGCAAATAGACGAGCTTTTTCTTTGGCCTGTTCTGATGATGCAGTAGCTAATCTACAAGCATCTATGATTCTCTTTCTCAATGAGATAACATACTCATAAGAGGACTGAGTTTCCTCTTCCATATTTTCTTCAACCGGTAAGTCGTGAATTAACGACATCGGTCCGCGTGGTTGCATGCCAAAAACAAGTTGGAATGGAGAAAAACCAGTGGCTTGATTTTGTACCTCGCGATAAGCAAAAAGAGCAGCTGGCAGGACTCGGTCCCAATCCTGAGGGTGATCTTGAGTTATCTTACCCAACAACTGCTTGAGTGTCCTATTCAGACGCTCAATTAACCCATTGGACATCGCATGATAGATCGAACTGAGAGATCTATCTATTCCTAACGTCTTCATAACCTGAGACATGGATTCGGAAATAAACTGGACACCATGATCCGATAAGATCTTACGCGGAAAACCAATGCGTGAAAAGATCAACATCAACGCCTCTGCTACACTAGCCGATGAAGTGTTCTTCAGAGGTATGGCCTCAGGCCAACGCGTACACATATCAATACAAGTAAGTATGTGTGTATGTCCTCTGGCAGATGGTAGCATCGGACCAATGATATCAATTGCCATTTTATCAAATGGTCTAATAGGGATGTCCGCAGCCTGAATAGGAACCGCATGAAATGGACCCCGTACTTTAACCTCTTGACATATCAAACATGAACGACAATAGAGAGTGACATCTCTATGGACACCAGGCCAGTAGAATGCAGATAGCAATCTAGATTTGGTTCGCGAAAAACCCATATGGCCTGCGCATTGCGAGTCGTGTGCATGCTGTAATATCCTAGCTCTCATAGAAGACGGGACTAGAATCTGTGAACGTAAGGATTAATCCTTTTCCCGTATCAGCCTAACCAAAATACCATTTTTAAGAGCAAAGTCATGTCTAGATTTTGCCTTTCTGGTGTTGGTATTATTTTTGTTCACAAATTGAAAATTTTTTTTTAAAGAATCATAATTCTTTTGCAAAGTCGCAAACATCTCCCGTGAAATAGGAGAATCATCATCAAAAGTGGCATTAACTGTAGGTTCAGCAGGTGTATCACGCGACATAACAGTAGCTTGCGCTCTAGTGACTACTGCATTTGCAGCCTGAATATGTCGCTCTTCCCATTCAGCATGTTGCTGAGGGGTACTCTCTTTTATACCGTGTATTCGACCTAGTATCACGTCGCTAATCGGATTCTGAAGCAAGCACGCATGAATTTTCCCTGAAAAAAATGGTGTATGTAAATTAATTATAGCTGTGGGAAAGGTTTCCACAGTGCCTCCGAAGGTGACGCACTTCATAACATTGCCTGTAGCGCACGATTGGTCGATCAGCGAAGTCCGTACACCGACTGTGCTACAACCTGAATCAAATAAAATAGAGCATGGAATGGAATTTACATATCCTCTATTAAATTTAAGACAACCCTGTCCCTGGTGTACTGACGCAGAAGTGGCCGTGCAGACTGCAGGTAGACTTGGCAAAATATGTCCGCATCGCAGTGTCGTGATCGCCTTTGGCTGGAAAAGAGTCGTACATTCAGAACAAGCTTTTACCTGATTAAAATCAAGAGAACAAGACATGGCATTATGCGTATTAGCATCTTTATCTTGTTCATTGTTAGTCTGTGTATCTCTTAAAGCAATATTAGCATGTCGACGTGAATTGCTTGAAGATCTATCTCTTCGTCGCGATCGAATCTGACTATTGGCATTAAAATTGCTATAATTACTATTTCTGCCTGAGTTGGAATCTGGATGAGTACGCCAATTATTGTCCTCACTGTTGTGATTTTGGCTAAATGATCTATTCCAAGAACCCTGTCTATTTTGAGGATTTTGTGATTGTGATCGCCAATTTTGTTTATTATTGTTTCCTTGATTATATCTGAAATTATTGTTACCAAAATCTCGTGATCTATGAGATTGGCCCCAAGAAACATTAAATGGAGCAGATTGCTGGTATTGTTTCCCCTTACACAAATTACCATTGTTAAAATTGACATTGCTTCCCTTATTAAAGTATCTATCGTTACTAATTGAACGATGGCGTGAAACGTTCTTCTGTTGCATAGCGAAAGCAACTGGTAACTCATTTTTGATCTGCGCATTACTAATATCCATGTTTAGGTGAGCGGTGCAGAAATTTTTACAATGTTCTTCTAATTCTTTTATTGCAGAAGGTTTACGCTCATGCAAAAATGAAAGAAATGTAGGATTTACTGACGATAAAACTTTATCGCGCAGCAATAAATCGAAAAGACCGTCATAAGAATTTTCTACCTTGGACAATTCGATCCATCTTTCCAAGGTTAGCCGTATTTGGGAAAGAAAGTCACTGAAGTTCTTTCCTGACTGTGGTAACATAGTTTTAAAACGCAATCTGTATTGATCTTCAGTCATTTAATATTTCCTAAGAAGAGCGGCTCTAAGTGCGTCATAATCATTTTTTTTCATTAGCACTAGTTTTATGATATACCGCCATAGCATCCCCTGTAAGTAATCTGGATAAATATGTACAATATAGCGTTTTATCCACGTTATAAGACCTACAAGTGGCCTCAAATCTGTCTAGAAAGAATATTACGTCGTCGGATAGTGGATTAAATTTGGGTAATTTTAGGTGAACTTCCCTAAAATTATCATGTCTAGATGAAGATTTGCATTCATGAATTTTCTGAGAATTAACTTCATGAGCTAATTTAAATTGTTCAAATTCCATCTCCTTAATATTTTTTTCATGTTGAGCCTGAAGCTGATATTTTCTTGTATTTTCTTCAGCTATCAATCTCCTCTCTTCCATTTTCTTTTGCTTACATTCCATTTCAATTCTGAGTTGCCTTTCTTTTTCAGCAGCTTTTCTCTCGTTTTCTTCAGCCTCCAATCTTTTCTGTTCTGTTTCACGCTGAAATCGTTTTTCCTCTAATTCAGCGGCTAATTTCATTTTTTTCTCATTTTCTTCAGCCTCAAATCTTTTCTGTTCTGCCTGAAATTTTACATTCTTTAGTCTTAGCGTTTCCAACTTCTGAGCCTTTTCATATTCTGAAAGTGCGAATACTTTTACCTCTTCAGGAGTCATCTGAAGGGCTTTAGCTTGTTTAATAAAATAATCAAGCGAATACATTACTAGTTATAGTGCTACGTTGGCCAATTGATTGATTGAGTTATATTGTTGAGTACGATTTATATTTGACTAAATAAATATAATATTAAGTTAAGATGTTAACTTTAGAGCATTTTGTAAAACTGGGTAAGGAATTTTCTTTAAAAGGAGAAGCCCTGCGCGATTATGCAGTGACTGAACTAGCCAAAGCTACACAAGAAGAAGAAGAAAGTAAGGCCAAATTAAAGCGTCAAGAAGAAGAACGCGAAGCTAAGAAAGCAGAACGTAAAGCCATGGCTAAGCGTGAACAAGAAGAACTTGAGGCCAAAGAAAAAAGAAGAATAGCAAAAGAGGAAAGGAAACAGATTGAAGAAGAAAACATAAGGAAACATGAAAGAGAATTAGATGAAAGAAAAATAAAAAGAAGAAAAAGAGTTATACAGATGCGTATGGAGGAATTAAGATTAAGAGCTTAAGTGGCTTCACATGGCAATAATACTGATTGCCAGAAAACATCTTCATCCAACCAAACAAAAAGCTATTACAACTTCAAATTACCACCATTCAAATTAAATTTCGATGACTTATCATCATGGTTATTACGCTTTGAGGAGGCAAATAAACTTGATAAATCCGCATGGGCACTAAAACTCTGGGAATTTTTAGATGGTGAACCCGCAAGTGCAGTTCAGAATATAGATCCAACAATAGTTAACGATTATAAGACCGTTAAAAATTTATTATTATGACGATTTCATTTGGATGAGGAAGGTTGTAGATTGAAGTTCAAAACACTCCTACCTGATTCAAGCAAAGATTTCACAGGTTTCATTGCGAATATACGCAATACTTTTAATAGATGGGTTGAACTTGCTGGTGTAGATAAATCCTACGATAAGTTAGTTGATTTATTGCTTAGGGATAAGATTCTATCTTCTGTTAGCTCACCATTTTTTCCCTTTTTACAGGAACGTAAACCACCCACTATAGCTGCATTGGAAGAAATAGCAATAAATTATTGTACTGCACACCCCAATGTTAGCATATCTAATTCCCAATTAAGAGAACCATTACCAGTTGCTTCTAATATGGCATACCATGGTAAGGATAGATCAAGAGCTCATAGCCTTGATAGGAATTTTTCACATAAAAGATATAATGACAACCATTATCATGGAGAAAATAATTACAACAATAATAATAACAATAATTATTATAAGAATAGAAATTACAATATGAATAACAACTCATCAAGAGGTAGACCACAGTTCAGAAACAACAACTATCAACAAAACACAACATGGAACCAACCTTACAATGGGACTTCTCATAATAATAATAACTCTAACTGGAACAATGTTAATAACAATTACAGACCAAGACATAAGAGTTATAATGGTGGAGATAATAATAATTCGGTTGATCATCACCGACAGCGGTCTCAGTCACGTAGACCATCACATTTTGAGCACAGCGCAGGGGCAGCACTCACTAGTAGTACAACCCCTTGTGTTCCAGATAATAAGGATCAGGTACAATCCTCATCGGCATGTTGTGCTATTAATTATAATGTGGCAAATAGTTGCCATAATTGTAACGCTATTTTTCAGAAGGCCAAAGAAACAGTGCTGAATTGTGGACATCTTATGCCAGCAGTTGGTCTCTCTGCAAACGTGGGTACAGGCTCCCTAATCTTCAATAGAGGGATAGTTAATGGGACAGTAGTATCTGTTTTGAGGGACTCAGGATCAACTACAATCGGAATTAGGCAGTCCTTGGTACATCCTAGATATTTAACTAATAAAATTGTTAAATGTAGTACTTTTGGGGGTAGCATTGAGTACTATCCCACTGCTATTTTGGTTGTACATACCCCTTTCTTTTCACGAAAATTTAACGTTTGTTTGTTACAGAATCCTGTTGCAGATTTAACTGTGGGCCGCATCTATGGTAGCAAGTATTGCTCACCAAAAGAGATTAAGGATTGGGAACGACGGCCCTATTGCACTGATAACTCTGCCATTCATCATCATCATCAGTTGCCATCTCCACAACGAAGGTTGGTGTCGTGAGAAATTCTAATCCACATATATAAATTAAAACGTAAATGTAAAGCCTAACAAATAACTTCAATAAAAGGAAAGAAGAATGGTAAAGAACAGTGCTGTCACAATGACTGTACTCGAAATCCCCCTTGTTTTCTACTTCGTCTGCAAATTGTAACGTTTCACGTTGATAGTAAAAGCCTACTGCTTCAATACCCGCTTTCTACGATAAAACGTGTACTGCCTTTCTAAGAAAAACCTTGAGATACGCAGCTGACCTAGATTTATAATTCCATTTATGTCATTTTATACACTACGTTACCATAAACGAAAGACAGATGGACTAAAGATAGAAAGAAAGGGAGGGGCTGAAAGCCGGAACGCAGGCAATACTACCACAGTCGCGCGATACACAATTGCTGCCATCACGCGTGTAAGGCCACATGCACTAGCTTTTTTCAAATCGACAGTGATAAACAACACTACCCATACGAGAGTTAGTTTTTAAAAACCTGAAAAATTCTTATTAGGAAATATGACATTATACTGGTTTACGTTTGAAAACATTACAGTACCCAGACACCACATCGTATTCGAAGTGAACAGGAGGTAGTAGAAAATGCATATTTTGAACGCAGCCCCTTAGCCCCATTAAATTTATATATTTGGGTTCCTTAGGACTTGCTGACAAATAATATGTAAAACGTTACGCAAATAGTCTAGGAAATAACAAATTATAGCCAAAAGATATAGTGAGGGATGTCAGACAACACCCAGATCAGAATCGCTCAGTGGCAGATTTTCAACACACCATTATACGGGAAATAGGCTGACATGTTACCTCCTTTTTGATTGGCGGAAAGTAAATGTAAGGCTAAACACGATTAGTCGGACTATAAATACTACTTCTTTGTTGTTAGGGGAAACGTGAGTAGGAGTACTTTTTTGAAAAGCTGTGTAAACATGGCACGATTGGTTAGACCTGCCAATATAGTCAATTAGAGGCGTCAGGTCAGCACCACATTTGCAATTAAACTTACTACAGAACCAGTGCGTTGAGCGCCAGTGCATATTTTTCTAAATAAAAGCCTGGGACATCGGCAGATCGAAATTGTGCTATATTCAGTGCCAGTCAACGTAATTCTGTATTATTTCCTTGAATTGTGGTAAGCTTGAAATATTTGATATCTTTTAATGAAAATTGAATGTAAATTGATAATTTATGTCTGTATATATGTGTGGTTCAGTAGCGAACATGAGGTAAAGCCTATATAGTGCTCCAGCCTGAACAGAAGGTGTCGGAGGAAAGTAAAACTGCATGGAATTGCCACACAGTACACTGACACCTATCTTATCGACTAGAAAGAAATAATGCTGGAATTGCAGAGGCGTAGTAACCATTAGGGAGGAATATACTGGTGTAAATTATTTCAGATGAAGCTGACAGTTGGCCTACCGCTCTGAACTCAGTGTTTGTTATGTATTGTGTTCAGTCTGTAAATAGATTATAAATTAGTTATGAAGTAGGAGGTACAACCTTCTTGTTTCAGGGACTGTGGTCCTAAAGTTATTGAGCAGCACCTGGTCAGAGCTTTGCTGAATCCAGAGGCGGACAGCATACTCCTTGGTCCATATAGCAAACAGTGAGGTGTCTCCAGAACACAGGGGAGCAATCGAGCAGAGGAGTCTTTTCCTGCCGCCATCACGAAAGATAAGCCTATGTGGCCAGCGGAGCTCAACATTATGTAACCCCATCTTAAACTGACATTGTATAAAAATAAGAGGGGAAATTAATTGTTTTAATGAACGGAACTGAGAACATCTCCAATACTAGTTCCAACAGAAACAAACACTTGAAGTCATGATGACAAATAACAACATAGCTTGAAAAAACAAAACCAGTATTACCTCATATTACTACTACACAACTGACACACATAGGATAATATTAATAAAATATGTCACTACAAGATTCATATTGATAAATTCTGTACATATAACTTGTAATTAAAATTGATTGTGATTCCTGGTTCACTTTGTATTTGAATCAGGACACATATATATTAGTGACAGTAATTAATACATATTTATATTTGAAAATTTACCAGTGACTCATTTAAGATAGTCTTATAGAGTGTTAAATGTGTGTGAGTGTCACAGTGTTGTCAAGTGTGGTGGAATAAATTAAATTGTTTATCTGTCTGTTGTTGTTGTGACTTACACTTCATCATATACATACCCTAGACATTCAACGTAGTCATCACAATATTCCAGAATAATTCTGACTGAGGTATAAATATGTGGTAGCAAGTAAGGTCATCTGTAATACACTACCCTTATTAGATACAGATACCTTCACAGCTGATCTCAGTCAGTACACTAAGTCCCCTATAAATATTTATAACATCCCACTTTACCACATATATTGGGGTCTCGCTCCAGGGATATTGAACTTTCTCCTGTTATAGATATTGGGAATAATAAGAATTAAAAGGTATCCTTGGGTGGAAATAAATAAGGTTGAGCTCTCAGTGCCTGTAGTGTCCTTAGATAATTATTGAAAGATTGAATTGTTACAATTGCATGTTAGACAATGGCCGACTTGGCAAAATTTCGATCTGCTGCTGTACAGACTGCGAAAGAGTTAGGAATGGACGGGCAAATTATGATTGCTTATGTCACTGCTGAATGTGACAAATATATTGAACGGGAAGAAAGAAAATTAGAAAAAGAGGCCGAAAGAAAGTTAGAGGCTGAGACTAAGAGGTTACAATTTGTAGCTGAGACTAAGATGTTGCAGATTGAGGCTGACAAAGAGGCTAAAGCATTGGAAGCCAAGGAAAGAAGACAGGCTGCAGAAAGAGAAGAGAAGAAATTGGCTGCAGAAAGGGAAGACAAGCGATTAGCTGCAGAAAGGGAAGCAGAAGATAAGAGATTACAAAGGGAACATGAGTTACGACTAAGGGAGTTTGAGTTTCAAGGCCATGCTCCTGAAAATGGTGCCAGTCCCTTTACCTCTGATGCCACTGCTAGTCAGGGAGCCTCAACCTCAGCTATGAATTTTCATTTAGATCATTTTGTTGAGAAAGACGATGATATTGAGAGCTATCTAAATAGATATGAACTATTAGCTACCACATATGGGTTAGAGAGAGAAAGGTGGAGCTTAAAGTTATCTCAAGGTCTTCGTGGGGCAGCTTATGAAGTTTTTGCCAAAATGAGCAGAGGTGATCAGGAAAATTATGACATGCTAAAGCAGGCTCTTTTGTTAAGATATGAAAAGAACGCAGAATTTTATAGGAAAAAATTTAGGAATGCTAAACTACTGTCAGGTGAAACCTATCACCAGTTCTCTGCACGGTTAGAGACATACTTGGAGAAATGGACTTCTCTGGGGAAAACCCAAGATCTTAAGGAAATGGTCCTTATAGAAAACTAAGAGAGTCCATGGCTCCAGACCTGAGAAAGTTTCTCATGGAACAAGGTGCAGAGAGGCTGGGTGAGTTGCTAAATGTTGCTGAAAGGTATCAAGCGGCTCAAGCAGAGGTAACAGGTAATAAAAAGAAACAGGTAGAAAATTTTAGGGCACCACAGAACTTTAATAAATTTGATCCTAGGGATCAAAACAAAGGTAAGCACCAGTTTGATAGGCCACGGTATGGCAATAAAAATAAAACCCCACAATTCGATGAAAGGAAATATGATGAAAGAAAATCTTTCAACCAAGGGAAAAGGTGGTGTAAAAATTGTAAGATGAACAATCATGACACTGACCGTTGCAGAAGGAACCCTATTGTAATGGCCACCCTTCAGGTCAGGTCGACCTCAAGAAAGGAGGAGGATATTATGTTAGATACCACTCCAGAAGAGATGAGGAAGGCACAGGCTGGGGATAAAACCCTCAAGCCTTGTTTCAGGAAATTGTCAACTTGTCATACAACTCCAGGCAAGGGAGATTTTTACATGAAAAACAAGTTGATGTATAGGAAGACTGGAGCTAGATCCAAAGGTCACGGACAGCTGGTTCTTCCTAAAAGATATAGGGCAGACTTAATAAGGAGCCTACATGTGAAACCAGATGGGGACCATGAGAAAATAGGTACCATCATCCAAAAGGTGGCTCACAATTATTATTGGCCCAAGGCAAGATGGGACATTGAGAATTTTGTAGAAAGGTGTAGCATAGCACATGAGGGAACACCCACAAGTGGGAACATTGATCAGGACCTGGACACGCCAAAGGGCAAACTTAGGCCTGAAAATAAAAAGAGAAATAAATTTGATAAAGTGGACCAAATGGAATGGGAAGCCCCTTTTCACGGACAAGCTTCAATTAACTGTTTTACAATGGCCACTATGCGGAGAGTGCAAAAAGATGTCTTACCCCAGGATAAGCCGAAAATCCCTCAATCGGACTTAAACAAACTGGAGGAAGAGGATGTAGAGAGGAAATCTCTCATCAAGAATTCTAAGTGGGGAGACAGCCCCAAGAAAAGAATTGGTAGCGGTCGTTTTGTGCATGATAATTCTGGGAAGAAAAATCATCACTATAGCGCTTCAAGTGGAAGAGACCATACCGGTGCATGGACAAATAGGTCCACACAATTAAAGGTCCATATGTAGCGCTGTTAAGAACGTGGACTGATGAAAAAGCAGAGGAAAATATTACATCCTCATACCAATATGTGAATGAGCTGACCACTCGTTTAAAAACTGGCTGGAAACTTGCCAATGAAAATTTGAAACAAGCCAGGAAGAAACATGCTGCCTATTATAACAGAAAAGCTAAAGACAGAGATTTGGCTGTGGGAGAGAAGGTACTGCTTCTTCTACCCGGTAGTCAGAATAAGTTACAAATTGGATGGCAAGGTCCATATACAGTTCTAGAGAAGGTGTCTAGAACAAATTATAAGATAGATAAGAAGGGGAAAGAAAAAATCTATCATGTGAATCTCCTGAAGAAATATTTGGAAAGAGAACATCAGGAAGAGACACACTTGTTGACCTTGTTCATTGCCATGGAGATGAAAAAGGAACCACTTTCATCATTTGAATATCCATTACACCCCTGTGAGACAGCGGCACAGGTGAAAATCAGTACACATTTAACGAAAACTCAGAAAGAGAGAGTGCAACAGGTTCTAGATAATCATGCAGAGGTGTTAACAGACCGACCTGGGCATACAAACTTATTGGAATATGATATGAAACTGATAGACCCCACACCTGTCTGTATGAAACCATATTCGATTCCTTTTGCTAAGGAGAAAGCTTTGAAGGAAGAGATAGACTATTTGTTGAAGGAAGGAATTATTTCGCACAGTGAATCTTCATATAGTTCCGGTGTTGTACTCTTAAGGAAGCCCTCTGGAGAACATAGACTCTGTATAGATTACAGGAGACTGAATGCTATTACAGAAGGACAGGTGGATCCATTGCCGGATACAAATCAGTTGTTTGCCAGACTAAATAAAGCTAAATATTTCTCAAAAGTGGATCTGAGTAAAGGATACTATCAGATTCCAGTAAAGCCTGAGGTTAGACCATACCTAGCTTTTAGTACCTCAGAAGGACACTATGAGTTTAATAGATTGCCATTTGGATTGAAGAATGCGCCTAGTGTCTTCTCTAGAATGATGAGAAAATTATTGGACCCTCTGAATAATCCATGTATCACAAATTTCATGGATGATATCCTTATAGCAACAGAAACATTTGAGGAACACATTGACTCTCTGAACATGCTGTTTAATCGACTTAGGGAAGCGAATTTAACAGCCCGACCAACCAAATGTTGCGTTGGATGTAAAGAATTGGAATTCTTGGGACACACAGTTTATCAGGGAAACATGACCCCTGACCCAAAGAATTTAGAGAAACTAAAGAAAGCCCCGAGACCACAAACCAAGAAAGACGTGAGATCCTTTGTCTCATTATGTGGTTTCTACCAAAAGTATATCAAAAACTTTAATTCCATATGTGCACCGTTAACTGATTTGACACGTAAGGGAAATCCAGATCGAATTACATGGACACCACAATGTGAAATGGCTTACCAGGAATTGAAGGAAAAGCTCACAAGCAAACCTATTTTGAAATTACCTGACTTAAGTCAAGAATTCATTGTAAGGACGGATGCCAGTAATATTGGGTTAGGTGCGACTCTGCTACAGAAATCAGATGCATTGGATGGGGAATTAAGCCCAGTGGCATATGCTAGCAGAAAGTTGAATAAAGCTGAAACCAACTACTCAACTAGCGAAAAAGAATGTCTTGCAGTAATATGGGCGATAAAGAAATTCAATATTTATCTGTATGGGAAGGCATTTAAGTTGCAAACGGACCACAAACCCTTGTCGTTTCTAGCGCAGGCTAGACATGAAAACTCTAGATTACTCCGTTGGTCCTTATTGATGCAGCCATTTGAGTTTAGCATAGAGTATATAAGTGGAAAAACAAATCTGGGAGCGGATTTTTTAAGCCGCCATCCGTGTGATGAGAATCACCCTAAACTCCAGGAAAAATAATAAATTTCTCTATGTGTATATAGAATTATAGACTGACATATAACGTCTGTTTTAAGTGGGGAGGATTTGTCGTGAGAAATTCTAATCCACATATATAAATTAAAACGTAAATGTAAAGCCTAACAAATAACTTCAATAAAAGGAAAGAAGAATGGTAAAGAACAGTGCTGTCACAATGACTGTACTCGAAATCCCCCTTGTTTTCTACTTCGTCTGCAAATTGTAACGTTTCACGTTGATAGTAAAAGCCTACTGCTTCAATACCCGCTTTCTACGATAAAACGTGTACTGCCTTTCTAAGAAAAACCTTGAGATACGCAGCTGACCTAGATTTAAAATTCCATTCATGTCATTTTATACACTACGTTACCATAAACGAAAGACAGATGGACTAAAGATAGAAAGAAAGGGAGGGGCTGAAAGCCGGAACGCAGGCAATACTACCACAGTCGCGCGATACACAATTGCTGCCATCACGCGTGTAAGGCCACATGCACTAGCTTTTTTCAAATCGACAGTGATAAAAAACACTACCCATACGAGAGTTAGTTTTTAAAAACCTGAAAAATTCTTATTAGGAAATATGACATTATACTGGTTTACGTTTGAAAACATTACAGTACCCAGACACCACATCGTATTCGAAGTGAACAGGAGGTAGTAGAAAATGCATATTTTGAACGCAGCCCCTTAGCCCCATTAAATTTATATATTTGGGTTCCTTAGGACTTGCTGACAAATAATATGTAAAACGTTACGCAAATAGTCTAGGAATTACCAAATTATAGCCAAAAGAAATAGTGAGGGATGTCAGACAACACCCAAATCAGAATCGCTCAGTGGCAGATTTTCAACACACCATTATACGGGAAATAGGCTGACATGTTACCTCCTATTTGATTGGCGGAAAGTAAATGTAAGGCTAAACACGATTAGTCGGACTATAAATACTACTTCTTTGTTGTTAGGGGAAACGTGAGTAGGAGTACTTTTTTGAAAAGCTGTGTAAACATGGCACGATTGGTTAGACCTGCCAATATAGTCAATTAGAGGCGTCAGGTCAGCACCACATTTGCAAATAAACTTACTACAGAACCAGTGCGTTGAGCGCCAGTGCATATTTTTCTAAATAAAAGCCTGGGACATCGGCAGATCGAAATTGTGCTATATTCATTGCCAGTCAACGTAATTCTGTATTATTTCCATGAATTGTGGTAAGCTTGAAATATTTGATATCTTTTAATGAAAATTGAATGTAAATTGATAATTTATGTCTGTATATATGTGTGGTTCAGTAGCGAACATGAGGTAAAGCCTATATAGTGCTCCAGCCTGAACAGAAGGTGTCGGAGGAAAGTAAAACTGCATGGAATTGCCAAACAGTACACTGACACCTATCTTATTGACTAGAAAGAAATAATGCTGGAATTGCAGAGGCGTAGTAACCATTAGGGAGGAATATACTGGTGTAAATTATTTCAGATGAAGCTGACAGTTGGCCTACCGCTCTGAACTCAGTGTTTGTTATGTATTGTGTTCAGTCTGTAAATAGATTATAAATTAGTTATGAAGTAGGAGGTACAACCTTCTTGTTTCAGGGACTGTGGTCCTAAAGTTATTGAGCAGCACCTGGTCAGAGCTTTGCTGAATCCAGAGGCGGACAGCATACTCCTTGGTCCATATAGCAAACAGTGAGGTGTCTCCAGAACACAGGGGAGCAATCGAGCAGAGGAGTCTTTTCCTGCCGCCATCACGAAAGATAAGCCTATGTGGCCAGCGGAGCTCAACATTATGTAACCCCATCTTAAACTGACATTGTATAAAAATAAGAGGGGAAATTAATTGTTTTAATGAACGGAACTGAGAACATCTCCAATACTAGTTCCAACAGAAACAAACACTTGAAGTCATGATGACAAATAACAACATAGCTTGAAAAAACAAAACCAGTATTACCTCATATTACTACTACACAACTGACACACATAGGATAATATTAATAAAATATGTCACTACAAGATTCATATTGATAAATTCTGTACATATAACTTGTAATTAAAATTGATTGTGATTCCTGGTTCACTTTGTATTTGAATCAGGACACATATATATTAGTGACAGTAATTAATACATATTTATATTTGAAAATTTACCAGTGCCTCATTTAAGAATAGTCTTATGGAGTGTTAAATGTGTGTGAGTGTCACAGTGTTGTCACGTGTGGTGGAATAAATTAAATTGTTTATCTGTCTGTTGTTGTTGTGACTTACACTTCATCATATACATACCCTAGACATTCAACGTAGTCATCACAATATTCCAGAATAATTCTGACTGAGGTATAAATATGTGGTAGCAAGTAAGGTCATCTGTAATACACTACCCTTATTAGATACAGATACCTTCACAGCTGATCTCAGTCAGTACACTAAGTCCCCTATAAATATTTATAACATCCCACTTTACCACATATATTGGGGTCTCGCTCCAGGTATATTGAACTTTCTCCTGTTATAGATATTGGGAATAATAAGAATTAAAAGGTATCCTTGGGTGGAAATAAATAAGGTTGAGCTCTCAGTGCCTGTAGTGTCCTTAGATAATTATTGAAAGATTGAATTAGTTACAATTGCATGTTAGACAATGGCCGACCTGGCAAAATTTCGATCTGCTGCTGTACAGACTGCGAAAGAGTTAGGAATGGACGGGCAAATTATGATTGCTTATGTCACTGCTGAATGTGACAAATATATTGAACGGGAAGAAAGAAGATTAGAAAAAGAGGCCGAAAGAAAGTTAGAGGCTGAGACTAAGAGGTTACAATTTGAGGCTGAGACTAAGAGGTTGCAGATTGAGGCTGACAAAGAGGCTAAAGCATTGGAAGCCGAGGAAAGAAGACAGGCTGCAGAAAGAGAAGAGAAGAAATTAGCTGCAGAAAGGGAAGACAAGCGATTAGCTGCAGAAAGGGAAGCAGAAGATAAGAGATTACAAAGGGAACATGAGTTACGACTAAGGGAGTTTGAGTTTCAAGGCCATGCTCCTGAAAATGGTGCCAGTCCCTTTACCTCTGATGCCACTGCTAGTCAGGGAGCCTCAACCTCAGCTATGAATTTTCATTTAGATCATTTTGTTGAGAAAGACGATGATATTGAGAGCTATCTAAATAGATATGAACTATTAGCTACCACGTATGGGTTAGAAAGAGAAAGGTGGAGCTTAAAGTTATCTCAAGGACTTCGTGGGGCAGCTTATGAAGTTTTTGCAAAAATGAGCAGAGGTGATCAGGAAAATTATGACATGCTAAAGCAGGCTCTTTTGTTAAGATATGAAAAGAACGCAGAATTTTATAGGAAAAAATTTAGGAATGCTAAACTACTGTCAGGTGAAACCTATCACCAGTTCTCTGCACGGTTAGAGACATACTTGGAGAAATGGACTTCTCTGGGGAAAACCCAAGATCTTAAGGAAATGGTCCTTATAGAACAATTAAGAGAGTCCATGGCTCCAGACCTGAGAAAGTTTCTCATGGAACAAGGTGCAGAGAGGCTGGGTGAGTTGCTAAATGTTGCTGAAAGGTATCAAGCAGCTCAAGCAGAGGTATCAGGTAATAAAAAGAAACAGGTGGAAAATTTTAGGGCACCACAGAACTTTAATAAATTTGATCCTAGAGATCAAAACAAAGGTAAGCACCAATTTGATAGGCCACGGTATGACAATAAAAATAAAACCCCACAATTCGATGAAAGGAAATATGATGAAAGAAAATCTTTCAACCAAGGAAAAGGTGGTGTAAAAATTGTAAGATGAACAATCATGACACTGACCGTTGCAGAAGGAACCCTGTGTATATGGCCACCCTTCAGGTCAGGTCGACCTCAAGAAAGGAGGAGGATATTATGTTAGATACCACTCCAGAAGAGATGAGGAAGGCACAGGCTGGGGATAAAACCCTCAAGCCTTGTTTCAGGAAATTGTCAACTTGTCATACAACTCCAGGCAAGGGAGATTTTTACATGAAAAACAAGTTGATGTATAGGAAGACTGGAGCTAGATCCAAAGGTCACGGACAGCTGGTTCTTCCTAAAAGATATAGGGCAGACTTAATAAGGAGCCTACATGTGAAACCAGATGGGGACCATGAGAAAATAGGTACCATCATCCAAAAGGTGGCTCACAATTATTATTGGCCCAAGGCAAGATGGGACATTGAGAATTTTGTAGAAAGGTGTAGCATAGCACATGAGGGAACACCCACAAGTGGGAACATTGATCAGGACCTGGACACGCCAAAGGGCAAACTTAGGCCTGAAAATAAAAAGAGAAATAAATTTGATAAAGTGGACCAAATGGAATGGGAAGCCCCTTTTCACGGACAAGCTTCACTTAACTGTTTTACAATGGCCACTATGCAGAGAGTGCAAAAAGATGTCTTACCCCAGGATAAGCCGAAAATCCCTCAATCGGACTTATGCAAACTGGAGGAAGAGGATGTAGAGAGGAAATCTCTCATCAAGAATTTTAAGTGGGGAGAAAGCCCCAAGAAAAGAATTGGTAGCGGTCGTTTTGTGCATGATAATTCTGGGAAGAAAAATCATCACTATAGCGCTTCGAGTGGAAGAGACCATACCGGTGCATGGACAAATAGGTCCACACAATTAAAGGTCCATATGTAGCGCTGTTAAGAACGTGGACTGATGAAAAGGCAGAGGAAAATATTACATCCTCATACCAATATGTGAATGAGCTGACCACTCGTTTAAAAACTGGCTGGAAACTTGCCAATGAAAATTTGAAACAAGCCAGGAAGAAACATGCTGCCTATTATAACAGGAAAGCTAAAGACAGAGATTTGGCTGTGGGAGAGAAGGTACTGCTTCTTCTACCCGGTAGTCAGAATAAGTTACAAATTGGATGGCAAGGTCCATATACAGTTCTAGAGAAGGTGTCTAGAACAAATTATAAGAAGGGGAAAGAAAAAATCTATCATGTGAATCTCCTGAAGAAATATTTGGAAAGAGAACATCAGGAAGAGACACACTTGTTGACCTTGTCCATCGCCATGGAGATGAAAAAGGAACCACTTTCATCATTTGAATATCCATTACACCCCTGTGAGACAGCGGCACAGGTGAAAATCAGTACACATTTAACGAAAACTCAGAAAGAGAGAGTGCAACAGGTTCTAGATAATCATGCAGAGGTGTTAACAGACCGACCAGGGCATACAAACCTATTGGAATATGATATGAAACTAATAGACTCCACACCTGTCTGTATGAAACCATATTCGATTCCTTTTGCTAAGGAGAAAGCTTTGAAGGAAGAGATAGACTATCTATTGAAGGAAGGAATTATTTCGCACAGTGAATCTTCGTATAGTTCCGGTGTTGTACTCTTAAGGAAGCCCTCTGGAGAACATAGACTCTGTATAGATTACAGGAGACTGAATGCTATTACAGAAGGACAGGTGGATCCATTGCCGGATACAAATCAGTTGTTTGCCAGACTAAATAAAGCTAAATATTTCTCAAAAGTGGATCTGAGTAAAGGATACTATCAGATTCCAGTAAAGCCTGAGGTTAGACCATACCTAGCTTTTAGTACCTCAGAAGGACACTATGAGTTTAACAGATTGCCATTTGGATTGAAGAATGCGCCTAGTGTCTTCTCTAGAATGATGAGAAAATTATTGGACCCTCTGAATAATCCATGTATCACAAATTTCATGGATGATATCCTTATAGCAACAGAAACATTTGAGGAACACATTGACTCTCTGAACATGCTGTTTAATCGACTTAGGGAAGCGAATTTAACAGCCCGACCAACCAAATGTTGCGTTGGATGTAAAGAATTGGAATTCTTGGGACACACAGTTTATCAGGGAAACATGACCCCTGACCCAAAGAATTTAGAGAAACTAAAGAAAGCCCCGAGACCACAAACCAAGAAAGACGTGAGATCCTTTGTCTCATTATGTGGTTTCTACCAAAAGTATATCAAAAACTTTAATTCCATATGTGCACCGTTAACTGATTTGACACGTAAGGGAAATCCAGATCGAATTACATGGACACCACAATGTGAAATGGCTTACCAGGAATTGAAGGAAAAGCTCACAAGTAAACCTATTTTGAAATTACCTGACTTAAGTCAAGAATTCATTGTAAGGACGGATGCCAGTAATATTGGGTTAGGTGCAACTCTGCTACAGAAATCAGATGCATTGGATGGGGAATTAAGCCCAGTGGCATATGCTAGCAGAAAGTTGAATAAAGCTGAAACCAACTACTCAACTAGCGAAAAAGAATGTCTTGCAGTAATATGGGCGATAAAGAAATTCAATATTTATCTGTATGGGAAGGCATTTAAGTTGCAAACGGACCACAAACCCTTGTCGTTTCTAGCGCAGGCTAGACATGAAAACTCTAGATTACTCCGTTGGTCCTTATTGATGCAGCCATTTGAGTTTAGCATAGAGTATATAAGTGGAAAAACAAATCTGGGAGCGGATTTTTTAAGCCGCCATCCGTGTGATGAGAATCACCCTAAACCCCAGAAATAATAATAAATTTCTCTATGTGTATATAGAATTATAGACTGACATATAACGTCTGTTTTAAGTGGGGAGGATTTGTCGTGAGAAATTCTAATCCACATATATAAATTAAAACGTAAATGTAAAGCCTAACAAATAAATTTAATAAAAGGAAAGAAGAATGGTAAAGAACAGTGCTGTCACAATGACTGTACTCGAAATCCCCCTTGTTTTCTACTTCGTCTGCAAATTGTAACGTTTCACGTTGATAGTAAAAGCCTACTGCTTCAATACCCGCTTTCTACGATAAAACGTGTACTGCCTTTCTAAGAAAAACCTTGAGATACGCAGCTGACCTAGATTTAAAATTCCATTCATGTCATTTTATACACTACGTTACCATAAACGAAAGACAGATGGACTAAAGATAGAAAGAAAGGGAGGGGCTGAAAGCCGGAACGCAGGCAATACTACCACAGTCGCGCGATACACAATTGCTGCCATCACGCGTGTAAGGCCACATGCACTAGCTTTTTTCAAATCGACAGTGATAAAAAACACTACCCATACGAGAGTTAGTTTTTAAAAACCTGAAAAATTCTTATTAGGAAATATGACATTATACTGGTTTACGTTTGAAAACATTACAGTACCCAGACACCACATCGTATTCGAAGTGAACAGGAGGTAGTAGAAAATGCATATTTTGAACGCAGCCCCTTAGCCCCATTAAATTTATATATTTGGGTTCCTTAGGACTTGCTGACAAATAATATGTAAAACGTTACGCAAATAGTCTAGGAAATAACAAATTATAGCCAAAAGAAATAGTGAGGGATGTCAGACAACACCCAAATCAGAATCGCTCAGTGGCAGATTTTCAACACACCATTATACGGGAAATAGGCTGACATGTTACCTCCTATTTGATTGGCGGAAAGTAAATGTAAGGCTAAACACGATTAGTCGGACTATAAATACTACTTCTTTGTTGTTAGGGGAAACGTGAGTAGGAGTACTTTTTTGAAAAGCTGTGTAAACATGGCACGATTGGTTAGACCTGCCAATATAGTCAATTAGAGGCGTCAGGTCAGCACCACATTTGCAAATAAACTTACTACAGAACCAGTGCGTTGAGCGCCAGTGCATATTTTTCTAAATAAAAGCCTGGGACATCGGCAGATCGAAATTGTGCTATATTCATGGCCAGTCAACGTAATTCTGTATTATTTCCATGAATTGTGGTAAGCTTGAAATATTTGATATCTTTTAATGAAAATTGAATGTAAATTGATAATTTATGTCTGTATATATGTGTGGTTCAGTAGCGAACATGAGGTAAAGCCTATATAGTGCTCCAGCCTGAACAGAAGGTGTCGGAGGAAAGTAAAACTGCATGGAATTGCCACACAGTACACTGACACCTATTTTATTGACTAGAAAGAAATAATGCTGGAATTGCAGAGGCGTAGTAACCATTAGGGAGGAATATACTGGTGTAAATTATTTCAGATGAAGCTGACAGTTGGCCTACCGCTCTGAACTCAGTGTTTGTTATGTATTGTGTTCAGTCTGTAAATAGATTATAAATTAGTTATGAAGTAGGAGGTACAACCTTCTTGTTTCAGGGACTGTGGTCCTAAAGTTATTGAGCAGCACCTGGTCAGAGCTTTGCTGAATCCAGAGGCGGACAGCATACTCCTTGGTCCATATAGCAAACAGTGAGGTGTCTCCAGAACACAGGGGAGCAATCGAGCAGAGGAGTCTTTTCCTGCCGCCATCACGAAAGATAAGCCTATGTGGCCAGCGGAGCTCAACATTATGTAACCCCATCTTAAACTGACATTGTATAAAAATAAGAGGGGAAATTAATTGTTTTAATGAACGGAACTGAGAACATCTCCAATACTAGTTCCAACAGAAACAAACACTTGAAGTCATGATGACAAATAACAACATAGCTTGAAAAAACAAAACCAGTATTACCTCATATTACTACTACACAACTGACACACATAGGATAATATTAATAAAATATGTCACTACAAGATTCATATTGATAAATTCTGTACATATAACTTGTAATTAAAATTGATTGTGATTCCTGGTTCACTTTGTATTTGAATCAGGACACATATATATTAGTGACAGTAATTAATACATATTTATATTTGAAAATTTACCAGTGACTCCTTTAAGATAGTCTTATAGAGTGTTAAATGTGTGTGAGTGTCACAGTGTTGTCAAGTGTGGTGGAATAAATTAAATTGTTTATCTGTCTGTTGTTGTTGTGACTTACACTTCATCATATACATACCCTAGACATTAACGTAGTCATCACAATATTCCAGAATAATTCTGACTGAGGTATAAATATGTGGTAGCAAGTAAGGTTATCTGTAATACACTACCCTTATTAGATACAGATACCTTCACAGCTGATCTCAGTCAGTACACTAAGTCCCCTATAAATATTTATAACATCCCACTTTACCACATATATTGGGGTCTCGCTCCAGGGATATTGAACTTTCTCCTATTATAAATATTGGGAATAATAAGAATTAAAAGGTATCCTTGGGTGGAAATAAATAAGGTTGAGCTCTCAGTGCCTGTAGTGTCCTTAGATAATTATTGAAAGATTGAATTGTTACAATTGCATGTTAGACAATGGCCGACTTGGCAAAATTTCGATCTGCTGCTGTACAGACTGCGAAAGAGTTAGGAATGGACGGACAAATTATGATTGCTTATGTCACTGCTGAATGTGACAAATATATTGAACGGGAAGAAAGAAGATTAGAAAAAGAGGCCGAAAGAAAGTTAGAGGCTGAGACTAAGAGGTTACAATTTGAGGCTGAGACTAAGAGGTTGCAGATTGAGGCTGACAAAGAGGCTAAAGCATTGGAAGCCGAGGAAAGAAGACAGGCTGCAGAAAGAGAAGAGAAGAAATTAGCTGCAGAAAGGGAAGACAAGCGATTAGCTGCAGAAAGGGAAGCAGAAGATAAGAGATTACAAAGGGAACATGAGTTACGACTAAGGGAGTTTGAGTTTCAAGGCCATGCTCCTGAAAATGGTGCCAGTCCCTTTACCTCTGATGCCACTGCTAGTCAGGGAGCCTCAACCTCAGCTATGAATTTTCATTTAGATCATTTTGTTGAGAAAGACGATGATATTGAGAGCTATCTAAATAGATATGAACTATTAGCTACCACATATGGGTTAGAGAGAGAAAGGTGGAGCTTAAAGTTATCTCAAGGTCTTCGTGGGGCAGCTTATGAAGTTTTTGCCAAAATGAGCAGAGGTGATCAGGAAAATTATGACATGCTAAAGCAGGCTCTTTTGTTAAGATATGAAAAGAACGCAGAATTTTATAGGAAAAAATTTAGGAATGCTAAACTACTGTCAGGTGAAACCTATCACCAGTTCTCTGCACGGTTAGAGACATACTTGGAGAAATGGACTTCTCTGGGGAAAACCCAAGATCTTAAGGAAATGGTCCTTATAGAACAATTAAGAGAGTCCATGGCTCCAGACCTGAGAAAGTTTCTCATGGAACAAGGTGCAGAGAGGCTGGGTGAGTTGCTAAATGTTGCTGAAAGGTATCAAGCAGCTCAAGCAGAGGTAACAGGTAATAAAAAGAAACAAGTGGATAACTTTAGGGCACCACAGAACTTTAATAAGTTTGATCCTAGGGATCAAAACAAAGGTAAGCACCAGTTTGATAGGCCACGGTATGAAAATAAAAATAAAACCCCACAATTCGATGAAAGGAAATATGATGAAAGAAAATCTTTCAACCAAGGGAAAAGGTGGTGTAAAAATTGTAAGATGAACAATCATGACACTGACCGTTGCAGAAGGAACCCTATTGTAATGGCCACCCTTCAGGTCAGGTCGACCTCAAGAAAGGAGGAGGATATTATGTTAGATACCACTCCAGAAGAGATGAGGAAGGCACAGGCTGGGGATAAAACCCTCAAGCCTTGTTTCAGGAAATTGTCAACTTGTCATACAACTCCAGGCAAGGGAGATTTTTACATGAAAAACAAGTTGATGTATAGGAAGACTGGAGCTAGATCCAAGGTCAGGGACAGCTGGTACTTCCTAAAAGATATAGGGCAGACTTAATAAGGAGCCTACATGTGAAACCAGATGGGGACCATGAGAAAATAGGTACCATCATCCAAAAGGTGGCTCACAATTATTATTGGCCCAAGGCAAGATGGGACATTGAGAATTTTGTAGAAAGGTGTAGCATAGCACATGAGGGAACACCCACAAGTGGGAACATTGATCAGGACCTGGACACGCCACGGGGCAAAATTAGGCCTGATAATAAAAAGAGAAATAAATTTGATAAAGTGGACCAAATGGAATGGGAAGCCCCTTTTCACGGACAAGCTTCAATTAACTGTTTTACAATGGCCACTATGCGGAGAGTGCAAAAAGATGTCTTACCCCAGGATAAGCCGAAAATCCCTCAATCGGACTTAAACAAACTGGAGGAAGAGGATGTAGAGAGGAAATCTCTCATCAAGAATTCTAAGTGGGGAGAAAGCCCCAAGAAAAGAATTGGTAGCGGTCGTTTTGTGCATGATAATTCTGGGAAGAAAAATCATCACTATAGCGCTTCGAGTGGAAGAGACCATACCGGTGCATGGACAAATAGGTCCACACAATTAAAGGTCCATATGTAGCGCTGTTAAGAACGTGGACTGATGAAAAGGCAGAGGAAAATATTACATCCTCATACCAATATGTGAATGAGCTGACCACTCGTTTAAAAACTGGCTGGAAACTTGCCAATGAAAATTTGAAACAAGCCAGGAAGAAACATGCTGCCTATTATAACAGGAAAGCTAAAGACAGAGATTTGGCTGTGGGAGAGAAGGTACTGCTTCTTCTACCCGGTAGTCAGAATAAGTTACAAATTGGATGGCAAGGTCCATATACAGTTCTAGAGAAGGTGTCTAGAACAAATTATAAGATAGATAAGAAGGGGAAAGAAAAAATCTATCATGTGAATCTCCTGAAGAAATATTTGGAAAGAGAACATCAGGAAGAGACACACTTGTTGACCTTGTCCATTGCCATGGAGATGAAAAAGGAACCACTTTCATCATTTGAATATCCATTACACCCCTGTGAGACAGCGGCACAGGTGAAAATCAGTACACATTTAACGAAAACTCAGAAAGAGAGAGTGCAACAGGTTCTAGATAATCATGCAGAGGTGTTAACAGACCGACCAGGGCATACAAACTTATTGGAATATGATATGAAACTGATAGACCCCACACCTGTCTGTATGAAACCATATTCGATTCCTTTTGCTAAGGAGAAAGCTTTGAAGGAAGAGATAGACTATTTGTTGAAGGAAGGAATTATTTCGCACAGTGAATCTTCGTATAGTTCCGGTGTTGTACTCTTAAGGAAGCCCTCTGGAGAACATAGACTCTGTATAGATTACAGGAGACTGAATGCTATTACAGAAGGACAGGTGGATCCATTGCCGGATACAAATCAGTTGTTTGCCAGACTAAATAAAGCTAAATATTTCTCAAAAGTGGATCTGAGTAAAGGATACTATCAGATTCCAGTAAAGCCTGAGGTTAGACCATACCTAGCTTTTAGTACCTCAGAAGGACACTATGAGTTTAATAGATTGCCATTTGGATTGAAGAATGCGCCTAGTGTCTTCTCTAGAATGATGAGAAAATTATTGGACCCTCTGAATAATCCATGTATCACAAATTTCATGGATGATATCCTTATAGCAACAGAAACATTTGAGGAACACATTGACTCTCTGAACATGCTGTTTAATCGACTTAGGGAAGCGAATTTAACAGCCCGACCAACCAAATGTTGCGTTGGATGTAAAGAATTGGAATTCTTGGGACACACAGTTTATCAGGGAAACATGACCCCTGACCCAAAGAATTTAGAGAAACTAAAGAAAGCCCCGAGACCACAAACCAAGAAAGACGTGAGATCCTTTGTCTCATTATGTGGTTTCTACCAAAAGTATATCAAAAACTTTAATTCCATATGTGCACCGTTAACTGATTTGACACGTAAGGGAAATCCAGATCGAATTACATGGACACCACAATGTGAAATGGCTTACCAGGAATTGAAGGAAAAGCTCACAAGCAAACCTATTTTGAAATTACCTGACTTAAGTCAAGAATTCATTGTAAGGACGGATGCCAGTAATATTGGGTTAGGTGCGACTCTGCTACAGAAATCAGATGCATTGGATGGGGAATTAAGCCCAGTGGCATATGCTAGCAGAAAGTTGAATAAAGCTGAAACCAACTACTCAACTAGCGAAAAAGAATGTCTTGCAGTAATATGGGCGATAAAGAAATTCAATATTTATCTGTATGGGAAGGCATTTAAGTTGCAAACGGACCACAAACCCTTGTCGTTTCTAGCGCAGGCTAGACATGAAAACTCTAGATTACTCCGTTGGTCCTTATTGATGCAGCCATTTGAGTTTAGCATAGAGTATATAAGTGGAAAAACAAATCTGGGAGCGGATTTTTTAAGCCGCCATCCGTGTGATGAGAATCACCCTAAACTCCAGGAAAATAATAAATTTCTCTATGTGTATATAGAATTATAGACTGACATATAACGTCTGTTTTAAGTGGGGAGGATTTGTCGTGAGAAATTCTAATCCACATATATAAATTAAAACGTAAATGTAAAGCCTAACAAATAACTTCAATAAAAGGAAAGAAGAATGGTAAAGAACAGTGCTGTCACAATGACTGTACTCGAAATCCCCCTTGTTTTCTACTTCGTCTGCAAATTGTAACGTTTCACGTTGATAGTAAAAGCCTACTGCTTCAATACCCGCTTTCTACGATAAAACGTGTACTGCCTTTCTAAGAAAAACCTTGAGATACGCAGCTGACCTAGATTTAAAATTCCATTCATGTCATTTTATACACTACGTTACCATAAACGAAAGACAGATGGACTAAAGATAGAAAGAAAGGGAGGGGCTGAAAGCCGGAACGCAGGCAATACTACCACAGTCGCGCGATACACAATTGCTGCCATCACGCGTGTAAGGCCACATGCACTAGCTTTTTTCAAATCGACAGTGATAAAAAACACTACCCATACGAGAGTTAGTTTTTAAAAACCTGAAAAATTCTTATTAGGAAATATGACATTATACTGGTTTACGTTTGAAAACATTACAGTACCCAGACACCACATCGTATTCGAAGTGAACAGGAGGTAGTAGAAAATGCATATTTTGAACGCAGCCCCTTAGCCCCATTAAATTTATATATTTGGGTTCCTTAGGACTTGCTGACAAATAATATGTAAAACGTTACGCAAATAGTCTAGGAATTAACAAATTATAGCCAAAAGAAATAGTGAGGGATGTCAGACAACACCCAAATCAGAATCGCTCAGTGGCAGATTTTCAACACACCATTATACGGGAAATAGGCTGACATGTTACCTCCTATTTGATTGGCGGAAAGTAAATGTAAGGCTAAACACGATTAGTCGGACTATAAATACTACTTCTTTGTTGTTAGGGGAAACGTGAGTAGGAGTACTTTTTTGAAAAGCTGTGTAAACATGGCACGATTGGTTAGACCTGCCAATATAGTCAATTAGAGGCGTCAGGTCAGCACCACATTTGCAAATAAACTTACTACAGAACCAGTGCGTTGAGCGCCAGTGCATATTTTTCTAAATAAAAGCCTGGGACATCGGCAGATCGAAATTGTGCTATATTCAGTGCCAGTCAACGTAATTCTGTATTATTTCCATGAATTGTGGTAAGCTTGAAATATTTGATATCTTTTAATGAAAATTGAATGTAAATTGATAATTTATGTCTGTATATATGTGTGGTTCAGTAGCGAACATGAGGTAAAGCCTATATAGTGCTCCAGCCTGAACAGAAGGTGTCGGAGGAAAGTAAAACTGCATGGAATTGCCAAACAGTACACTGACACCTATCTTATCGACTAGAAAGAAATAATGCTGGAATTGCAGAGGCGTAGTAACCATTAGGGAGGAATATACTGGTGTAAATTATTTCAGATGAAGCTGACAGTTGGCCTACCGCTCTGAACTCAGTGTTTGTTATGTAATGTGTTCAGTCTGTAAATAGATTATAAATTAGTTATGAAGTAGGAGGTACAACCTTCTTGTTTCAGGGACTGTGGTCCTAAAGTTATTGAGCAGCACCTGGTCAGAGCTTTGCTGAATCCAGAGGCGGACAGCATACTCCTTGGTCCATATAGCAAACAGTGAGGTGTCTCCAGAACACAGGGGAGCAATCGAGCAGAGGAGTCTTTTCCTGCCGCCATCACGAAAGATAAGCCTATGTGGCCAGCGGAGCTCAACATTATGTAACCCCATCTTAAACTGACATTGTATAAAAATAAGAGGGGAAATTAATTGTTTTAGTGAACGGAACTGAGAACATCTCTAATACTAGTTCCAACAGAAACAAACACTTGAAGTCATGATGACAAATAACAACATAGCTTGAAAAAACAAAACCAGTATTACCTCATATTACTACTACACAACTGACACACATAGGATAATATTAATAAAATATGTCACTACAAGATTCATATTGATAAATTCTGTACATATAACTTGTAATTAAAATTGATTGTGATTCCTGGTTCACTTTGTATTTGAATCAGGCCACATATATATTAGTGACAGTAATTAATACATATTTATATTTGAAAATTTACCAGTGCCTCATTTAAGAATAGTCTTATAGAGTGTTAAATGTGTGTGAGTGTCACAGTGTTGTCACGTGTGGTGGAATAAATTAAATTGTTTATCTGTCTGTTGTTGTTGTGACTTACACTTCATCATATACATACCCTAGACATTCAACGTAGTCATCACAATATTCCAGAATAATTCTGACTGAGGTATAAATATGTGGTAGCAAGTAAGGTCATCTGTAATACACTACCCTTATTAGATACAGATACCTTCACAGCTGATCTCAGTCAGTACACTAAGTCCCCTATAAATATTTATAACATCCCACTTTACCACATATATTGGGGTCTCGCTCCAGGGATATTGAACTTTCTCCTGTTATAGATATTGGGAATAATAAGAATTAAAAGGTATCCTTGGGTGGAAATAAATAAGGTTGAGCTCTCAGTGCCTGTAGTGTCCTTAGATAATTATTGAAAGATTGAATTGTTACAATTGCATGTTAGACAATGGCCGACTTTGCAAAATTTCGATCTGCTGCTGTACACACTGCGAAAGAGTTAGGAATGGACGGACAAATTATGATTGCTTATGTCACTGCTGAATGTGACAAATATATTGAACGGGAAGAAAGAAGATTAGAAAAAGAGGCCGAAAGAAAGTTAGAGGCTGAGACTAAGAGGTTACAATTTGAGGCTGAGACTAAGATGTTGCAGATTGAGGCTGACAAAGAGGCTAAAGCATTGGAAGCCGAGGAAAGAAGACAGGCTGCAGAAAGAGAAGAGAAGAAATTGGCTGCAGAAAGGGAAGACAAGCGATTAGCTGCAGAAAGGGAAGCAGAAGATAAGAGATTACAAAGGGAACATGAGTTACGACTAAGGGAGTTTGAGTTTCAGGGCCATGCTCCTGAAAATGGTGCCAGTCCCTTTACCTCTGATGCCACTGCTAGTCAGGGAGCCTCAACCTCAGCTATGAATTTTCATTTAGATCATTTTGTTGAGAAAGACGATGATATTGAGAGCTATCTAAATAGATATGAACTATTAGCTACCACATATGGGTTAGAGAGAGAAAGGTGGAGCTTAAAGTTATCTCAAGGTCTTCGTGGGGCAGCTTATGAAGTTTTTGCCAAAATGAGCAGAGGTGATCAGGAAAATTATGACATGCTAAAGCAGGCTCTTTTGTTAAGATATGAAAAGAACGCAGAATTTTATAGGAAAAAATTTAGGAATGCTAAACTACTGTCAGGTGAAACCTATCACCAGTTCTCTGCACGGTTAGAGACATACTTGGAGAAATGGACTTCTCTGGGGAAAACCCAAGATCTTAAGGAAATGGTCCTTATAGAACAATTAAGAGAGTCCATGGCTCCAGACCTGAGAAAGTTTCTCATGGAACAAGGTGCAGAGAGGCTGGGTGAGTTGCTAAATGTTGCTGAAAGGTATCAAGCAGCTCAAGCAGAGGTAACAGGTAATAAAAAGAAACAGGTGGAAAATTTTAGGGCACCACAGAACTTTAATAAATTTGATCCTAGGGATCAAAACAAAGGTAAGCACCAGTTTGATAGGCCACGGTATGACAATAAAAATAAAACCCCACAATTCGATGAAAGGAAATATGATGAAAGAAAATCTTTCAACCAAGGGAAAAGGTGGTGTAAAAATTGTAAGATGAACAATCATGACACTGACCGTTGCAGAAGGAACCCTATTGTAATGGCCACCCTTCAGGTCAGGTCGACCTCAAGAAAGGAGGAGGATATTATGTTAGATACCACTCCAGAAGAGATGAGGAAGGCACAGGCTGGGGATAAAACCCTCAAGCCTTGTTTCAGGAAATTGTCAACTTGTCATACAACTCCAGGCAAGGGAGATTTTTACATGAAAAACAAGTTGATGTATAGGAAGACTGGAGCTAGATCCAAAGGTCACGGACAGCTGGTTCTTCCTAAAAGATATAGGGCAGACTTAATAAGGAGCCTACATGTGAAACCAGATGGGGACCATGAGAAAATAGGTACCATCATCCAAAAGGTGGCTCACAATTATTATTGGCCCAAGGCAAGATGGGACATTGAGAATTTTGTAGAAAGGTGTAGCATAGCACATGAGGGAACACCCACAAGTGGGAACATTGATCAGGACCTGGACACGCCAAAGGGCAAAATTAGGCCTGATAATAAAAAGAGAAATAAATTTGATAAAGTGGACCAAATGGAATGGGAAGCCCCTTTTCACGGACAAGCTTCACTTAACTGTTTTACAATGGCCACTATGCGGAGAGTGCAAAAAGATGTCTTACCCCAGGATAAGCCGAAAATCCCTCAATCGGACTTAAACAAACTGGAGGAAGAGGATGTAGAGAGGAAATCTCTCATCAAGAATTCTAAGTGGGGAGAAAGCCCCAAGAAAAGAATTGGTAGCGGTCGTTTTGTGCATGATAATTCTGGGAAGAAAAATCATCACTATAGCGCTTCAAGTGGAAGAGACCATACCGGTGCATGGACAAATAGGTCCACACAATTAAAGGTCCATATGTAGCGCTGTTAAGAACGTGGACTGATGAAAAGGCAGAGGAAAATATTACATCCTCATACCAATATGTGAATGAGCTGACCACTCGTTTAAAAACTGGCTGGAAACTTGCCAATGAAAATTTGAAACAAGCCAGGAAGAAACATGCTGCCTATTATAACAGAAAAGCTAAAGACAGAGATTTGGCTGTGGGAGAGAAGGTACTGCTTCTTCTACCCGGTAGTCAGAATAAGTTACAAATTGGATGGCAAGGTCCATATACAGTTCTAGAGAAGGTGTCTAGAACAAATTATAAGATAGATAAGAAGGGGAAAGAAAAAATCTATCATGTGAATCTCCTGAAGAAATATTTGGAAAGAGAACATCAGGAAGAGACACACTTGTTGACCTTGTCCATTGCCATGGAGATGAAAAAGGAACCACTTTCATCATTTGAATATCCATTACACCCCTGTGAGACAGCGGCACAGGTGAAAATCAGTACACATTTAACGAAAACTCAGAAAGAGAGAGTGCAACAGGTTCTAGATAATCATGCAGAGGTGTTAACAGACCGACCAGGGCATACAAACTTATTGGAATATGATATGAAACTGATAGACCCCACACCTGTCTGTATGAAACCATATTCGATTCCTTTTGCTAAGGAGAAAGCTTTGAAGGAAGAGATAGACTATTTGTTGAAGGAAGGAATTATTTCGCACAGTGAATCTTCGTATAGTTCCGGTGTTGTACTCTTAAGGAAGCCCTCTGGAGAACATAGACTCTGTATAGATTACAGGAGACTGAATGCTATTACAGAAGGACAGGTGGATCCATTGCCGGATACAAATCAGTTGTTTGCCAGACTAAATAAAGCTAAATATTTCTCAAAAGTGGATCTGAGTAAAGGATACTATCAGATTCCAGTAAAGCCTGAGGTTAGACCATACCTAGCTTTTAGTACCTCAGAAGGACACTATGAGTTTAATAGATTGCCATTTGGATTGAAGAATGCGCCTAGTGTCTTCTCTAGAATGATGAGAAAATTATTGGACCCTCTGAATAATCCATGTATCACAAATTTCATGGATGATATCCTTATAGCAACAGAAACATTTGAGGAACACATTGACTCTCTGAACATGCTGTTTAATCGACTTAGGGAAGCGAATTTAACAGCCCGACCAACCAAATGTTGCGTTGGATGTAAAGAATTGGAATTCTTGGGACACACAGTTTATCAGGGAAACATGACCCCTGACCCAAAGAATTTAGAGAAACTAAAGAAAGCCCCGAGACCACAAACCAAGAAAGACGTGAGATCCTTTGTCTCATTATGTGGTTTCTACCAAAAGTATATCAAAAACTTTAATTCCATATGTGCACCGTTAACTGATTTGACACGTAAGGGAAATCCAGATCGAATTACATGGACACCACAATGTGAAATGGCTTACCAGGAATTGAAGGAAAAGCTCACAAGTAAACCTATTTTGAAATTACCTGACTTAAGTCAAGAATTCATTGTAAGGACGGATGCCAGTAATATTGGGTTAGGTGCAACTCTGCTACAGAAATCAGATGCATTGGATGGGGAATTAAGCCCAGTGGCATATGCTAGCAGAAAGTTGAATAAAGCTGAAACCAACTACTCAACTAGCGAAAAAGAATGTCTTGCAGTAATATGGGCGATAAAGAAATTCAATATTTATCTGTATGGGAAGGCATTTAAGTTGCAAACGGACCACAAACCCTTGTCGTTTCTAGCGCAGGCTAGACATGAAAACTCTAGATTACTCCGTTGGTCCTTATTGATGCAGCCATTTGAGTTTAGCATAGAGTATATAAGTGGAAAAACAAATCTGGGAGCGGATTTTTTAAGCCGCCATCCGTGTGATGAGAATCACCCTAAACTCCAGGAAAAATAATAAATTTCTCTATGTGTATATAGAATTATAGACTGACATATAACGTCTGTTTTAAGTGGGGAGGATTTGTCGTGAGAAATTCTAATCCACATATATAAATTAAAACGTAAATGTAAAGCCTAACAAATAACTTCAATAAAAGGAAAGAAGAATGGTAAAGAACAGTGCTGTCACAATGACTGTACTCGAAATCCCCCTTGTTTTCTACTTCGTCTGCAAATTGTAACGTTTCACGTTGATAGTAAAAGCCTACTGCTTCAATACCCGCTTTCTACGATAAAACGTGTACTGCCTTTCTAAGAAAAACCTTGAGATACGCAGCTGACCTAGATTTAAAATTCCATTCATGTCATTTTATACACTACGTTACCATAAACGAAAGACAGATGGACTAAAGATAGAAAGAAAGGGAGGGGCTGAAAGCCGGAACGCAGGCAATACTACCACAGTCGCGCGATACACAATTGCTGCCATCACGCGTGTAAGGCCACATGCACTAGCTTTTTTCAAATCGACAGTGATAAACAACACTACCCATACGAGAGTTAGTTTTTAAAAACCTGAAAAATTCTTATTAGGAAATATGACATTATACTGGTTTACGTTTGAAAACATTACAGTACCCAGACACCACATCGTATTCGAAGTGAACAGGAGGTAGTAGAAAATGCATATTTTGAACGCAGCCCCTTAGCCCCATTAAATTTATATATTTGGGTTCCTTAGGACTTGCTGACAAATAATATGTAAAACGTTACGCAAATAGTCTAGGAAATAACAAATTATAGCCAAAAGAAATAGTGAGGGATGTCAGACAACACCCAGATCAGAATCGCTCAGTGGCAGATTTTCAACACACCATTATACGGGAAATAGGCTGACATGTTACCTCCTATTTGATTGGCGGAAAGTAAATGTAAGGCTAAACACGATTAGTCGGACTATAAATACTACTTCTTTGTTGTTAGGGGAAACGTGAGTAGGAGTACTTTTTTGAAAAGCTGTGTAAACATGGCACGATTGGTTAGACCTGCCAATATAGTCAATTAGAGGCGTCAGGTCAGCACCACATTTGCAAATAAACTTACTACAGAACCAGTGCGTTGAGCGCCAGTGCATATTTTTCTAAATAAAAGCCTGGGACATCGGCAGATCGAAATTGTGCTATATTCAGTGCCAGTCAACGTAATTCTGTATTATTTCCATGAATTGTGGTAAGCTTGAAATATTTGATATCTTTTAATGAAAATTGAATGTAAATTGATAATTTATGTCTGTATATATGTGTGGTTCAGTAGCGAACATGAGGTAAAGCCTATATAGTGCTCCAGCCTGAACAGAAGGTGTCGGAGGAAAGTAAAACTGCATGGAATTGCCACACAGTACACTGACACCTATCTTATCGACTAGAAAGAAATAATGCTGGAATTGCAGAGGCGTAGTGATCATTAGGGAGGAATATACTGGTGTAAATTATTTCAGATGAAGCTGACAGTTGGCCTACCACTCTGAACTCAGTGTTTGTTATGTAATGTGTTCAGTCTGTAAATAGATTATAAATTAGTTATGAAGTAGGAGGTACAACCTTCTTGTTTCAGGGACTGTGGTCCTAAAGTTATTGAGCAGCACCTGGTCAGAGCTTTGCTGAATCCAGAGGCGGACAGCATACTCCTTGGTCCATATAGCAAACAGTGAGGTGTCTCCAGAACACAGGGGAGCAATCGAGCAGAGGAGTCTTTTCCTGCCGCCATCACGAAAGATAAGCCTATGTGGCCAGCGGAGCTCAACATTATGTAACCCCATCTTAAACTGACATTGTATAAAAATAAGAGGGGAAATTAATTGTTTTAATGAACGGAACTGAGAACATCTCCAATACTACTTCCAACAGAAACAAACACTTGAAGTCATGATGACAAATAACAACATAGCTTGAAAAAACATAACCAGTATTACCTCATATTACTACTACACAACTGACACACATAGGATAATATTAATAAAATATGTCACTACAAGATTCATATTGATAAATTCTGTACATATAACTTGTAATTAAAATTGATTGTGATTCCTGGTTCACTTTGTATTTGAATCAGGCCACATATATATTAGTGACAGTAATTAATACATATTTATATTTGAAAATTTACCAGTGCCTCATTTAAGAATAGTCTTATAAAATGTTAAATGTGTGTGAGTGTCACAGTGTTGTCACGTGTGGTAGAATAAATTAAATTGTTTATCTGTCTGTTGTTGTTGTGACTTACACTTCATCATATACATACCCTAGACATTCAACGTAGTCATCACAATATTCCAGAATAATTCTGACTGAGGTATAAATATGTGGTAGCAAGTAAGGTCATCTGTAATACACTACCCTTATTAGATACAGATACCTTCACAGCTGATCTCAGTCAGTACACTAAGTCCCCTATAAATATTTATAACATCCCACTTTACCACAGTTGGCTGTAATGGATCTACGTCTTCTGTCTCTTGTCTTGGTGGTGCACTCTGATAGACTCTTTCCTGTCCATCTCTCGGTCATTACTATGGCTCAAATACATGCCAATAAATTCACCACAGGTGGCACAGTATTTTCAAATTTTGGTCTTGGCACCATTCTGGAAGATGATGAGGAGAATGATGAGACTCTCCCACATAATAATAATAATGGGGATGTCAGGTTTAATATACCAAGTAGTGGTGATATTAACACTACAGGCACATCTACTGTCACTCAGTTTGACACTGTTGTGCGTACATCATATGATGTACCAATATACGGATACATATCTGGTATAACTACTTCATTATACAAAATTTTTTCTTTGAGTTTCTGGTCTCTGTTCACAAGCATACTCCTGTCATCGTGTTTGACATGTACACATGTCATTGGAGACTTCTCAATGTCTACTTACACATACTCCTGTCATCGTGTTTGACATGCACACATGTCATTATAGACTTCTCAATTTCTACTTACACATACTCCTGTCATCGTGTTTGACATGCACACATGTCATTATAGACTTCTCAATTTCTACTTACACATACTCCTGTCATCGTGTTTGACATGCACACATGTCATTATAGATTTCTCAATGTCTACTGACACATACTCCTGTCATCGTGTTTGACATGCACACATGTCATTATAGACTTCTCAATTTCTACTTACACATACACTTGTCATCGTGTTTGACATGCACACATGTCATTATAGACTTCTCAATTTCTACTTACACATACTCCTGTCATCGTGTTTGACATGCACACATGTCATTATAGACTTCTCAATTTCTACTTACACATACTCCTGTCATCGTGTTTGACATGCACACATGTCATTATAGACTTCTCAATTTCTACTTACACATACTCCTGTCATCGTGTTTGACATGCACACATGTCATTATAGACTTCTCAATTTCTACTTACACATACTCCTGTCATCGTGTTTGACATGCACACATGTCATTATAGATTTCTCAATGTCTACTGACACATACTCCTGTCATCGTGTTTGACATGCACACATGTCATTATAGACTTCTCAATTTCTACTTACACATACACTTGTCATCGTGTTTGACATGCACACATGTCATTATAGACTTCTCAATTTCTACTTACACATACTCCTGTCATCGTGTTTGACATGCACACATGTCATTATAGACTTCTCAATTTCTACTTACACATACACTTGTCATCGTGTTTGACATGCACACATGTCATTATAGACTTCTCAATTTCTACTTACACATACTCCTGTCATCGTGTTTGACATGCACACATGTCATTATAGACTTCTCAATTTCTACTTACACATACTCCTGTCATCGTGTTTGACATGCACACATGTCATTATAGACTTCTCAATTTCTACTTACACATACTCCTGTCATCGTGTTTGACATGCACACATGTCATTATAGACTTCTCAATGTCTACTTACACATACTCCTGTCATCGTGTTTGACATGCACACATGTCATTATAGACTTCTCAATGTCTACTTACACATACTCCTGTCATCGTGTTTGACATGCACACATGTCATTATAGACTTCTCAATGTCTACTTACACATACTCCTGTCATCGTGTTTGACATGCACACATGTCATTATAGACTTCTCAATGTCTACTTACACATATTGTCTTAAGAAAGTGATATTTATGATTTTCTTACTTCTCGTCTTGACTACAATGTCCGGTGCTCATTGCACTACCCATGAGATGATGATATGTCATTCTACCACGGACATGTGTATACATGTCATGTCACATTCTGAGATAACTCATCACTCTCGGTTATCAAAAGTTGATCTTTCTTGTCATATGTTTAGGGTGTTTCATATTCATCCTGAACATTTACAACTTCCTTTTCCAGATCTCAATGACAACTTACTTGTCTATTTTCAGTATGATAGTCTATCCCTATTTCAAGAAGAAGAATGTTTTCTCCCTGACAAACGTAATTCTTTAAATCTACCTACAGTTAAATCTACATTACCTTGGCAATACGATCAAAAAGAGTCTGTTCTTCATAAGAATAAGAATAGTAACATTATCAATAGAGTTAAGGGTTTCATTCATACAATTAATGGCGTCAAGATTGTTTGTACCTCTAATAGTAAACTTAAAACCGATCTGTCGGTCAACAAAGTTTTCACTTTGCATCATAAACTGTCGTATATGACATGTTTTGAACACACTGCCGTACATAGTGATACATATCACCCTATCTACTATGATACTGTGTCTTCGTATCTTATCATTAATTTTACCATGCCTACGATAGACAGTAACGTGGTTGATTGTTCTAACTATGCTCAGCCAATGCAGCATAAGTTCGTATACCGTCTATTTGTTTTGAGAAAAGACATGTCTGTGAAAGTGACATGGACTACATAAGCTAACATCGCGTCCGCTAAATTTCTAGGTATATTTTTATTTAATCTCCTAAATTTGAGGTCAACATGTGCTACTAAATTTTACGCAAATGTATCTCTCCGTTAGATGCGGGCAATTTCAACGTCAGTGACGTTCGCATTCAAGGACAAGTAATCGTTTGATGACATTCCAGTTCTAATAACATGAAAGTTCCACTGCAAACAAAGAACGATGTTTCGAGTTTCCTTGACTTCAATAACGAATATACTTCACGAGCGTACTGAATTTCGAGTCAAGCACGTCAATATTGTATGACTGCAGTAATATCTACAATAGAAGCAATACCAGGAACGGAAAACGTGATAGCCGATTAACTCTCTCGTAACCCTGCTTAGTCAAATGCAAATTAATAATATTTCAAGCGTTATTAGACGTATACTCTCAAAATATTTAACCATGTTCGTGTTCATGAATATCTACAATCAAGTCTTGAGATTAGACTATACTTACATCTGGAAAGATTCCGTGGTACAACTTCATATTACACGACTTATGTGTTTATGAACCTGGTGCATACAAATAACACTTCGAAAGACATGCAACGAACTATGATAATTTTACTATATATATGCGCGAAGTTGCTGAGATAATTCAAGGTTTCAATTATAAACTTTTGGACTTTGGTTTGTGTCAATCCTTCTCTCACTTGTTATGATACAGACGAAAACGAATATTCGCGTCAACTTGGAACTTATCGTTTTCAAATATGAATCAATATTGACTGAAGTAACTTTGCAAAATGATACATTCATCTGTACAGTTCATACAGACTTGAAATTTCAACTAATTCTTCCTTGGGATGGACAATGCGAATTTGGATATTTCCACATGACAATATAAAGAACAATTAAACTTTCGTAATAAACTTTATCCAAACAAATATTTAAAATAATTAATATAATTGTGAAACTAAAAATATTTTAGGTATGTCAAATACACACTTTAACTTAATTGTTCATATAAGATTAAGTAATGTTTGGTTTTAATATTTATTAGATTAATTTAATTTAATTTACTTAGACGATTAATTTACATAGAAGTCTTGCACATCTATTACTTAATTTAATCTATTAATTTTGTTTCTTACTATTTCTTTCTATTTCTGTTCTCACATGTATATTTTCTCATGTTTCTTAAATCTTTTCTTTTCTTTACTTTCTTTAACTCCGATACAATATTTTAGTTTAGTTAATTAGATGTAAGTCTATAACTTTCTACATACACTACATTCATTACTCCAATATATTTACTTACTTACTTACTTAGTCGTTCCCCTTCTATCGTGAGGTGTAGAGGTTTGGAAGAGAGAGCGCCAGACCATTCTATCAGCTGTCTTCTTCCTGGCCTGGTTCCATTCTAGTCCTCGGTCCTTCAAAGATTGTCTAATGTTGTCCTCCCAGCGGACTCTGGGTCGTCCTGGAGGTCTGAATCCCTGGCTCTTTGTTTCCCATGCTTGTCGTGGTAGCCGATCTTCTCCCATTCTGCAGACATGGCCAAACCATCTTAGTTGGGACTGTTCTATTTGGGTCTGCAGCGGATGGGATTTTAGGCCTTGACGGATCGTCTGGTTGCGGACCATGTCTCTTCTTGTTACTTCAACCACTTTCCTCAGATACCTCATTTCTGAGGTTTGGATCTGGCTTTTGTGGGTTGTAGTCATTGCCCACGACTCGCATCCATATGTCAAGACTGGGACATAGGTGGAGCGGTATACAGCCATCTTCGTTTTCTTACCAACCTCTTTCTTGCTGAGGAATCCACGATTTATGGCCTGAAAAAGTCTCCCAGCCGCTGCTTTTCGAGTGGCCAACTCTTCTTTGATGCCTCCCTTTCGGTCTATAATAGCTCCGAGATATTTAAAGTGGTCGACCTGCTCCAGGACCTGTTCTCCCAACTTAATCTGATGTTTTCTTTCTTCTCGTGATATCACCATGGATTTTGTTTTAGAGCTGCTTATGACCATCCCTCTCTTCTCCAGCTCTTCCTTCCAGACTTGCAGGTTGGATTGGAGATGTGCCTCTGATTTAGCAATCAGGGCAACATCATCAGCAAATGCCAGCTCCGAAATATAGACCTGTCTCATCTTCCAGTACCCCACTGAATACTTTCTTGTTCTCTCCTTACATGCCTTGATGACATCGTCCATAAGGAGTATGAAGAGGTAAGGTGATAGGATATCACCTTGTCTTACACCAGTGGTGGTCCTGAACTCTTCTGACTTATGGTTTGCTGTCCTCACATAATTTCTGCAAGACTTGTAGAAGCTCTGTATAGCATGAATCAGAGGTGCTGGAATATTCTTCCTTGCCAAACAGTCCCAAAGTTTGCTCCAGGGGACCCTGTCAAACGCCTTTTCCAGATCTATGAAACAAAGATGGATCTCACTCTTATACTCAAGGGCCTTTTCACTCAGCTGTCTGAGTGTGAAGATTAGGTCTTGAGTACTTCGGTTTGCTCGGAATCCGCACTGGACCTCATCCAATTGTGGCTCAGCTAGGCGTCGGAGTCTCTGCTCTAGGATTCTAGAGTAGATTTTACCAGGGACACTGAGAAGGGATATGCCTCTATGGTTTCCACATTGTCGATTGTCACCCTTTTTGAAAATTGGTGTTATGATGGCAATCTCCCAATCCTTTGGTATGGTCTTGTTGCACCATGCTGCCTGTAGGACCTTTAAGAGTAATAGGTCGCCTGATGCTCCCATGTACTTAACCATTTCTGGTGTTATACCATCATGCCCTGCTGCTTTGCCCATCTTGATTTTCTCTAGTGCTGCCCTCAGTTCTTCCATCTTTATGTCATCTTCACCATCATTGGTTTCCTCTTCTGTGTCAGTGGTTATCATTTCTGATGCTTCATCATGCTCACCATCCAGGAGTTCTGAGAAATATTCTTTCCATCTTTCCATTACTTCCTTCGGGGCAGTAAGCAATTTGCCTTGCTTGTCCTTTATAAATTTGAGAGGGCATTGTTTTTCTTTCCTCATGTTCTTTAGGGTCTTATAGAACAATTTCTGGTTTTCTTGTGCATCTTTTTCTAGCTTTTCTCCAAATTCTTCCCAGGACTTCTGTTTTGCTGCTAGCACTTTGTTCTTTGCTTCTGTTCTGAGTGTCACATATTCTCTATATTTTTCCATTTGTCCTGTTGTGTTTTTAGCTCCTAAGTATTGTTTCCATGCCATTTTCTTCTCTCTTATTTTCTCTTTGACTTCCTCTGTCCACCAAGGTGTCCTCTTTCTCTGGTTCCCAAGTCGGACTTCACCGCATGCTTCTGCAGCAGCTGTCTTTATGATATCCTTGAATTTATTCCAGAGGGTTTCCAAGTCATCAGGTCGTTCTTCTGTGTTGCTCACTGCTGTAGCAATAAGCCCCTGATATCTGGTCTTAATTTCTGGCTCTCTCAGCTTGTAGGTCCTAATGCTCATTTCTCCTGTTCGTTTACTTGGTTTCTTGCGTGATGTTGGGCAGTTCCTAGGCTGAGCAACTCTTTCAGTTGTTCGTTTGATTGTTAGCAGGTAGTGATCACTTCCAATCTCTGGCCCCCTCCAGACTCTTGCATCTCGGACATATCTGAATGAGCTTCTCCGAACAATGGCATAGTCGATCACTGACTTCTCATTCTTGGTTGGTTCACATCTAGTGTATGCATGTATGCGCTTATGGGGGAACTTTGTGTTTGTAATGATCAGATTCTGCTCACTGCAGAATCTAAGGAGTCGCTTTCCATTGTCATTGAGAGTATCTTCTCCATATCTTCCGATAACTCCACCCCATCTAGCATGGTCATTTCCAACTCTGGCATTAAAATCTCCGAGCATAATAACTTCATCTAGGCAGTCATCCACTGTCCTTTGAAGCAGCTCGAAGAATTCCTCCTTGACCTCTGCTCTCTCATCCTCATTTGGCCCATACACTATGACCAGGTTGACTATGGTTTCTCCTTCTTTTAGTTTTACAACCATAATGCGCTCCGAGACAAAGTTCCATCCCTTGATACTATCTTTTTGATTTTGGGCCACAATGCAACCCACGCCCCCTTTCGCTCTTTCAGATATGGGTACACCACTGTAGAGCAACGTGTTGCCATCGAGATCCATGACTCCTTGTCCTTTTTTCTTCGTTTCCGTTATAGCCAGGATTTCTAGTTTTGCTTTCCTCATCTCTTCCACCAGCTCTTCTTCCTTCCCATTTATACTTCTTGTGTTCCAAGTTCCATAAGTCGTAGTCCGTAGTCCGTTCCAGTTCGTCGCCTTTAGAATCAGTCCGGTTTTCTCTCTTGTAGTTCGCGTAATCATGATTTAAAGCAAACAGGTGATTGGCCTGTTGTGCCTTTGCATGGTGGAGGGGCTGCCTCCTTACGGCCTCCATGCAGGCCGCCCTCCTCCTTTTTCATCCGGGCTTGGGACCGGCATTGGCGGAGTTCCAATATATTTAATTAGTTATATTCTCAGATTTTGTTTAATACACAACATACTACTTTAGTTCACACATACTTTCAGTTAAGTAGATAGTAATAAACTATCCTTTCTGACAGTTGACTTTTCTTTAGTTAATTTACAATATTTTTCTTGTACTTTATGACATTTAGTATATTGACAACGTTTTGCGACAATGTTCTATTCAGAACATCGTAGGCCGTACATCGCGATTTTCTTTACTAAGTTTGTTTGAAATAATTAAACGATTTATTAGTTAAATATAACAAAAAAAATCTATAGAATATATTTTTTTTACCCCCGTCGGTCAGGGGAATGTTACGATACGTTTTAACGATGTCGTCTGCTACAGTTGTGAGCACTTTACAGTTACGCATTAGATGATTGAGATGTTATAAATAAAGAATGTTTTTCACGCTTCACGGTATTTTATTGAACGCGAATTGTATAGTAACTTTATGACGTGTCAGGGTTGGTATGGTCCCCCTTGACTATGTTCTACTTTGACCCTTTTGATTCTGGCCGTCGAACCAGTAAGACGTGGTTTTTTATTCTTTCCAGTGATAGTCTTCATATTGCAGAATTTATTATTGAGATTAGGCCAGAGGGTCGGCCGTAATATTGTAAATGAATTAATGGAATTCTTATGGTTGTGGATAACCATTATTATGGAAGTAGAGAAGTTTTATGGAAGGATTTATGATCATTCTTTATGATCCGTATTCGCAAAAACTAATGGGTATCATTACCGGTTGACTGCACAGCGGCAACGCGAGTATACAGCCCATGATGTTCTAACGACAATAAGTAACTGGAACGGACGGTAATATTTTAAATGAAATAATGATGAATGTCTGCAATGCCATGAATTAAGATGTCTTCGTGTAATGTAATAAATATGTATTTATTTGGACTCAAAAAGATGGATTTATCAGATGACGACTGTTGGAATTGGCTATGTTTATTAAGCCCTTCGTCATACTACTAATTTACTACAGTTCTCTCATTCATAACATTCGCGATTATAGCACAGATAAAATGAGGTCCAAAAGGGAAAGAAATTGATGACACCCAAGACTTTCAATTTGGTGACTAGTGCGTAACGTATTTGACCCTCAGTAATAATAACAAGAACTCGCTTCAACAATAGTCTAAGAGTATTTAAAACAAGAACAAAAGTTAATATATAGTAATTGGGAAGGTGAAGGTCTGATGGTGTTCTTACAATACATATAACTTATGACAAGTCAAAGTCAATTAACTGTAAACACCAGGCCTTTATACCCTCCCCCTGAATATTGTTTTTTTTGGTTTTTTTTTTTTTTTTTGGTTCTGATTTTATCATAATTGTTAGATAAACAGCTAGATGATAGTGAGTGGTTTACACTTTTCATTTCGCGCACTATCCTTTCTTGTGGCGATTTACTTTTCTGATCATTTAGAATTTGATTTACTTTATGCGATTTAAATCCAGAATAACAAGAGTGAGCTGAGTTGTATTGTAACTAAGCACTTCATCTGTGTCCAAATATGGAATGTCATGACCAGTGTCATGTATTTTTACACTCACTCCTTCGCGCATTCATTGTTTAGATCTGCCCATAATGATGTTGGCCCATTAACTTAGAATTTTTGTTTATATAGATAGTTCTTCTCGTTTAGTTCGTAGCTTACAAAGTTATTCATGTCTTCATCTACTTGGCTCATTTTACACTTTTTCATATGTTTATCAAATGAGTCCACAGCTGCTGCTTTAACAAGACTAGCACCACAGTTCAGCATATCTGAATGGAATGAAATATGTCGAGAGTGGTTTAATATACTGAAGCACATTAAAAACGCACCACTATTATATATACTGATGCCGAGAAGCTGGCAAAAAAAAGTGTGGGAATGGATTTTCCGCGTGTTTGCCATGAGGTAGAGAGCGAATGGCTGCTGGAATGGAAAGTGCAAGATTCAACCCACGGGTGTGTGTACAGACTACATGAAAACGATGAAAGTTACACGTGCAACACGATTCCCAACAGCTATGACCCTGAAAATGTGTACGCGTTGTGGCAGTATACTCGGTATAAAAAGGCCGTTGAGACAAAACACCCAGTACATGTGCTTGAAATGCCACGACTATCTGAAAACGCCCGCCAACGAGCCATTGGTATGTTGGAGACCGGAATGAGCTCGCGGGCCATTGCCAGAAGGATGAATTGCCACCACAGCACTATTGTACGTCTCAATGAACGTTACGGAACCACTGGCAGTGCCCGGGATAGACTTCGGAGTGGCCAACCACGAGTTACTACCCCTGCGCAAGATCGTCATATTGTGCTGAGTCACCTAAGAAATCGTACTCTCCCGGCAAGTCAAACAGCAAGAGCAATAGTGGGTAGACATGGGCAAGTCTCTCGAATGACAGTCATACGACGACTCAGAGATACAGGCCTTACTGCAAGACGACCTTATGTTGGGCCAAACTTGACTCACAGACATCGTTAGCAGCGCCTGCAATGGGCAGAGCAACATATCAGATGGACTAGACTGCAGTGGAATGCTGTCCTATTCACAGACGAGAACAGATTCAACATATCCTTTGCAGATGGACGTATGCGGATTTAGCGACGGTGTGAAGAGCGCTTTGCAGATTGCTGTGTCAACCGATTTCGAGGTGGCAGTATTAACATTTGGGGAGGATTCAGTTTTCACCATCGCTTGCCTCTTCACGTCTTCCGTGGAAATGTTAATGCTGTGACATATCGAGATGAGGTTCTGGATGCACTGGTTGCTCCTGCGTTCACAATTTATCCAGACTTGCAGCTTCTCCAGCAGGATAACGCACGTGCATTTTTTTTGTATTTTTGGTTTTCTCCCTTGCCTGCACAGAATGCAATGAATTTCATAACAATCAAATGTACAAATTAATGACCAGCATGGATTCATAGGAAAATGAATAAAGATTCCAAATATGTAAACTTGTACAAACTTATATTTACATTTCACACTCTGTTCCTGGATTATACAGGTGGTGCGTTTTTAATGTGCTTCAGTATACAAAGCGGTTAGTTATGCCCAATCCATCATATGATCGAGTACAAAAGAAATAGCTCCTGGTAGATGATGCAAACATATATACAAACATACCTAACTACCTACCTACCTAACTACTACCTACCTAACTACCTACCTACCTACCTAACTACTACCTATCTATCTTCATACATAATACCTACCTACCTAACCACCTACCTACATGCCTAACTACCTACCTATCTAACTACCTACCTACCTACCTACCCAACTACCTACCTACCCAACTACCTACCTACCTAACTACCTGCCTACCTAACTACATACTACCTACCTAACTACTACCTACCTAACTACTACCTACCTACCTACCTACCTAACTACCTACCTACTTACCTAACTACTACCTACCTAACTACCTACCTACATACCTAACTACTACCTACCTAACTACCTACCTAACTACCTATCTACCTAACTACTACCTACCTACCTACCTAACTACCTACCTACCACCTACACGTATACGCCTCCCATGTACTGCAGTGCTGGTCCAATAATGGCCACAAGTTAGAGTACACAATGAGGGTCTTTAAAGGTATCTACCTTCGCTCAAGATTACTCTTGGCAGAGTTGTAAATATAAGGATGGTGCTTCTATTATAGAGAGTCTTCATAGAATATGTCAGAAATCAAGCATAACGCTGAATTTATCAAGGCTGTCGTGAACTTTGTGTCTGCCCGCCATTTCTATGACGATAAAATATATTTGCTCGTTTCTGATTCCCTACTGAATTATTCAATAAAACATTACTTAAGTAACTCTGTTGTATATATATATGACATCAAACATGGACATACTGATGACGTCAAACATGGCCATACTGATGATGTCAAACATGTACATACTGATGACGTCAAACATGGACACATTGATGACGTCAAACATGGACATACTGATGACGTCAATCATGGCCATACTGATGACGTCAAACATATACATACTGATGACGTCAAACATGGACATACTGATAACGTCAAACGTGGTCATACTGATGACGTCACAGCCAGCTTTTATGTGCCCTCTCTGTGTGTCCGTCTGTGTGTTTGTATGTTTGTTAATGTACCCTCTCTGCATGTCTGTATGTATGTCTGTGTGTCCTTTCTGTGTGTCTGTATGTTTTTCTGTTTGTACTTTCTGAGTCTATATGTTTTTCTGTGTGCTTTCTCTGTGTGTCTGTATGTTTGACTGTCGGTTTCTCTGTGTGTCTGTATGTTTGTCTGTTGGCCTTCTCTGTGTGTCTGTATGTTTGTCTGTGTGTCCGATTGTGTGTCTGTATATATCTCTGAGTGTTTGTATGTGTGTCTGTGTGTCCTTTCTTTGTGTCTGCTCGTTTGTTTGTGTACCCTCTGTGTGTGTCTTTATGTTTGTCTGTGTGTCTTTTACTGTGTGCCTCTATGTGTGTCTGTACGTCCTTTCTGTGTGTCTGTATGTTTGTCTGTGTGTCTGTAAGTGTATCTGTGTGACCTTTCTGTGTGTCTGTATGTTTGTCTGTGTGACCTCTCTGTGTCTCTGTATGTTTGTCTGTGTGTTCTTTCTGTGTGTCTGTATGCTTGTCTGTGTGTCCTCTCTCTGTCTCTATATGTTTGTCTGTGTGTTCTTTCTGTGTCTGTATATTTGTCTGTGTGTCCAACTGTGTGTCTGTATTTTTGTCTGTGCGTCTCTCTGTGAGTCTGTATATTTGTCTGTGTGTCCGACTGTGTGCTTGCGTATCCATTTTTCTGCATTTTAGTTCGTCTGCGTGTGCGCGTCTGTGTATCCCTTATAGTGTCTGTTTCCGTCTGTGTGCCTGTGTGTATGTCTGTGTGCCTGTGTGTATGTCTGTGTATCCATTTTATGCGTGCCCCTCTTCATGCCTGTGTGTGTGTGAGAGAGAGAGAACGAACGAACGAACTTTATTTTCGAAGGGTTAAGAATTGGGCGCGCAAGCCCGTCTAACATTCTGCCCTTTCACTCTCATTAATCTTGCATACTATATCCTTTTATTCCCACATGTTACTTTAAGCATTAATTTAAAGGCATGCAACATTATAAAGTTAACATAACAGCATTCATTTACAGTTTACAATCATAATAAAACATGAGTAGCCTAGGTTTTTGTTTTTTTAAAAATAAACAAGATAGTGACTGAAGAAAAATTATAATAATAAAAAATAAAATAATATAAACAAAACAATAAATAAATAAGTTATGTATACCGACACTCACTTATGCGGTCAAAACGTCTAATCTGTAGTATTTTTGAATGTGTCATCAATCCTCAATACAAAAATTACAAAAACACATTCTCGCTTACATCCATACATTCTTGGCGGAAATTGAAATAATAATAATAACACTTTCTTGCGCACTTCTGTAGCAGAAAAAGTCTTTCAGCAGTTTAAAAAAAAAAAAAAAAAAAAAAATTATATCTGCATGTACATCACCCATTTAAGCAAACGGAAACATTCACATCTCTAAAGTGCAGTGGTATGCGGGTACATTCTCACATACATTACATTATATAATAGTATTACATGGATATAAAACAAATTATTCCCATTAAAAACGAGCGGAAGAGGAAAAGAAATGTTGACCTATGGATGAGATGTTGACAGGCAAATGATGTTTCTATGGGGGTAGATAATCAGTGTTTAGGAAGTGTTTGAAAAGTGCTTTGTTAAATGAATATTGTGTAGGTAGGCTTTTTAGGTGGTGTGGAAGGCTGTTCCATAAGTAGGCTCCAGAGTAGGCTAGACTCTGTTTGAACAGGTCGATCCTAGGTTTGGGCAGACGTAACTGATGTAATTGTAGTCCCTCTCTTCTACTGGTTTGAAACAATGATCGTAGGTACGGCGGAGCATTGTTTGATAGAATTGCGTGGGTCAGCTTGGCTTTGTTGTAGAGAAGACTTTTTTTCAGAGAGAGAGAGAGAGAGAGAGAGAGAGAGAGATAAAGAGGGAGATAAATCAACAAAGTAGTCACTCACCTGTAAGCCTTCTCCGAGACATTAATCCTTCCCTTCTCTCCCGTCGTCTCTGTCCGGCTGGTCAAGTTGACCGTATTACCAAACAGACAGTACCGGGGCATCTTTTTACCTATCACACCTGTCACTACTTCACCTGAGTGTATCCCAATGGTTATCTGAAATATATCTTTGGTTGTTATCTGAAATATATCGTTGGTTGTCATCTTAAATATATCTTTGGTCGCTATCTATCTATTTATCTATCTATCTATCTATCTATCTATCTATCTATCTATCTATCTATCTATCTATCTATCTATCTATCTATCTATCTATCTATCTATCTATTTATTTAATATTTATCTATCTATATATCTATCAATCTTATATGTCTGTCTGTCTGACTGTGTATCTGTCTGTCCTGTTATACCTGTGTCTGTCTATCCATCGATCAAAGTTTTTATCTATCTGTCTCTATCTATCTACTTTTGTCTAACTATCTCGCTCTGCGTGTCACTTGTCAAGGATTCGTAATACGTGTTACAAGAAATGTAAACCGGAAAGACATTATCAGGTTAAATGTAAACCGAAAAGAGATTAACAGGTTAAATGTAAACCGGTAAGAGATTATCAGGTTAAATGTAAACCGGAAAGAGATTATCAGGTTAAGCTGGAGAGAGGGGGCGCCGAGGAGAGAACAAGAACTTTGTTTATTGCTAAGAGCTTCAAATGTAAATGTGACGTAGGCAGAGAGACAGACAAACAGAGAGACAGACAAACAGAGAGACAGACAAACAGAGAGACAGACACACAGAGAGGCAAACAAACAGAGAGACAGACATACAGAGATGCAGACAAACAGAAAGACAGACAATCAGAGAGGCAGACAAACAGAGAGACAGACAAACAGAGAGACAGACATACAGAGAGACAGACAAACAGAGAGACAGACAAACAGAGAGGCAGACAAACAGAGAGACAGACAAACAGAGAGGCAGATAAACAGAAAGAAGACAAACAGAGAGACAGACAAACATAGAGACAGACAAACAGAGAGACAGACAAACAGAGAGGCAGACATACAGAGAGACAGACAAACAGAGAGGCAGACAAACAGAGAGGCAGACAAACAGAGAGGCAGACAAACAGAGAGGCAGACAAACAGAGAGACAGATAAACAGAGAGGCAGATAAACAGATAGGCAGACAAACAGAGAAGCAGACAAACAGAGAGACAGACAAACAGAGAGACAGACAATCAGAGAGACAGAAAGACTATATTGGCATCCCGAGAGATGGAATGACGATGCCTGTCTGATCGTGAAAACCTGATGACAACAAGATGAGAATACTGGATGAGAATACTGAATGAGAATACTGGATGAGAATACTGGATGAGAATACTGGATGAGAATACTGGATGAGAATACTGGATGAGAAGTGTCTGCAGCTGGGTCTGGAAATGAACCAGAGAACACAGAAAAGCTTGTGACCGAATAAATGCAGCAAGCAATAGCCAGATAGAACTGTGAGGAACACCCCCACAGGATGTAGGTCAAGGCGTGAATCTTGACAGCAATATACGCAATGTTGAAGGTACGGGCAGTTGACATAAGAATGCAAAAGACGAGATTGGCTTTCATTGCATTAAGAAGTAAACAAGCATCAAAGAATTCAGATACAACACAGATTTTCAATCCAAGAGAGAAGCAAGACAATTAGACTTTCATAAATGGGTGATTGTGTAGAATAGAAGGATTGAAATGGTATGACAAGATTAGCAATGTGAAACCCAGGGAAAGAACCACACAAGTACCAATGGAACAAGAGATGAGGGAATGACGTCGGGTATGGATAGTACACACATTGAGTATTCAAGACACCATATGGTAGCATTACAAGGTGGTTCTTTTTCTGGAAACCCCCCCCCCCCCCCCCCCCATAAAAGATAAAGAGAAACCTAATGACATGAAGAAGAGAGCTGAGAGCGAGCCATAAAGAAGACATGAACAGGGTTGGCCCAGGACAGCAACGTTTGGCGTGACCTCATTCAGGGTTTGGCGTGACCTGATTCAGGGACTTTGCCTTTCAGGTAGTTGAAGGATGATTATGATCAGAGCCGGATTAACGTAGTAGCACATGTAGCATATGCTACGGGCCCCGCGCTTATAGGGGCTCCGCGCCAATAAATATGTACATAATTTTTTGGTCATCTTCTAATACGAGCGTTAACTAATGATCTTGTGATTTATGCCATCTTTAGCGCCTTTTCATTTGGTGTCACGAAATTGTGAGAGAAAGAGCATAAGAGGGTGATTTAGTGTGACTCTTCATTATTTTTATCTTAACTGTTTGCGGACGGAAGCCATTTAAGTGGCGTTGAAAATTTGGTCACGTTTGGACGGAAGCCACTTTTTTGGCTCTAGGCGACTGCCTCTCTAATTTTGTTTTATTCTTTGTGAAATGAATTTGCATTAACAATAAAAACTAGAATTTAGAAAACGGAAACTCCCTGTTTTAATTGAGGTTTACGGCGTGTTCGCACTCTCTTTCAATCTTGATTAAAATTTCTTGATTTGTAAGGTTAGAAAACTCAAAAAATGAGCAGTAGACACAGAGATATTGGACGTAATTATGCTTCTGGAAGTGAAAAACGTAAAGCGAAGGAAGAAAAAGAAAGAAGAGATCAACTTGTGATATCAAAAACACGTAAGCTGACATAATATTTTGATGTTCATGGTGGTGGTACTCTAACCGTTGAAGCTGGAAGTACAGGAACAACTAGTACTAGTGCAGGCTGTGCAGCAGAAAACATACAGCAAAACCTAGTATACACTGAGTCTGAATGTGAAAGAATAAGTGAAACGAAGAAGTACTCTAATGATATTGGTGACTGGCCGAACAATATAGATGACTGTGGGCGTGAATATTGGATATCCAAGGGAAGTGAAAAATGTCAACATGTTGATAGTGCCTTTTTTCATCCGTGCGATTTTATGACACTGAAAAGAAAACTCGATACTATCAGAAGTCTTATTTTACACATATTCACAAACTTACAGACAAGCAACATGCAAGAAAATGGTTATGCTATTCAGAAAGTAAAGGGCGCCTATTCTGTTTCCCATGCAAGCTTATCAGTTCAGAATGTTCATCAAAGTTTACTGTGGAAGGGTTTAATGACTGGAAAAATGCAAGCAATCTATTGCGTCGACATGAAGAAAGCTCCTCACATAGACAAGCTTTAATTTCACTGTTGATGCGTAAAAACAAAGGTGAACGTGTCGATTCCCAACTTGTGAAACAAATGGACATTCAAGAAAAGTATTGGCACAAACTTCTAGAGCGAATAATTGAAGTTGTGAAGTTTTTAGCAGAACGAGGCCTTTCATTTCGTGGCAGTGATGAAATTGTTGGGTCCCCTTATAACGGGAATTACTGGCCAAGTTTGACCCTTTTCTGGCAGAGCATATAAGTACTCATGCAAACAAAGGATTTGGACATACATCATATCTATCTAAAACAACGTGTGAGGAATTCATCAATCTGATTGGATCCAGCATACTGGATCACATTCTCTGTGAAGTGAAGAAATACAAGTATTATTCCGTTTCATTGGATTCTACTCCAGATATATCTAATATGGACCAGCTGACTTTGACTCTGCGCTATGTTTTGCCATTTGGACCAGTTGAAAGATTTGTGACATTTTTGGATATGGAAGGTCATAGTGCTGAAAAGCTTACTAAAAGTCTACTTAATTTTTTAAAGGCAAATGACATAGATATTAAAGACTGCCGTGGTCAAAGTTATGACAATGAGGGTACATGAGTGGCAAGTTTATAGGATTACATGCACAAATTAATTGATAATGATAATTACTATGCAAATTAAAAATGTATGTGTTCAAATATATTTGTGTTGTTTTATTGTTTTTTTAAATATAGGGCCCTTTTCTTAACATATGCTACAGGCCCCGCACTAGCTTAATCCGGCCCTGATTATGATGATGATGATGCTAATGATAATGATGACGATGATGATGACTGGTGAGAGATGAAGGAACAGACTCAAGCTCTCCTGAAGACACACCAGAGTACTCACCATGATCTTGTCCCCGTTAGGATCTGTGAGCTCCCTAGAGATATCCATGAGGTCCAGGGACAACTTGGCGATAGACTTGGCGTGGTTATGGCACGTTTCTGGCAGTCCACTCACGACCATATACTTGTCTCCTACAGTCTCTACCTGTCACAGGTAATAGTGGTGGTCAAACATCTTGTTTATTATGAGGAGTTACAATATCTTGGTCGGACGTGTTGTTCTGTGTTGTTAGCGGTTAAGCAGTCAAGAAGGAAATGTAGTGGCATTATCTTGTAGACATGTGACTATAAATATTGTGCGAAGTATGCGAGAGCTGGATACTACAGCAATAAAAACATGTTATATGTTCACAACAGCCGGAAAATTACACATGGACACTGAAATAAGAATTTAATTAATAATAGAAAACCCACAAATACTAAATTCCCCACCACCACCATCCCTAGAAACTGCCGAGAAAAAACTGGCGTGTCCAGGAAGTTAAACAACATACAAGCTATACGTAGTCCCATAACACATACTGCCGTAGGGGAGGGAAGTGTTACAGACTTCAGCTCACTAGGTCTAGCTTTTTTATGAGATGGCGTGACCAGTTCCAAGCCTCGCTGCCTTTCACCTTCCCTAACTCAAGAGTAGAGTTAGGTACCTATTTACAGCTGAGTAGACGGTAGCGTGACGCTACCAGAAGCTGGTAATTGCTCCACGGGAGGACGGCACTCTAACCGTTTAGCCACTCGGACGCTCTACTCAATATAATAAAATGTTATATTATCGAAACTAGAATAAACATATAACAGCTACGTCAGCTGATGAAGACATTTTGGGATCAATAAATACATTACCAAAATAATACTGACTACAGAAATTCATCGGAATTAAATACTAAGAATATTTTAAAGATTTAAAAAAATCTAATAAAAAAAACTTTTATTTACAAAACTATTGAGCATGAAGAAAAGATAAAGCATGTAGAGAACTTGATTGGCACAGGCTTGGAATGAATTTGTTGAGTGGTTATGGTTCATATTGTGCTGAATGTTAGTCATAATGATGAAGATAATAACCGCATGTAAAACTGTTGTGTTTCATTGTCAGTGGTTTATATTCGGAAAGATACTGAAGATACTCGCACAGGTGCTAATAATATTGTCTTATCTCCTAATATACGCTGATTGTCTTGATTTAAAGTAAATACAACTTCCCTTATATCCTAATGTAAACTTCAGAGTAATAAATGTAAGAAGATAAAGATATGTGAGCCCTTATTAATAGATTTATGTCATAGACATCCATAGTAGACACAAGTCAGTTATGTGTTAGTTTGTACGGAGATTTGAGCCAGGCGAAAAGTCTTACCTTGAAAATATTGGGGTTTTTGCTGGGTTCCAACATCTCGTCAAATCTCGTATAGACTGCGTTAAGTAACTCCACAATTTTCATGGCGCCATCCGTGTCCGAGTGTCGGGCACAGAACTGTGTGAAGCCGACTATTCCACTGTGGAGGGTACATAGACACTTTAACTATCACAGAATTGCGAGAAGCCGACTATTCCACTGTGGAGGGTACATAGACACTTTAACTATCACAGAACTGTATGAAGCCGACTATTCCAATGTGGAGGGTACATAGACACTTTAACTATCACAGAACTGCGAGAAGCCGACTATTTCACTGTGGAGGGTACATAGACACTTTAACTATCACAGAACTGTGTGAAGCCGATTATTCCACTGTGGAGGGTACATGGACACTTTAACTATCATATGTAGACATTACACTATTTATAGTACAGTCAGAAACACATTACAATCTTTGTAGAACAATTATGAAAGCATTACACTATTTGCAGAAATATTATGAGTATATGATTATGAGAACTATTATGAAAGTATTACAGTATTGGTTGAACTATTATGAAAGTATTACACTATTGGTTGAAGTATTATGGAAGTATTACACTATTGGTAGAACTATTATGAAAGTATTATACTAGTTGTATGACTAATATGGACGCGTTACATTATTTGTAGAATTATCCTGGTGGTACAGCACAATATCTTATAAAGAATCATCACCAGTTTCAGTCCACATAACCGTGGTCATCGGGACACCATAGTCATTGAGCGCCAGGCTAATATGTGCCAGTCTTGTCTACCAGTTTGATACTTTGTTTAGCTCAACAGCTGGTGGACTGTTGCACATGCAGCTCCGTGCTGTACATGTAGTCAGTTAAGTTGAGGGAAAGAAAGAACGTCTGAGAGTGAATGATTGGTCTTAAATAGTTGTGTCATACAAGGAAAGTCTCATTGTGCTTAATGAATGTTATCAGTTGTAAGATCATTACGCTAATTAGCAAAACGAATGACGACATGAAATACAAAATTATTCAAGAAGAACAAGGTACAGAACTGTTTAAGATAAGAACTAGAGTGCGGCAGGGATTCATTCAATCTTGTTAAGATGATGGAAGGACTAAAAGGCTTGTCAACGTTTTCAGACGTCTTCTTGCGATATACAGAACCAGTATAATAACACTAAATGTTACAGAACAATAAAATAACCCTAAACGTTTCTGAACCAATATAATAACCCTAAATTTTACAGAACCAATAAAGGTAAAGGATCCCGTTACAAGCCAATTGAGCTTATGGTGTTAGGCCCATATTTTCTTGACCATCGGCACACTAGGGGTGACATGGTCACGCCAGCCGCCTTAACCTTCCCAGAGTTGCTCTGGTACCCAGTTGGGGCTGGGTCGACCCAGGAGCCGTTTGCGGCCTAACAAAATCCCACCTCAACTGGGGATCGAACCATAGACCATTGCGCTAGGAAGCCAGTGCACTAACCACTATGCTACCGTGGCTCCCCCCCCCCCATATAATAACCCTAAATGTTACAGAACCAATAAAATAACCCTAAATGTTACCGAACCAATATAATAACCCTAAATGTTACAGAACTAATATAATAACCCTAAATGTAACAGAACCATTATAATAACCTCACATGTTGTAGAACCAAGATGATAGGAAACTCTTTACAGAGCGATACAACAGGAAGGAATCTGATCATCAGAAGTGGCCCCCCCATCCGACAAGTGTTTCGGCCCGATTACTCCTTTACACTCTAAGGGGGGCGGGCCCACTTGGGTCATGACTCCCAAGCGTCTCAGCTTCCTGTTGTCTTGTATCGAAAATGAACCCATTTCACTTATGGTAGCAACTTTTAAATCCACAACGCCAGCCGCGGAGGCAATTGTGAAAGTAACAAAGAGAAGACAAATTATTCCGTTCGTTCCGTCGCCCTTCACAACTAAGGACACACACTGAGACATTAGCGCCACTGAAATTTACCTGACACTCTCCCTATAGTATACATCGCCTGTTGCCCCAGAGTCGCATCTCTTTCACTCGTACACCAAAAAAAACTCAGCGTTGTGGACTTAGAAAAATTTTGGTGTTTTCTGTACCGCAGCGTTTATTGTTACGATGTCCATCGTCCATTGCGGTTGTTCCACAGCCAGCCTGATGCCTTTTCGGCAGTTTCACTAAGCCTCTTCAGTGCCCTTGTTCTAGACTGTCCCTTCAGCCCCAACAGTTTCAATAAATCATACACTGATGCAGCCACAAGCCCTCTCGCGCCCACTTCAACCGCCATGACCCTTGCACTGAATCCATCGTGTCTCAGATCTGCGGCCAGATCGCTATACTTGGCCGCTTTGAATGAATGTTGCTCGTCTAATCTGGATTCAAATGGCACGGTCAGTTCAATCAGTATGACCTGAAGCGTTGCTGCAGAATGAAGCACTATATCCGGCCGTCTCCGCGATTTTCTGATACACTCTGGATATGCCCCCCGTCCAGGTAGGTCTACCGCCATCTCCCAGTCGTTTGCACAGTCAAGAAGAGATGGTACACTGCTACCAAGTTTACTCGGTTTGGGGTGTGCTGACTTTCCTGCCCTCAGAAAGTATGTGTTTGCGGTGTCTGGCAGGACTTTGCTATTCGCTTTCATTCTTGCCTGATCTATTGTCGCAGCAAGCTCATTTAGCACTTTGTTATGGCGCCAAGTGTATCGCCCTTGCCCTAATGCCACCTTGCACGCTGAGAGCACGTGTTCAAGTGTCTGCCTCCCCTGGCACAGGGGGCACTGCTCATCGTCCGACTTCCCCATTTCACAAGGTTGGTGGCCGACGGCAGCAGGTCATACATTGATCTAACCACGAAGCTGAGCCTAAGAGGTGCCATATGCCATATATCATTCCATGTCAAGGACCTCTGCAGAGCTCCTTCCCATGTGGTCCATTGGCCTTGTTGGACCTGCTGCACTGCTTTTTGCAACCTCTTATCATTCTCAGCTCCTCGTATCTCCTGAACTACTATGTCTCTGCGCTCCCTGCTTGATGCCTTGGACCACCAGCGGATGTCACCATGCCCAAATCCCCGTCTATTCGTTTGTGTGTATCCGATTACCTCTCTCAGTTTGAGTAACCCTTCAGCAGCATCAACAGCTTCTTCCACTCTCCACTTCCTTCCCGTTTTCAGTGTGGGCTGAATGGACTTAACCACGTCATCAGCTGATGCGCGTAGCATCATTGCAAGCCTTGCTTTTCCAACTTTGTATTCTTCAACAACTGACTTGAAGGGAAGCAGAAGTTTTGACTTTTTGCAGTACAGTGCTACATCTGACAGACCTGGTGGTACCCCAAGCCATTTTCTCATGAACTTGTTGACCTTCTGCTCTATAGCATCCACTGTACTTTTGCTTATTTCATATATAAGCAGTGGCCACAGCAACTTCGGTATCAACATGAACTGGAGGCACCACAGTTTGAACTTTCCCAGGAGTCTGCTTTGGTCTATGATCTGTAGTCCTCTGTCTGCCATTTCTATTGTCTGTTGCACTGCCTTCGAGTCTTTTAAAGAGGCATCGTACACCCTGCCAAGACTTTTAACAGGTTCCTCAATGACAGTAGGAATTCTTTGGCTGGAAACCGTGAATATGACCTCTGCTATCTTCCCTTTCCTGACTGATAGGCTTCTCGACTTCTTGGGTTTGAAGCTCATTCTGCACCAGCTGACTAGTTCATCCAGGCGTGCTAACATCCTCCGGGCCTGATGTTCATCTGATGTCAGAATTGTTGTGTCATCCATGAATGCTTTGAGCGGTGGCATGTGACACATTCCACCGAGCTTTCGGCCTATAGCCATTCCTTCAGCCGCATTGAGGATTACCTGCATAGCCATGACGAATAGTATCGGAGAGATGGTACATCCCATCGCAATTCCAACTTCAAGGCTAATCCACTTCGTTGTGTAATCTCTGGTTGAAAATCTGACAGAAAACCCTGCGAAATACAGCTTCAGCATTGCTGCAATCTCTTGTGGAACATGATACATTTCTAGGGCCTGCCACAACATCTGGTGTGGAACGGATCCATAAGCATTTGCTAGATCCAACCAGATTACATGGAGGTTTGTTCTGTCAGACTTTGCCTTTTGGATTGCTTCCCAGATCATTGCGGCATGCTCTAGACATCCTGGTGTACCTGGGATACCTCCTTTCTGAATTGTAGTTTCAATGTACCCATTTGCTAGGAGGTATGTAGTAAGTCTTTTCGCCATCACTGAGAAGAATATCTTCCCTTCCACATTGAGTAGTGAGACTGGCCTGAACTGACTGATGTCTGGGGAATTCTGTTCCTTCGGGATGTAGACTCCGTTTGCCTTTCTTCATTCCTTGCTTACGCGTTGGGTTTTCCACGCATTCTTCAGTAAACGGAGCAGTCGTTTGAGAACCTCAGGGCATCTTTTATACACCACATATGGAACACCATTAGGACCTGGAGCTGACTTGCACCGAGCTTTCTGGACAATGCTTTCTACCTTTTGCGCCGTTGGGGGCTTGGTGTTAAATTCAGCTCCTGGCTTACCCGGCCATTTAAGGCCTGCTATGCTGCTGGGCGGCTCATCTTTGCGACCATCTGAATATGTCATTCTAAGGTGTTCTTCCAGGTCTTCTTTCCTGATGTTTAGCGTACCCGACCGTGGCTGCTCAAACAGTTCTTTGGCAAACTTGAAGGGCTCCCTAAAGAATCTTTCCCTATCCCTTCGAGTCTTCCTTCTCTTCCTGCACAACCTTTCCGCTCTACAAAGGGCATTATGTTGGCCTTTCAGGTGCTCCTAAACTTGCCGTAACCCTTCCTTCTCTGTGGCAACTGCGTTCTTGAACAGTTTTCGAGCATGCTTCTTCTGTTTCCTGATTTCTTCTATTTTACTTTGTCTTGTACTTTTCCGTGGTGGGTTACTTTCCCTTGCCTCCCTCACTCCGAACACTTTGCGACAGTGCAGATATATTATGTCGCCGAAGATTTCCAGCTTCTTCTCCAAAGTTAGCTGCTTCAGGCTGTTATCCAACTCTTTTGCCAAGGCTTCGTCCAGCTGTTCCCAAAGCCCTTTTGCACTGGCAGGTGGAAACTTTATTGCATCTCTCTTCCCGTCCAAGAAGTGTGTGAGATCATCATCTGGCAGATCAACTTGAATGTACTCAGCACTGTGGATTGACTCCTGGCTGCGTTCTTCTAACGTCTTATCCGTCGAGACAGAGCGCTGTTGATCTCCCCCTGATGACCTCCCACACCCCTTTTTCGTTCTGTGGATTTTCATTCCTCTCTGAGTAGAGAATTCCCTACCACAGGCACATGGAAATTCCAGCCGTTGTTCAGAGCTCGAAGTCCGTGTAACGGGTCTGGTCGATTCCATTGAGGCGCCTGTGGATTCATCATCCTCCCCCCCCCCCCTTTCGGTGAATCCTGGGGGCATCTATCTTTTTTGGGTCCTATAGCAATTGAATACAGCTTACGGGGTGCTAACCCGGTCAGCCGGTTTCTAGTCTTTCCCAGTGTCATCTGTCTTTCCAGAAGTCAATCGGTCTTTTCCCGATCGTCACTGGTTTGACCATGCAACTATGATAGGAAACTCTTTACAGAGCGATACAACAGGAAGCAATCTGATCATCAGAAGAAGTCCCCCCATCCGACAAGTGTTTCGGCCCGATTACTCCAATATAATAAAAATAAATGTTACAGAACCAATATAATAACACTAAATGTTACAGAACCAATATAATAACCCTAAATGTTACAGAACCAATATAATAACACTAAATGTTACAGAACCAATATAATAACACTAGATGTTACAGAACCAATATAATAACCCTAAATGTTACAGAACCATTATAATAACCTCAAATTCTATGTCTCGAAATCTAGCACATCTGGTAAACTGTGGCGTCCTTAAAAACAAGATTTGAGACCCCTGCTCTGGTTCTTACCTGAACAGAAGTGTGACATTTGGATACTTCATGGCGTTGACAGGTCTCCTGTGTCTGAGGTCATTGGCAACAGATGGAGGTAAGATGGAGTACATCAGCCTGTGTGTACATACAAATATTAATCATATTGATAAATATGGACGGTCTTAACTTTTTCTCTGAGCGATCCTAATTTGCTTTCTGCGTGGTTTACGTATAATCTTTGATCCCTCATACACAGTTTCAAACATATATACACACACAAAAACACACATACATCACACAATTATGCCTTTTCCTTCTTCCAAAGCCATGCCGACTAATGTAGGCGACCATGTATCTCCACACCATTTCTATTCTAGTGTTTTTTTATCAGTTGTATTCATAACTTTTTTTCGATGCCACCGAATTAAACTTTCTACTTTCTCCTCCCCCCGTGTCTTCCTCTGTAACAATGTCCCAATCTGTCCCTTTGTTACACATTAATTCACCTTTCCCCTTCTGAAAGCGCCTTCATGACACGTAACCTGCGTGTCTTTTGATGTCCGTAATAATTTATTTTGTAATGCACATCAAAAGCTTTTGCGCTTTGGCCTTTTTCATGATGTTGTCGCTTCTGCTTTCACTTGACCACTGTATTTGAAAGAGCTTGTCTGTACTACTACATTTTTATAACATCCACAGACCTTCTTGTTTCTCTCTCAATTCTCCATGATAAGCTTCCATACAACAGCACCGCCTCTGTATAATACTTAAAACTGTCTTCCTCGCGTCCGGTAATAAATTTTTTTCTGCAAACTCTTCAATGTCTGCACGTAGCTTCTACTTGATATGCTATGTTCTGTATTTCTGTGGCGCACTTTCCATGTCATTTGTGTGTCCACGTGATTAAACTTTTGGTGCTTGTTTGAAAACTGCCACGTTTACATGGAGAATTCTTCTTGCGACATGCCTGGTTGGAATAATAGTTCAAACAGGACCGGCCTTAGGCTTATTTGACCTTTTTAATTCAATCGGGCCTCGCACTCACAGGTGTGCTGGTACTCTGGTTCCACCTCCAAAAACAAAAAGGAACGAAGATTATTTCCATTTAGATATCAGGGATATATGCAGGGCCGGCGCTACCATAAGGCCAACTAATCAGCCGCCTAGGGCGCAGACCTCAGAGGGGCGTAGAATTGACCTTTTGAGGGGCGCAGTTTAAATTATTCGTTTTTTTTTTAATCCTTTGATCATTTATATTTTTATTTTAAGAGAAAACCAAAACGTTGCTATGGAAATATAATTAATTATAAAGTCTTACTTTTATATCCTATCATGAATGAACATTTGCGCCGAGTTCAAGGTCAAGAAACAATGGTTCACTACCTAGGAAAAGATGTCCAAAATGACCGTAAACAGCTTCTAGCAGGTGCTATGAGGTAGATAATTTTAGCAGATGTAAACTCAGCCAAATACTACTCAATTATTCTGGACTGCACACCTGATGTTAGTCATACTGAACAAATGACAATAATTGTACGTTTTGTTGATGTAATCAAACCATCAGATAATGAGATGCCTGAGTCTGAGGTTATCATAAGAGAATACTTATTGGAATTTGTTCCACTAAAGGAGACTACAGGTGCCTTTATGACAGAAACTCTTCTTGGACAACAGTAGTATACAATGGCGGAAACGAGGCGGTTTATGGAGGCGCCATGGAGGCGCGCATGGAGGCGCGTGACTTTTATATAGTAAAAACGCCTGGAGGCGCGTGACTTTTATATAGCAAAAAATGGCGGCGCGCTGGAGGTGCAAGATGGCGGACTTGAGATAACAAGGGGGAGATAAGTAGGTTGTTGTATTGCATGACTTTTTAATATAAGGAAAAATGTGGAAGATGGCGGATTTGAGATAACAAGAAGAGGGGAGATAACAAGATGGCGGGATGACTTTTATATAAGGAATTGAGGAGGAGGAGAGGAGGAGGCGCATGACTTTTTATATAAGGAATTGAGGAGGAGGAGAGGAGGAGGTGCATGACTTTTTATATAAGGAAATACTCATTGCGCAGGTGGAGCAGCAGGCGTTGGTACATGATTTTTATATAAGGAAATACTCAGTGTGCAGGTGGAGCAGCAGGCGTTGGTACATGACTTTTTATATAAGGAAATACTCAGTGTGCAGGTGGAGCATCAGGCGGCGGGTGATGACATTTTATATAAGGGATTGAGGTGGAGCATCAGGCGTTGGTACATGACTTTTTATATAAGGAATTGAGGAGGAGCAGCAGGCGGAGGGTGATGACTTTTTATATAAAAAAATACTCAGTGTGCAGGTGGAGCATCAGGCGGAGGGTGATGACTTTTTATATAAGGAAATACTCATTGTGCAGGTGGAGCATCAGGTGTTGGTTCATGACTTTTTATATAAGGAAATACTCATTGCGCAGGGGGAGTAGCAGGCGTTGGTACATGACTTTTTATATAAGGAAATACTCAGTGTGCAGGTGGAGCATCAGGCGTTGGTACATGACTTTTTATATAAGGAATTGAGGAGGAGCAGCAGGCGGAGGGTGATGACTTTTTATATAAAAAAATACTCAGTGTGCAGGTGGAGCATCAGGCGGAGGGTGATGACTTTTTATATAAGGAAATACTCATTGTGCAGGTGGAGCATCAGGTGTTGGTTCATGACTTTTTATATAGGGAAATACTCATTGCGCAGGGGGAGCAGCAGGCGTTGGTACATGACTTTTTATATAAGGAAATACTCAGTGTGCAGGTGGAGCATCAGGCGGAGGGTGATGACTTTTTATATAAGGAAATACTCATTGTGCAGGTGGAGCATCAGGTGTTGGTTCATGACTTTTTAATATAAGGAAATACTCATTGCGCAGGTGGAGCAGCAGGCGTTGGTACATGACTTTTTATATAAGGAAATACTCAGTGTGCAGGTGGAGCATCAGGCGTTGGTACATGACTTTTTATAAAAGGAATTACTCAGTGTGCAGGTGGAGAAGCAGGCGGAGGGTGATGACTTTTTATATAAGGAAATACTCAGTGTGCAGGTGGAGCATCAGGCGGAGGGTGATGACTTTTTATATAAGGAAAATGTGCAGGCAGAGCTCAGGAGAAGTGGGTGACTTTTTTTATATAGTAATATATTAGTGTTTATTTTTAGATAACAAGAAGACGTTCTTTATAGACATATATTAATTCTGCAGGAGTGATGCAGGGGCAAAATGGCGGGATGATTTTTTATATAAGGAATTAAGGAGGAGGGTAGGAGGAGGTAGATGACTTTTTATATAGTAATATATTAGTGTTTTTTTAGATAACAAGAAGGCGTTATTTATAGACATATAGTAATTCTGCAGGAGTGATGCAGGAGCAAGATGGCGGGATGACTTTTTATATAAGGAATTGAGGAGGAGGGTAGGTGGAGCAGGGTGACTTTTTATATAGTAATATATTAGAGTTTATTTTTAGATAATAGGAAGACGTTATTTATAGACATATATAAATTCTGCAGGAGTGATGCAGGGGCAAGATGGCGGGATGACTTTTTATATAAGGAATTGAGGAGGAGGGCAGGAGGAGGCGGATGACTTTTTATATAGTAATATATTGGTGTTTATTTTTAGAAGCAGGCGAGTAAACCGGCATTGAGAGGTGGGAGTGAAGAGACGTCGGTGACGAGGTACCGGTGTAATGTAGCAGGTGGGGTTAGGTTAGGGCGGATTTTTGTGTGTTGTGGAATTGTTTTGTTATGTGTGTTGGTGTGTTTGTTTATACAGTCTACAACCGCGTGACTTTTATATAACGAAAATGTGTTGGAGGAACGTGGAGGAGGAGAGGTCTTGGTATATAGTAATATATAAGTTCATTAATGGCGGGCGTGTTGTGTGATGATTATTTTACATACAGTTATACGTACATATTACAGATAGGTAGACAATATTACAACAGTTAGACGCTATTTAGTTATACATATATAGAAATATAAAAGAGAAAACACTAGATACATTTTATATATTTATTGACAAAGTTAGTTGATCTATGGGTGACGTATAACCCCACTTCTTTTTCGGATACCACTTGGAGCCCTCAGAACACAGGCGGTTCGGATTACTTGGCGAGTCTGTCACGTCTTTTTCGTGTAACCATCTTCAACAAGGTGAGTATCTGTCGTTATCACGCCATTGTCTATGAAGGAAAAAAACAGGCTTGGGGTGGGTTAGCCAGGGTCTGACTAAGCGCGTAATTAATCGCGAGAGGTGTGTTGTATTATGTGTTGTATGGTTTCTTGGTTGTTGTACAGAGTGGAAGATCTTGTCGGCCAGGTAGTTTATGTGTTGGTGCATATACCTGTAGGTATCTGTGTGTGTGTCTGTAGGTAGTTGTATACAGAGAGTTTAGATGTTGAGCATCACCATATGTCACTTTAGCTTTCTTGGTTAACATAGATTGTACAGGGTTAAATATTTTAGAAAAGTTGTGCCCCGGCTGATCGTGTACAGATTACTTTATTATAGAACAACGTGTCTCAAACGGTTTAGTCTAAGAACCCCATGATGTCTTACAAATTATTGAGGTCCCAGAGATCTTTTGTAGATAAGAGTTGTACCGCGAGGATATGACAATATCAAAGAAGGTGTTCGATTATAAGGAACATAGTGTTCACCTCGCTGACCCCCAAATAGGCTTTCCGCGCACCATATTTTGAGAATCACCGTTCGTATGTCTTTCTTTATTTAGCCACCCCCTTCCACGCGAACCCAACTTAGAACACATGGATAATCGATAAGAAATTTCATTACAGGGCATGTTTAATCAGTACGAGATGTGTTTGCTTGGCGCAACGTGTGGTGCAAATCTGCCTCCCGCTCGCAGCATAACGAAAAAGAGACGTTGGCTGGGAGGGTTTTGAAGAGGTGTGTTAACAGCTGTTACCCGCATGTCTTTGTTACAAGGTTCGCTTATCGAGAAGAGGAAGAATATTTCTCACTGTCATATAGAAGTAAACCGGTGATGGAAATTTTTAATTGTTGTATATACAATATGTATAGATCGGAGTGAAGTGTTAGAGACCTGTACTAGTTCTACCATCGAACTTGCGTCCTGGTAGTGTGTGTTGTTTATTTTACATATAGACAGGTATACATATACACGATGTTACAGCAGTTATACGCTAAATAGTCATATATACATAGGTGAATAATAGGAAGACTTTGAGATTTTTAGATAACAAGAAGACGATAATAGGGAGACGATATATTTAGACTTTGAGATAATACGAAGACGATGTATTTAGATATATTTAGTTATACATATATTTAGACTGATTTTTTAAATGTATGTTACAACAGGTAGAGGATATTGGCGGTATCTGTGGATACGTAAGCTGGTACCTCGTGTAAAGTCTTTCCGACAGAGCTCACAAGAAAAACGAGGCATAGAGTGCACGGTTTTTACAATGACTTATGAACGTGTTGGCGTGGGGGAAAAAAAACCCCGATAGCAAAAATACACACACCTGTCTATTGATCTCTTCCTTTGTCTATGAAACCAGCCTTGTTTGCGCGCTAACAACTTGCTTAATCGAAAAACTAAGCGATAAGAAATATTTAATTTACTCGGTCATACATTTTTTTCTAAGATACATTTTGGCTGTCGCTATCAGGAAATCTTATACTAACCGTTTCGCCTCTTAATTTTACAAGCTTATTTTTTGTGAGAGAGTGAAGTGTTAGAGACTTATCTGTACTACGTCTACCATGAAGAGGTGGCGTGATGTGTTAGAGACATGATTATACCAGGTTCGGCAGTGAGAGGTGAACGCGCTTCGTGGTAACAGCTGGTTGATTACCCAGAAGCCTAATCGATACCCAACGTGCTGTTGAACAAATATTCAGTGTTAGCTTTCTTGATTTGCGAGAATCTGTCACTATGAGTTATCTGTAAGGTTTTACATAGTTTTGTTAACGCGTTTATTTTCTAAAATATTGTGTGTGTTCGTAAGCAATAACACGGGCTTTTTGTGTGTTTCATGAAAGTGTAGGTCTACTCTTATAGAGGCAGATGAGTAAGGGTTGGTATGATGGGGATGTTTTTGTGTTGTGTTGTGTGTGTAGCTAGTGATAATATGATAGGGAATTCCGTTGTTGGGTGAATGTAACTACATATTAACACAGGCGCTGGGTCACGGGGTAGTTTTCTTTATTATTTATATTATAGCATGAGTAATAAAATCTACTTACACCAATGTTCAGTTAATATTATGTAAAGCCATCTCGCATGTTGTGGATATGTTCAACACATAGTAGACTTCCCTGTCTCACCCGGTTATACAGACTTTGAAATCCAACACGTGACAACACCTCAACACTTGGTGGTTTATCTTTCGACGAAATACCGACGAGGTGCCGTAGACACGGTAGATGGAAGGGAGTGAGACTTCCTTTTTTTTGGCTTAGTTTTTTTTTGTATTGTCCTGCAATTTTTAAACTTTAGTAAAAGATTTTCTTCCAAACACCAAAGTGTCACGAAATGGATTTAGGACTAGAGACTGTCTACATATAGTGACAAGCCAATAGTAAGAAAAAAGTCTGAAATGATAGATTCAGATAGAAATATAGTGCAAAATGTGAAAGTTGAGACCATTGGCTCCGAGGTTGAGAACCGAGGTTGATTCTTTCCTCGCCACTTCGGACGTTTAAATTGCTATGGCCTCGAACCACCTCTAACTACCCTATGGGGATAAGGTTCAATTAAGATTCACAAACACCAAGGTACAGACAACATATAGCTACTGTACTAAAGGAAATGACTGATGCCAGCTACAATTTATACAAGTTTATTATACACCTATACACAAACTCATATACATGTCAAAATACATGAAGTGCGAGGATGCACACCTGAAACAAAATCAAGCACAGTTAAAAATGCATCAACCCCAACCCTTCTCCCACAATTGCAACCTGTATGGAGAAAGAAGGTAAGGTTAACTGAAATGAACTACACTGCACTTGATGTCGCCTACACTCCAAACTAGCTGTTCTAAATTCTAACTCTAACTCTAAGTCCACTGATAGCTGGAACGACTGCGAAGTGACTACACAATCTCTGCACAGACTTCGGTTCTACACAGCTTATCCTGGAATCTCCTGAACACAACTAACTGCACCTCTAAACTTCAGCAGCTGTCCTCTGCTATGATTCACCAAAACTAACAGTTCTGCCTATCTGTGCTGACTTCAGTAGAGAGAATGTTTACCCTCTCTCTCTCCACTAACTCTGGAATTGATGACTGAGGTTTAACAGAACCCCACTGGATTCTGGACTGGAACTGTAGCTGACTTCTACCACTCTGAAATTACCTGCCCGAGTACCTATAACTGGGCCGTCGGCTTTATTATGGCCGTGAAGAAACGAACACAAAATTACCACAACGCTGGCAGCCTGTCAAATCTGCGTGTGTAACGAGCGTCAGAGCTCAGGATCTATCCACAAAAATCCTATTCGCTGGAAAATGTCTTCCCCTGGCTGGGAAAACGTATTTTCTTCCTCTCCTTTCACTACTGGCAACTAACGTAAAACCCTTGCGGTTCTGCGAATGCCCCAACTTTGCCGTGGGAGAAATTTTGTGGTCTCAAAATTCCGCTCTCATTCCCACAAAAAACCGGCACCTGCAAATTTCTAATTTTCCCACTGAAGGCAATCGATAATTTGAAATCAGGAACGCGGCTTGGCAATTTTTCATTAAAAGAGAAAGAGGCTATGAAATATAGGCCTTTTATAATCAAGACCCCCACGCGCCGACTTCATGACGTCATATGCGCGGCGTGGTTCTAAAGCCAATCGGAGCTCTGCATTTCAACTGCAGTTATCTCTCAGCCAATCAGAACCTTAGATCTTTCTGATGCAACCAGTTTCTGCAAGACAAAGAACCGGGAATTGGTCCTAGCCCTATACTGCGGAAATGAAGCAAAAATGGCCGCAAATAATTTAACTCCCGAAAAATGCGTATATGGCCACGCACTATCTTTAAAAAAAGACAATCTGGTGCCAATCCTGATCTAGCATCTATAATCTTAATCTAGAATAATACTTTCTAATTCCCTACACCCCCCATTCTAAACACATAGATCAAACTCCATCGTGATCTCATCTTGAAAAAAAAACGTAAATAATAGAAGGAGAAGAAACATGGAGAAGGATTTTTCTGTAATCCCTCCAAAAATAGAGAACAAAATGCAAGGAGAAAAAGACATGGGCCATTTGAAAGACAGAATCTCAGTACTTTCGTCACATCACTCCCCCCTTTCAAAGATTGAGCAACGATCTCCTTACTGAAATCTCTGTGTTTCACATTGGCCCTTATTCCTGTCTACAAGGCTGTCTGTCCTTACCCCTCCTATTCAGTGTTCTTCGACCTTCCTCTTTTGCGTTTCCTCCTTCCTCCTCTCCTAGAATGAGCTCCTATGCTCCGTTGGGAGAGTTGATCTCTCTTCAGACCTGTGCCGTCTAATGGCGGGTCTGAACTTTCCCTTGCTATTACCGTCAAAAGGCTGTTCTGGTCAGCTGATGTGACCGGCGGGCGCTGTGGCGACCTGGCGATGGCGACTTCCTCGCTGCGCGTCAGCGGGTTTGTGACTGCTGGTACCGTGCGAGAACGATGCAATGTCTCGGGTTCCTCTGGTGTAGAGCCTCCGATTTCTTGCTGGGTGTCTATTGGATCCTCACTGATCTCAATAGCTTCTACCTTTGGAGAAAGGTAGGTAAGATCTGCCCCTGGCAGTGGTTCTGGATTCGCTCTTCCCCTACCGATATAAAGCGGGACAGAGCTCTCCAATATAGCTCCTTGCAAATGTGTAAGGTCGCTTTTCTCACTCTTTTCTGGCCTGAAAAGTTGGTGAGATGAAACTGTAGACCACAGGAGCTCTCCGTCTAACACCCTGGTTCTACCTTCAACCTTGCCCTCCCCTGTGAGAGTTACTGGCGTCAGTTGGAATGTGTCCTGCAGTGACACTTGACGGTTTAAGATCCCGTTAGATCGCGGAGAATCTGAGTTAAAGCTCTCAGTGACTGGTTCCAATGTTCCGTGAAACGAATTGGAAAAGATAGCCAATTTTTCAGGCTGCTCGTTACAAGAGTCGTGTCCTGTAAATGAGATACGAGAGTTGTGGGGCCCATCTCCGTTTATAGGCAAACGGATACTCAGATCACTGTCCTCCTCCGTTTGAGTAAAGTGCTGGTCGGATGGGGCTCCAGGGCTGGTTGGAACTATATGCTCGCTCAGACCGCTATCTTGTGCCCTATGAAGATGGCGCTGGTCGTTGACATATGTAATACCGCTCTTGTCAGTATGTCCCTCACTTGAAGGAGCTAATACCATCGGGGGCCTAATTCCCGACAACAAAGAGTGTACTTCCTGAATCAGAGGCGTCGTCACCACTGTTTGGCCGGTTGGCTGAACAGGGCTGGCGGCGAATTTGCCTCTGCAATTAACATACCACTGTCGTCAGAGGCGTTGCACCTCTCCTTGGCACGACAGCTATGTTTGAGCTCGCTCGGGGCTCCGTGAATTAGGGGTTCTCCTTTTTCACTTATCTGGCCTGCAGTAGGCCCCCTTGCATCAGCAAGGATCGGTGTGGGCGGGTTCCCCAAAACTAAATATGGGTTACCGAGAATGAAGTCGTAGGCCGGCTGAGCCGTTACAGCTGCCTTGATGGTGCCAGACACGAACCTACATTTCACCTCAATATTGGCTACCGGAAAGCACTGTGAAGTCCCTTTCCTTAAAACTCCACCAATATTCACTTTTTCCTTCGTCATCTGCCAGGGCTTCACCAGATGTCGGGCGACTATGCTGGGGTATGTAAGCCCGCTGTCAAATAAGCATGTTGTCTCAGTCCCGTTCACTTCTGCTGGCCCGCTGTTGGAAAACAACTTCTCTGACTGGAAGGGTTTCCACTTCTTCCCTTGTTTCACCCTCACAGGCCTTAAACAAGCCATCTGATGAGCGGGTTGTTTGTTTGGGCACCGTGTTGTCCAATGAGAAGTAGTCCGACAGAACCTACAATATCTCTCATTATCTCCCCGGTTCCTGACGGGTTCATGAGACGTCGGCCCCTGTGTTCTGTTAGGCGGCTGGGAGCGCATGTTATGACTGGGAGGGAGCTCCTTGCGAGACGGCCCTTGCTGCTGTTGATCTGAAGAGGAAGGCGACTGCGATGAAGATGCTCCTTTGTCCGGGGCTGGCAGGTCAGGGTGTTTTCTTTTCTGTCCCAGTACTTCGGCCTGTGCCGTCTGGAACCTTTCAGCAAAAAGAATTATCTGGTCCAGTTGCTGTGCGCCCTGCTCCGCCAGGTACTTCCTTAAGTCCGGAGACATGTTGGCCTTTATCTGTTGGCACATAACTAATTCTTCCAATCCTTCAAAAGATTTAGCCAAACCCGACAACTCTCTCCAGCGAGTGAGGTAATTCCTCAGCCTCTCTGCGAACTGGGGAAAACTTTCTCCTTTCTCCAGTCGACTTTCCCTAAACATCGTTTGGCACTTCCGGGGAGTCCATTGGAATCGCTGTAACAGGGCGTTCCGCAGTGCCTCAAAGTTATTCTGGTCATCCACTAGCATCTTGCTATAGACTTCATACCCATGTCCTCTTAGAGATTGAGATAATTTGAGACACCAAAGACTATCATCCAGCCCATATGCCTTTGCCATCCGTTCAAATTTTTCTAAAAATACCTCAATTTTCTCATTCCCGTTAGGAAAAGAGTCCATCGGAAAATTCATGGCTGCCATCCGGGGCCCTCCGTTTCCTGAGGTGTCTGTTGCCCCTGCTCCGGGAGAATCTCCGTTAGCCGAACTGCCTTCCGAAGATCGGTACTGCAGTTCCAGTGAACGCAGGGCAAGTTCATGCTGTCTCTCTGCTGCCTTCTCCCTCTCTTGGGCTTCCCTCTGTGCTAACTTCTCCTGGGCTTCCCTCTGTGCTATCTTCTCCTGGGCTTCCCTCTCTGCTATCTTCTCCTGGGCTTCCCTCTCTGCTTTTCTCTCTTCTGCCTGTCGGGTCTTCTCTTCTTTCTCCGCTTCCAATTTACGCAGGTCCATCTCTGCCAGTCGGGCCCTCTCTTCTTTCTCTGCTTCCAATTTACGCAGGTCTTTCTCCGCTTCCATTTTCTCTCTCTCCGTCTGCCGGTCCTGTTCCCTCATAATGTAAGCCCTAGTCTCGGCCTCATTCATCCCCATGCTTTTAGCTGCGTCCTTCCATGCAGTAAGTAGCTTGACCAATTCAGCCATCTTACCTGACAAATCAGCAGTACTCACAACGAGGGGAAATGACAAAAAGGGACAAGAAAAATTTACTGTTACCTACTAGGAATATGCTGTCGCAAAAACCCGCACTCAGACTAGCACCAAGTCTGACTAATAACTACCTGAAAAAAATTCAAGTTATCCAGCTACCCAAAACCCGAATTTACTTTCCTGTCAAGAAAAAAATTCCATTAGCCATCAATTACTTCTAAGTCATAAACAACCTTACAACCACTATCATCTATACTAACTGGACCCTGTGGAAAAAAACTTATAGCTGGATCAGTCTTAATATAGCTCAAGTCTAGGGGATTTTTTTTGAAATCTATTTCCAGAACTTTCTTCAGAGACAATCTATGAATCTAGAATTGATCCCAACAAAGATGATCCCAAGGACGACGCCACCCACTTTGTCAAGATCACAGAACTGAACGTAACAAAGATGATCCCGGACGAGCCCCCACTTTGTCACGAAATGGATTTAGGACTAGAGACTGTCTACATATAGTGACAAGCCAATAGTAAGAAAAAGACTGAAATGATAGATTCAGATAGAAATATAGTGCAAAATGTGAAAGTTGAGACCATTGGCTCCGAGGTTGAGAACCGAGGTTGATTCTTTCCTCGCCACTTCGGACGTTTAAATTGCTATGGCCTCGAACCACCTCTAACTACCCTATGGGGATAAGGTTCAATTAAGATTCACAAACACCAAGGTACAGACAACATATAGCTACTGTACTAAAGGAAATGACTGATGCCAGCTACAATTTATACAAGTTTATTATACACCTATACACAAACTCATATACATGTCAAAATACATGAAGTGCGAGGATGCACACCTGAAACAAAATCAAGCACAGTTAAAAATGCATCAACCCCAACCCTTCTCCCACAATTGCAACCTGTATGGAGAAAGAAGGTAAGGTTAACTGAAATGAACTACACTGCACTTGATGTCGCCTACACTCCAAACTAGCTGTTCTAAATTCTAACTCTAACTCTAAGTCCACTGATAGCTGGAACGACTGCGAAGTGACTACACAATCTCTGCACAGACTTCGGTTCTACACAGCCTATCCTGGAATCTCCTGAACACAACTAACTGCACCTCTAAACTTCAGCAGCTGTCCTCTGCTATGATTCACCAAAACTAACAGTTCTGCCTATCTGTGCTGACTTCAGTAGAGAGAATGTTTACCCTCTCTCTCTCCACTAACTCTGGAATTGATGACTGAGGTTTAACAGAACCCCACTGGATTCTGGACTGGAACTGTAGCTGACTTCTACCACTCTGAAATTACCTGCCCGAGTACCTATAACTGGGCCGTCGGCTTTATTATGGCCGTGAAGAAACGAACACAAAATTACCACAACGCTGGCAGCCTGCCAAATCTGCGTGTGTAACGAGCGTCAGAGCTCAGGATTTATCCACAAAAATCCTATTCGCTGGAAAATGTCTTCCCCTGGCTGGGAAAACGTATTTTCTTCCTCTCCTTCCACTACTGGCAACTAACGTAAAACCCTTGCGGTTCTGCGAATGCCCCAACTTTGCCGTGGGAGCAATTTTGTGGTCTCAAAATTCCGCTCTCATTCCCACAAAAAACCGGCACCTGCAAATTTCTAATTTTCCCACTGAAGGCAATCGATAATTTGAAATCAGGAACGCGGCTTGGCAATTTTTCATTAAAAGAGAAAGAGGCTATGAAATATAGGCCTTTTATAATCAAGACCCCCACGCGCCGACTTCATGACGTCATATGCGCGGCGTGGTTCTAAAGCCAATCGGAGCTCTGCATTTCAACTGCAGTTATCTCTCAGCCAATCAGAACCTTAGATCTTTCTGATGCAACCAGTTTCTGCTAGACAAAGAACCGGGAATTGGTCCTAGCCCTATACTGCGGAAATGAAGCAAAAATGGCCGCAAATAATTTAACTCCCGAAAAATGCGTATATGGCCACGCACTATCTTTAAAAAAAGACAATCTGGTGCCAATCCTGATCTAGCATCTATAATTTTAATCTAGAACAATACTTTCTAATTCCCTACACCCCCCATTCTAAACACATAGATCAAACTCCATCGTGATCTCATCTTGAAAAAAAAAACGTAAATAATAGAAGGAGAAGAAACATGGAGAAGGATTTTTCTGTAATCCCTCCAAAAATAGAGAACAAAATGCAAGGAGAAAAAGACATGGGCCATTTGAAAGACAGAATCTCAGTACTTTCGTCACACAAAGACGATCCCAAAATTTTCTCCCAGACCTCCGCAAAGGGTCCAACCTATAGATAAATAGATCAACCGGCAAATACTTCTTTTAAAAATTTCTCCCCACTTGTCAAAAAAATACTGCCCCTTGTCAAAAAATATATCCCCCTTATCAATCAAATTTCGCCCCCTCGACAAAGAAATGTCGCCCCTTTATTAAAAAAAATACTTCCCCTAACCAATAAACACTGCCCCTTGTCAAAAAAATTTTTCGCCCTCTTGGTAATCAAACTTCTTCCTATTGTCAAAAAATGTCACCCCTTGACAATTAAATTTCTCCCCCTTGTCAAAAAAGACTTTCCCTTGGTAAATACTTACAGTGCCGGTCTTCAACCGTAAACAGTCGTAGTCTCCAACATAAAAAAATATTGGGAAAGACCAAGCCGAACAAAAACAAATAAACAATTTATTGAACACACCCGTAGAGGTATATCTTGCAGGTAGACTAAAAAACGAGGAGGTGGTGCAGACACGGTAGATGGAAGGGAGTGAGACTTCTTTTTTTGCTTAGTTTTTTGTATTGTCCTGCAATTTTCAAACTTTAGTAAAAGGTTTTCTTCCAAACACCAAAGACGATCCCAAAATTTTCTCCCAGGCCTCCCCAAAGGGGGCCAACCTATAGGTAAATAGATCAACCGGCAAATACTTCTTTAAAAAATTTCTCTCCACTTGTCAAAAAAAAAAATACTATCCCTTGTCAAAAAATATATCCCCCTTATCAAGCAAATTTCGCCCCCCTCGACAAAGAAATTTCGCCCCTTTGTTAAAAAAAATACTTCCCCTAACCAAAAAATACTGCCCCTTGTCAAAAAATTTTTTTGCCCTCTTGGTAATCAAACTTCTTCCTATTGTCAAAAAATGTCACCCCTTGACAATTAAATTTCTCCCCCTTGTCAAAAAAAAATACTTCCCCTTGGTAAATACTTACAGTTCCGGTCTTCAACCCGCTCCCCAACGGTTTAAGCACTTCATCACTTCTTGTCGTGTGATAAATTATTCTATCCAGAGACTGGCCTTTCTCTCACACGATCACCTTGTGATAAAACTATTTCTTACCCCTTACTTTCACATTGTCATCACTATCATCTCGGCTCAGACAGGACTATAAACATCTATTACCTACCTGATAAAAGCTACGACAAACGTTATCTACCAGTTGTATAGCAACGCCCTTTATCAGTTGCATATAAAGTAACTAGAGGGATGACGGGATATATTTTGGATGACCCCTTACGAACCTGCTTACCAAACCAAGTTAACTAATCTTTTAAATTTCTTTTTTGTCTTTATTAAACTGATATACTGTCTTTGCGCCCGCCACTCCAGTTTTCTATCTTTTAAAACATTATAGCTCGTTACTGTGCAATTATTAAACTAGTGTAACAGTTTGTGGTTCTATTATTTTCTCTTGCGTCACTAAAAAGTGAGAATTTTAAATAAAGTAAAACACAGTCGGTTACGGTGGGTGCCGTCACCGCTAAATATAGACTATCGGAAACAAGTTTATGTTCCTTTGATAGGAGACTAGTAATTTCTGTGACCAGAGAGAATTTGTCATTGATGATATACACAAGGGATAATAATATAAGTGATGCACCGCACACAACCCGTAGGGCAGACCCAGTTTTAACTGGGCACCAAAAGAACTCTGGAATGGTTAAGGAGGCCGACCCGATGCTGGTTACAGCATCGGGCCGGCTGACTTAACACCTCGTGCATCACTTATATTATTATCCCTTGTGTATATCATCAATGACAAATTCTCTCTGGTCACAGAAATTACTAGTCTCCTATCAAAGGAACATAAACTTGTTTCCGATAGTCTATATTTAGCGGTGACGTAACCCACCGTAACCGACTGTGTTTTACTTTATTTAAAATTCTCACTTTTTAGTGACGCAAGAGAAAATAATAGAACCACAAACTGTTACACTAGTTTAATAATTGCACAGTAACGAGCTATAATGTTTTAAAAGATAGAAAACTGGAGTGGCGGGCGCAAAGACAGTATATCAGTTTAATAAAGACAAAAAAGAAATTTAAAAGATTAGTTAACTTGGTTTGGTAAGCAGGTTCGTAAGGGGTCATCCAAAATATATCCCGTCATCCCTCTAGTTACTTTATATGCAACTGATAAAGGGCGTTGCTATACAACTGGTAGATAACGTTTGTCGTAGCTTTTATCAGGTAGGTAATAGATGTTTATAGTCCTGTCTGAGCCGAGATGATAGTGATGACAATGTGAAAGTAAGGGGTAAGAAATAGTTTTATCACAAGGTGATCGTGTGAGAGAAAGGCCAGTCTCTGGATAGAATAATTTATCACACGACAAGAAGTGATGAAGTGCTTAAACCGTTGGGGAGCGGGTTGAAGACCGGAACTGTAAGTATTTACCAAGGGGAAGTATTTTTTTTGACAAGGGGGAGAAATTTAATTGTCAAGGGGTGACATTTTTTGACAATAGGAAGAAGTTTGATTACCAAGAGGGCAAAAAAAAATTTTGACAAGGGGCAGTATTTTTTGGTTAGGGGAAGTATTTTTTTAACAAAGGGGCGAAATTTCTTTGTCGAGGGGGCGAAATTTGCTTGATAAGGGGGATATATTTTTTGACAAGGGATAGTATTTTTTTTTTTGACAAGTGGGAAGAAATTTTTTAAAGAAGTATTTGCCGGTTGATCTATTTACCTATAGGTTGGCCCCTTTGGGGAGGCCTGGGAGAAAATTTTGGGATCGTCTTTGGTGTTTGGAAGAAAATCTTTTACTAAAGTTTGAAAATTGCAGGACAATACAAAAAACTAAGCAAAAAAAGAAGTCTCACTCCCTTCCATCTACCGTGTCTGCACCACCTCCTCGTTTTTTAGTCTACCTGCAAGATATATCTCTACGGGTGTGTTCAATAAATTGTTTATTTGTTTTTGTTCGGCTTGGTCTTTCCCAATATTTTTTTATGTTGGAGACTACGACTGTTTACGGTTGAAGACCGGCACTGTAAGTATTTACCAAGGGAAAGTCTTTTTTGACAAGGGGGAGAAATTTAATTGTCAAGGGGTGACATTTTTTGACAATAGGAAGAAGTTTGATTACCAAGAGGGCGAAAATTTTTTTTGACAAGGGGCAGTGTTTATTGGTTAGGGGAAGTATTTTTTTTAACAAAGGGGCGACATTTCTTTGTCGAGGGGGCGAAATTTGATTGATAAGGGGGATATATTTTTTGACAAGGGGCAGTATTTTTTTGACAAGTGGGGAGAAATTTTTTAAAGAAGTATTTGCCGGTTGATCTATTTATCTATAGGTTGGACCCTTTGCGGAGGTCTGGGAGAAAATTTTGGGATCGTCTTTGGTGTTTGGAAGAAAACCTTTTACTAAAGTTTAAAAATTGCAGGACAATACAAAAAAAACTAAGCAAAAAAAAAAAAAAGAAGTCTCACTCCCTTCCATCTACCGTGTCTACGGCACCTCGTCGGTATTTCGTCGAAAGATAAACCACCAAGTGTTGAGGTGTTGTCACGTGTTGGATTTCAAAATCTGTATAACCGGGTGAGACAGGGAAGTCTACTATGTGTTGAACATATCAACCACATGCGAGATGGCTTTACATAATATTAACTGAACATTGGTGTAAGTATATTTTATTACTCATGCAATAATATAAATAATAAAGAAAACCACCCCGTAACCCAGCGCCTGTGTTAATATATTGTTACATTCACCCAACAACGGAATTCCCTATCATATTATCACTAGCTACACACACAACACAACACAAAAACATCCCCATCATACCAACCCTTACTCATCTGCCTCTATAAGAGTAGACCTACACTTTCATGAAACACACAAAAAGCCCGTGTTATTGCTTACGAACACACACAATATTTTAGAAAATAAACGCGTTAACAAAACTATGTAAAACCTTACAGATAACTCATAGTGACAGATTCTCGCAAATCAAGAAAGCTAACACTGAATATTTGTTCAACAGCACGTTGGGTATCGATTAGGCTTCTGGGTAATCAACCAGCTGTTACCACGAAGCGCGTTCACCTCTCATTGCCGAACCTGGTATAATCATGTCTCTAACACATCACGCCACCTCTTCATGGTAGACGTAGTACAGGTAAGTCTCTAACACTTCACTCTCTCACAAAAAATAAGCTTGTAAAATTAAGAGGCGAAACGGTTAGTATAAGATTTCCTGATAGCGACAGCCAAAATGTATCTTAGAAAAAAATGTATGACCGAGTAAATTAAATATTTCTTATCGCTTAGTTTTTCGATTAAGCAAGTTGTTAGCGCGCAAACAAGGCTGGTTTCATAGACAAAGGAAGAGATCAATAGACAGGTGTGTGTATTTTTGCTATCGGGGTATTTTTTCCCCCCACGCCAACACGTTCATAAGTCATTGTAAAAACCGTGCACTCTATGCCTCGTTTTTCTTGTGAGCTCTGTCGGAAAGACTTTACACGAGGTACCAGCTTACGTATCCACAGATACCGCCAATATCCTCTACCTGTTGTAACATACATTTAAAAAATCAGTCTAAATATATGTATAACTAAATATATCTAAATACATCGTCTTCGTATTATCTCAAAGTCTAAATATATCGTCTCCCTATTATCGTCTTCTTGTTATCTAAAAATCTCAGTCTTCCTATTATTCACCTATGTATATACGACTATTTAGCGTATAACTGCTGTAACATCGTGTATATGTATACCTGTCTATATGTAAAATAAACAACACACACTACCAGGACGCAAGTTCGATGGTAGAACTAGTACAGGTCTCTAACACTTCACTCCGATCTATACATATTGTATATACAACAATTAAAAATTTCCATCACCGGTTTACTTCTATATGACAGTGAGAAATATTCTTCCTCTTCTCGATAAGCGAACCTTGTAACAAAGACATGCGGGTAACAGCTGTTAACACACCTCTTCAAAACCCTCCCAGCCAACGTCTCTTTTTCGTTATGCTGCGAGCGGGAGGCAGATTTGCACCACACGTTGCGCCAAGCAAACACATCTCGTACTAATTAAACATGCCCTGTAATGAAATTTCCTATCGATTATCCATGTGTTCTAAGTTGGGTTCGCGTGGAAGGGGGTGACTAAATAAAGAAAGACATACGAACGGTGATTCTCAAAATATGGTGCGCGGAAAGCCTATTTGGGGGTCAGCGAGGTGAACACTATGTTCCTTATAATCGAACACCTTCTTTGATATTGTCATATCCTCGCGGTACAACTCTTATCTACAAAAGATCTCTGGGACCTCAATAATTTGTAAGACATCATGGGGTTCTTAGACTAAACCGTTTGAGACACGTTGTTCTATAATAAAGTAATCTGTACACGATCAGCCGGGGCACAACTTTTCTAAAATATTTAACCCTGTACAATCTATGTTAACCAAGAAAGCTAAAGTGACATATGGTGATGCTCAACATCTAAACTCTCTGTATACAACTACCTACAGACACACACACAGATACCTACAGGTATATGCACCAACACATAAACTACCTGGCCGACAAGATCTTCCACTCTGTACAACAACCAAGAAACCATACAACACATAATACAACACACCTCTCGCGATTAATTACGCGCTTAGTCAGACCCTGGCTAACCCACCCCAAGCCTGTTTTTTTTTCCTTCATAGACAATGGCGTGATAACGACAGACACTCACCTTGTTGAAGATGGTTACACGAAAAAGACGTGACAGACTCGCCAAGTAATCCGAACCGCCTGTGTTCTGAGGGTTCCAAGTGGTATCCGAAAAAGAAGTGGGGTTATACGTCACCCATAGATCAACTAACTTTGTCAATAAATATATAAAATGTATCTAGTGTTTTCTCTTTTATATTTCTATATATGTATAACTAAATAGCGTCTAACTGTTGTAGTATTGTCTACCTATCTGTAATATGTACGTATAACTGTATGTAAAATAATCATCACACAACACGCCCGCCATTAATGAACTTATATATTACTATATACCAAGACCTCTCCTCCTCCACGTTCCTCCAACACATTTTCGTTATATAAAAGTCACGCGGTTGTAGACTGTATAAACAAACACACCAACACACATAACAAAACAATTCCACAACACACAAAAATCCGCCCTAACCTAACCCCACCTGCTACATTACACCCGTACCTCGTCACCGACGTCTCTTCACTCCCACCTCTCAATGCTGGTCCACTCGCCTGCTACACCCCAAAAATGTACACAGATGCATCCTGACAACGTCACCACATCTCCCCTCAACCTCTATAATATCTCTCTTCCACCTCCAAAACCGTACTACATCACACAAAAATATCCCCCCTAACCTAACCCCACCTGCTACATTACACCCGTACCTCGTCACTGACGCCTCTTCACTCCCACCTCTCAATGCTGGTCCACTCACCTGCTACACCCCAAAAATGTACACAGATGCATCCTGACAACGTCACCACATCCCCCCTCAACATCTAAAATATCTCTCTTCCACCTCCAAAACCATGCCACATCACACAAAAATATCACCCCTAACCTAACCCCACCTGGTACATTACACCCATGCCTCGTCACCCCCTCCACAAAAAACCTCCACTCGACCACAACACACTATTAGCGAACTAATATAGTGCTATATAAAAGTCACGCACCACCACAAAGCGCCACCACATTTCCCTTATATAAAAAGTCATCCCGCCATCTTGCCCCTGCATCACTCCTGCAGAATTAATGTATGTCTATAAAGAACGTCTTCTTGTTATCTAAAAATAAACACTAATATATTACTATATAAATAGTCATCCGCCTCCTCCTACCCTCCTCCTCAATTCCTTATATAAAAAGTCATCCCGCCATCTTGCCCCTGCATCACTCCTGCAGAATTAATATATGTCTATAAAGAACGTCTTCTTGTTATCTAAAAATAAACACTAATATATTACTATATAAAAAAGTCACCCACTTCTCCTGAGCTCTGCCTGCACATTTTCCTTATATAAAAAGTCATCACCCTCCGCCTGATGCTCCACCTGCACACTGAGTATTTCCTTATATAAAAAGTCATCACCCTCCGCCTGCTGCTCCACCTGCACACTGAGTAATTCCTTATATAAAAAGTCATGTACCAACGCCTGATGCTCCACCTGCACACTGAGTATTTCCTTATATAAAAAGTCATGTACCAACGCCTGCTGCTCCACCTGCGCAATGAGTATTTCCTTATATAAAAAGTCATGAACCAACACCTGATGCTCCACCTGCACAATGAGTATTTCCTTATATAAAAAGTCATCACCCTCCGCCTGATGCTCCACCTGCACACTGAGTATTTCCTTATATAAAAAGTCATCACCCTCCGCCTGCTGCTCCACTTGCACACTGAGTAATTCCTTATATAAAAAGTCATGTACCAACGCCTGATGCTCCACCTGCACACTGAGTATTTCCTTATATAAAAAGTCATGTACCAACGCCTGCTGCTCCACCTGCACAATGAGTATTTCCTTATATAAAAAGTCATGAACCAACACCTGATGCTCCACCTGCACAATGAGTATTTCCTTATATAAAAAGTCATCACCCTCCGCCTGATGCTCCACCTGCACACTGAGTATTTCCTTATATAAAAAGTCATCACCCTCCGCCTGCTGCTCCACCTGCACACTGAGTAATTCCTTATATAAAAAGTCATGTACCAACGCCTGATGCTCCACCTGCACACTGAGTATTTCCTTATATAAAAAGTCATGTACCAACGCCTGCTGCTCCACCTGCGCAATGAGTATTTCCTTATATAAAAAGTCATGAACCAACACCTGATGCTCCACCTGCACAATGAGTATTTCCTTATATAAAAAGTCATCACCCTCCGCCTGATGCTCCACCTGCACACTGAGTATTTCCTTATATAAAAAGTCATGTACCAACGCCTGCTGCTCCACCTGCGCAATGAGTATTTCCTTATATAAAAAGTCATGAACCAACACCTGATGCTCCACCTGCACAATGAGTATTTCCTTATATAAAAAGTCATCACCCTCCGCCTGATGCTCCACCTGCACACTGAGTATTTCCTTATATAAAAATTCATCACCCTCCGCCTGCTGCTCCTCCTCAATTCCTTATATAAAAAGTCATGTACCAACGCCTGCTGCTCCACCTGCACACTGATTATTTCCTTATATAAAAAGTCATGCACTAACACCTGCTGCTCCACCCCAATCCCTTATATAAAATGTCATCACCCGCCGCCTGATGCTCTACCTGCACACTGAGTATTTCCTTATATAAAAAGTCATGTACCAACGCCTGCTGCTCCACCTGCGCAATGAGTATTTCCTTATATAAAAAGTCATGAACCAACACCTGATGCTCCACCTGCACAATGAGTATTTCCTTATATAAAAAGTCATCACCCTCCGCCTGATGCTCCACCTGCACACTGAGTATTTCCTTATATAAAAATTCATCACCCTCCGCCTGCTGCTCCTCCTCAATTCCTTATATAAAAAGTCATGTACCAACGCCTGCTGCTCCACCTGCACACTGATTATTTCCTTATATAAAAAGTCATGCACTAACACCTGCTGCTCCACCCCAATCCCTTATATAAAATGTCATCACCCGCCGCCTGATGCTCCACCTGCACACTGAGTATTTCCTTACATAAAAGTCATGTACCAACGCCTGCTGCTCCACCTGCGCAATGAGTATTTCCTTATATAAAAAGTCATGCACCTCCTCCTCTCCTCCTCCTCAATTCCTTATATAAAAAGTCATGCGCCTCCTCCTCTCCTCCTCCTCAATTCCTTATATAAAAGTCATCCCGCCATCTTGTTATCTCCCCTCTTCTTGTTATCTCAAATCCGCCATCTTGCCACATTTTTCCTTATATAAAAAGTCATGCAATACAACAACCTACTTATCTCCCCCTTGTTATCTCAAGTCCGCCATCTTGCGCCTCCAGCGCGCCGTCATTTTTTGCTATATAAAAGTCACGCGCCTCCAGGCGTTTTTACTATATAAAAGTCACGCGCCTCCATGCGCGCCTCCATGCGCGCCTCCATGGCGCCTCCATAAACCGCCTCGTTTGCGCCATTGTATACTACTGACAACATGAGCGAATGGGATTATCAAATGAGAATCTGTATGGTCAAGGTTATGATAATGGTAGTATCATAAAAGGCAAAGATAATGGCAAGATTCTTGGACATAAACCCACGTGCCTTTATTTGTGCTATGTTGCACACTGTTTAAACTTGATAGTCACAGATGGCGCTAAGTGTTGTCTGGAAGCAACCAGTTTCTTCTGTTTGGTTCAACAGATCTATAATTATTTCTCTGCATCGACTTAGCGTTGGTAAATTCTAACTAGCCGTGTATCAGACTTTGGCATAACTGTTAAGCCATTGCGTGAAACAAGATGGGAGAGTCGGATCGATGCTTTGAAACTACTGAGATATCAACTTGGTCATATATATGATGATTTAATAGAAGAGATCTTTGATGACACAAGCCTAAAAGGTTCATCTAGAAATACTTCCCCAATTAAAGCTGAGGATCTTGCTGCTGCAGTTAGTGGTATATCAAGTTAGTGGTATATCAAGTTAGTGGTATATCAAGTTAGTGGTATATCAAGTTAATGGTATATCAAGTTAGTGGTATATCAAGTTAGTGGTATATCTTGCTGCATGGTATAACATCCTTATTGAAGTGAATCTTACACGAAAGCAAATACAAAATATAGAAGCTGATTTAAATTCCGCAACAAGCCAGTTATAATCGACCAAGAATTACCTCGTCGGCTGCAGGTGTGATGAGGGTTTTGAACATGTTTTGATAGATGCTACTGAGATTGCAATGGAGCTAAAGATACTACCAAACATTGAGACAGAACAAGTTAAACAAAGAAGAAAGAAACGGCAGTTTGAGCCTGAGGCACAAGAAGAGGCACTGCAAGAATAAAAACAGAAATTCAAAGTAGGTTTTTACTATTTTGTCTTAGACATGGCGATACAATCTGTTGACGAGAGATTCCAACATCTACAACAATGTCTTAGACATGGCGATACAATCTGTTGACGAGAGATTCCAACATCTACAACAATGTCTTAGACATGGCGATACAATCTGTTGACGAGAGATTCCAACATCTACAACAATAAAATTCCCTATTTGGCTTTCTGTATGACTGTCACGGGTTGTTTCCCTTGCTTTGCAGTAGTGCTCCAACAGTGGCCAAAACTCAAGAGTATCTACAATGGGCCTTCAAAGGTGTCTACCTTAGCACAAGGTTACTCTTGGCAGAGTGCTAGATAGAGAAATAAAGATGCTTCTATCTCAAGGGAGTGTTCACAAGATATTCAGAAAAGCGAGAACAATGCTGCATTTGCTGAGCACGTTAAGTCTATGATCTGCCAACAACTTTTGTGAAGGATTAAGCAGTTATTGATTTTAGCTCGTCAAGCCCCCACCCTGATTTACTCAGTGGAATTTTTATTATTAAGGTATATCTCTATTTAGAGTGTGTTTAGTAAATTTACTGAGACAAACATGCAGTACATTTCATCGTGTAGCATGTCCTTTGCAGAACGTCGATCTCATCACAGCCAGCCTGAAAGACTCTCGATCTCTAGCCAGCCCTCCTGCCTCCTCAATTGTCATATTCAAGGTGTCTTCAATGTCCTGTGTCCACCGTCGTCTTGGTCGGCCCCTGCCTCGCCTTCCAGGTACCATACCCTCCATCACTGCTCTCTCTCTAAGCCACTACGACGTTTAATGTAGCCAAAACATTTCAGTTTCCGGGACATGATATTGTTTATGAGCCAGTTTTCCTCAATGTTCAAGTCGTGTAGGATGTCTATGTTTTTCTTCTTCTTGGTCCAAGATATTCTGAGAATTTTTCTGTAACACTTTGCTTCGAAAGATTCGATTTTTTTCTTTAATGTTTGAGTAATGGTCCATGATTCACATCCATACGTTGCTACCGGAAAGATGCACGTTCTCAGAAGTTTTACTTTTATTAATTTGCTGGTGTTATGCCATAGGTTCTTTATTTTGCAGTACATTTAAAATGTTTAAATCGAAGTTAAATTTGTATAACTACAAATAAAAAATTTAATAATCATTTAGTTTAACAAGGGTTTAAAGGAATGAATAATGTTTTCAGAAAGGTATCATCACTGTTGTGATGGGAAAAAAGTTTATAAATTAGTTCACGTGGCAGCTTACAGGTTTCACTTATCTGCCATTGGTAGGTTCTGCTCCCGCTGATGGGTTGGTTCTCGGTAGATTGATCACTGATAACGCTCGTCGCTGTTCAAGGATGTAGGACGTAGCCCGTTCCCAGAAGTGTCAGAGAGTGTCTACAAAGTTGATTCCTCGTCTTAAAGCTCAGACCACTGTTCCCTTCCTTTTCCAGAGATAGTCCCCTCAACTCGTACCACCACCAACAACTATGGTAAAAGAATAGAAACAAACGCTCTCCTGAGTATTGCGTTTCCCGACACATACTTATGTGTCCCCTTTCTCTTATTCCACCATCCCATCTATCTCAGAATTTACCCCGATGAGAATTAAACTTAATCTCTCGAGAGAAAACTTTCTTTACATTTAAATTGAATAGCTTTATCTTTATTTTACATTTAAATGAAAAGGTTAACAGCACAGATAGAATGTGTTTACATTTACATCTCCACTGACTGATAAATGTTAACAATATAAATTGAATATGTTTTCATTTACATCTACACAGGTTGAGAAGTTTGCAACTTTAATTAATTTTAAAGTGAATATGTTTACAAAGACATTTGCACTGGTTTGAAAATGTAAATATTACAATTAGAATATACATCATTTCTTTCATCTTTCCCTCCCTGCTCCATATGGAACCTGGGACTAACTAGGCTTTTAGTTCTCTTTAAAAAACTAGCGATAAGCAGTCACCAGCCCTTGCAGTGGTGGTTCATGAAATCATCATTCTATGCGTTGAGGTTGCCAGCCTCAAATGACTTGGACATCCACTAGCGATTTTCATACATTAATATTCACATGGTAATATATACATATTAGTTCACATGTTAGTAATGAAAAATATAGAATGTAAAATGATAACTTACGCCAATCCTGGCTCACAGACGTTTTGCTCAGATGCATGAAGTTAAGGCACTTGATTAGGCCTCTTACACGTCTTCCTGGAGGTCTTTACTTTTATAAGACAATTCCCTCTATGACTCCGTGTGTTCTCAGTTTCGTGTGACAGAATGGGGCGACCTCTCTCGATCTCTGTTTCACTATGGCAGTATCAGTTACACATTTGTACTGATTTTTATTGCGTGCTTTCAATTGTCGCACTTTTTTTCATTCTTTCTCTGCTAGGTCTAGCAGATATTATGTATTTTCCTTCTTACACTCCTCTCAGGGATAAGTTATTACGTCTGTTTGTTTCCCGTCCCTTTGCTAAGCTTTGCAAGGAGCGGCAGAATTAATATTAACGACAGGCAGGTAGGTAAAATGCCTTTTACCAAATCTTGGCCTCGACAGATTAGTCCCATGAAAATGCCAGCGTATTTGCTAATAGCTGATAATGGCGACCTCTCTCGATCTCTCTTTCACTGCGGCAGTATCAGTTACATTTTTGTACTGATTTTTATTGCGTGCTTTTGATTGTCGCACTTTCTTTCTCTGCTAGGTGTAGCAGATAGTATGTATTTTCCTTATTACACTCCTCTCATGGATAAGTTATTACGTCTGTTTGTTTCCCGTCCCTTAGCTAAGCTTTGCAAGGAGCGGCATGAATAATATTAACGACAGGCAGGTTGGTAAAATGCCTTTTACCAAATATTAGTCCCCACAGATTAGCCCCACGAAAATTCCAGCGTATTTGTTAATAGCTGATAAAGGCCAGAGTACGGGGCAGATAACGAAATTGCCCATTTGCGAATAGATTACTTTCTGATAAAGTAATAATTTGTTACACATGAAACACAGTTTACAGATGTGTCTGTGAGTTCATCTGCTAGGCAATCGGATGTTTTCATACCATTTCTGTAAGAGATGACCTCTACATCACGCGCAAACTTTTCACCAAGTCGGAAATATTTTGAATTTCCCCACGGGACCTTTATGTTTGAAAACAGTTGGCTTTTTACTTAGTAGCATAACAAACAGATGCGGGGGTAGGACAGGCATATAACCTGACACATTTCAGTGTTATTTCACTGTGAAAACTTACTATCAGATCCACGCTTGCCACGACAACACCAGACCTTGCTAGAGTTAGAATTCAGAATTCCTTTTATCAGGCCGGACTTTTTCTTGGGGAATCTTGAGGGACTTGCAAAACCAGCCCAGGAAATCTCTATCGTTTTAATAAGGAAACCGCGACTGAGGGAACTAAAAACACACGGAGTCATAGAGTGAATTTTCTTATTAAAGAAACGACACCCCAGACGCGTGTAAGAGGCCGATTCAAGTCACTTTTATCCATCTGAGCAAAAAAAGTATGTTAGCCAAGATTGGCATAAGTTGTGATTTTGCATTCTGTATTTCATTACTAACATGTGAACTAACATATATATAAATATAAAAATAAATAAATAAATAAATAAATAAATAAATATATATATATATATATATATATATATATATATATATATATATATATATATATATATATATATCTATATATATATATATATATATATATATATATAACCGCGTGAATATTAATATGTGAAAATAGCTGGTGGATGTCCAAGTCATTTGAGGCTGGCAACCTCAGCGTATGGAATAATGATTTCATGAACCACCACTGCAAGGGCTGGTGACCGCTTTATTGCTAGTTTCTTAAAGAGAACTAAACGCATAAAGAGTCCCAGGTCCCACATGGAGCAGAGAGGGAAAGATTAAAGAAATGATGTACATTCTAATTATAATTCTTACTGTTTCACACCAGTGTAAATGTCGATGTTAACATGTGCACTTTAAAATTAATGGAAGTTTCAAACTTTTCAAATCAGTGTAAACATAAATAAAAACATATTCAATTTATATTGTGAACACTTTTCAATGAGTGCAAATGTAAATATAAACCTTTTTCATTTAAATGTAATGTAAAGCTAAAGCTATTCAATTTAAACGTAAAGAAAGTTTTATCCCGAGGGATTAAATTTAATTCTCACCGAGGGTAAATTATGAGATAAATGGGATGGTAGAATAGAAGAAAGGGGACACATAAGTATGTGTCAGGAAACGCAATACTCAGGAGAGCGTTTCGTTTCTATTCTTTATCACAGTTATTGGTGGTACCAGCAGAAAGTACTATCTTTGGAACAAGAAGGGAACAGTGGCCTAAGCTTTAAGACGAGGGACCAAATTGTAGACTCTCCTTGACATTTCTGGGAAACGAGCTACACCCGACAACCTTGACCAGCGACGAGCGTGAGCAGTGTAAAAAGAACCCATCAGCGGGAGCAGAAACTACTATTGGCAGCTAAGTGCAAAATATACGCTGCCAAAGTGAACTTTTTTCCATCGACTCTACTATCAATCAATGATGAAACCTTTCTTCTAAACTATTCATTTATTTTCAAACTGTTAAATCTTAAATGATTATTAAATTTTGTTATTTGTAATTTTACAAATTTAACTTCCATTTAATCCTTTTAAATGTACTGCATGTTTGTCCCAGTCAATTTACTACACACACTCTAAACAGAGCTATAACAGATTAATAAGAATTCGACTGAATAAATCAGAGGTGGGGGCTTAACGAGCTAAAACCAATCATTGCTTAATTCTTCACAAAAGTTGTCGGCAGATTCTAAAATTAACGTGCTCAGCCAAAGCAGCATTGTTTTCGCTTATCTGAATATCTTGTGAAACTCCCGTGTGATAGAAGTGTCATTACCCTTCTATCTATATATCTGCAAAGAGTAATCTTGTGCGAGGGTAGACACCTTTGAAGCCCATATTAGATACTCTTGCGTTTGGCCACTGTTGGACCACTACTGCAAAGCAGGGGAGGCAATACCGTCACATTTCCTCAGTCCCGATTTCCCTGTTAAAATGATAGAGATTTCTTGGGCTGTTTTATAAAGTCTATCAAGATTCTCGAAGAAAACGTTGGACCTGATAAAATGGAATTCTGAATTCTAACTTCTGGCAATTGCAAATGAAAAGGCACACAAAGTGAGATTTTATGTGCCTGAAATTAAAACTGTTAAAGTTTAACATCATGATTTGTGTGCTCAAAGATTTGTTGTTGTATTTGAGAAAGATAATCAAAAATTGTTGTGTTATTTATTCCTGAAATTGAAAATACATTTAGCAGTTTTAGGTTTTATGCTTTTCATTTTTTTCTGCATTGACATCTGGTTTTGAAAATCGAAGTTCGCAATTTTTTTGTTTGTTTGTTATGGGAAAGGGGAAGAGGGGGGGTGTTTGGTAAAAGTAATTAGCCTTGTCTGGGGCTCAAAATAGCCTGGCACTGGATACATGTATTACAAATAAACTTATATATTTATTTATACGAGGAGGAGTCAAAAAGTAACCTTAATATTTTTTTTTTTTATTAACAGAATATGCACAAATAGGAGTGAAAGCACTTAATCACTTTTCAACATGGTCCCCACCGCGTTCAATGCAAGTGTGCCAGCACTTCACTAATGCCTGTATTCCGCGAGGAGAAAAACTCTTCTGACTGACTGCGTAGCCACGTATGCACCGCCTCTTTCACCCCATCGTCAGTACTGAACTTCTTGTCACCGAGTGCCTCCTTGAGGGGTCCAAACACATGATAATCACTCGGTGCGAGGTTCGGTGAATATGCAGGATATGGAAGACACTCCAAACGCAGATTCGTGATTTTCGTTACTGTCGCACGAGCAGTGTGCGGCCACGCGTTATCATGCTGTAACAACACACCAGAACTGAGCAAGCCGTGGTGTTTTGACCTGATTGCAGGTTTCAAGTGGTTCTGAAGCAGATCACCGTATAATTCGCTCTTTATAGGGAGTCCCCTGAGTATGTAATGTTCCACGATTGGGCCTTTACAGTCCCAGAAGAGCGTGAGCATCAATTTGCCGGCCGACCGCATTGTACGGAACTTCTTTGCTTTCGGTGATGATGAATGTCGCCACTCCATGCTGCCTCGCTTAGTCTCTGGCTGGAAGCAGTGGACCCAGCATTCGTCACCAGTGACTATACGGTGTAGAAAGCCATCTCCTTCAGCTTTATAACGTCGTAATAGTGTTTCACTAACATCCAAACGACGTTCTTTTAGTTCGAGGGTGAGCTGTTTTAGTACCCACCTAGCGGAGACTTTGTGGTACTGCAGCACGTCGTGAATGATGTGGTGCGCCGAGCCATGACTGATCTTCAATTCTCCAGCCACCTCGTCGATTGTTACAAGCCGGTTTTCCCGTATCACTCGTTCCACTGTAGCAATAGCGTCAGGCGCAGTTGCAGTGTGAGGCGGACCGGAGCGAGCTGCGTCAGTCACAGTTGACACCCCACTTTTAAACTTCCTGTGCCACACATAAACCTGCTGATGCGACACACAAGCATCCCCATACTGTATCTTCATCCTCCGATGAATGCCTGCTGGTTTCTCACCCTTACAACCCAAAAACGGATAACTGCACGCTGCTCTTCTCTCGTGCATGCTTCCAAGGGGGCGGACATCTTGGCTATGGTTTGCTGACGTCATACTTCCTTTCGGGACGGCATGCCTGCGCGCACTGGTTCCTCAAACGGGAGGGCATAACATATCTGTATTACAACCGTCTACCACGTGATCTGGACTATTTGTTGCCCTATTAAGGTTATTTTTTTGACTCCCCATCGTAGATATATATCTTTACCTTTAGTACCGTCGAGTATGTGTAATAAGTGTATTGAGTTAGGGTTAGGATTAGGGTTAGGGTTGATAATCCCTAACTCTAAATGGTACGAAAATACACATATTATACATATATACATATACATATGTGTGTGTGTGCGTGCGTGCGTGCGTGCGTGCGTGCGTGCGTGCGTGCGTGCGTGTGTGTGTGTGTGTGTGTGTGTGTGTGTGTGTGTATATAAGTTGTAAGTACACGGCGATGCCCGGTTTTCGTAGTAACTGTTTAGGAAACTTAGGACAACGTAAATATTTCTTTGTTTTCTCATAACCCCAGCAAGCCACACAAGGTCAATAGCACAATGACCTGTCAGTCTTTTTTTTCTCGTCCTCCAGGTCACGGTAGGTCAACTGTAACTGGTCAGTCAAGACCTCCAGGTTCTGTGCCAGTTTGTACTCGGCCTCCCAGTGTTCAGACAGTAAGACCAGCTCGCGAGTTGCGTCATGGAGCGGGATGTCACTCAGAAACAGGCCACGCCTACTGATGTCGTCTAAGTTCATGACGCTTGGTGAGCACATAAACAAGATGCATTCACATTCGCTGACGTAGATCATCTGACCTACAGAAGTTGAATCAAAGAGTAGACACGTTGTCAACGGTATGTTTAGACTTCTCCACATATTTACATTCAGTTACACACACACATACACACGAAGCAATTAATCACACAGATATATACATTTACTATATATAAAGGAGAATAATGGGCCGAAACACTTGTTTGACGGGGGGACAACTTCTGATGATCAGATTGCCTCCTGTTGTATCGCTCTGTATAGTTTCCTATCATAATTAGGGCTTTAAGCTAGCAGATAGATAATGTTGGTCATTTTCAGGACTTAGTATCTATCAAGGCTGATCGGCTTAGCAGTCAACAGAGTAGACTTTTTTTGGGATGGTAAATGCGCTCTGATATAACCAAATAGGTTAAAAGGAACGCGCATCGCCAGAAGAAGGCAAAAACCGAACCAAAAGAAAATCATAATTGCATGGTCAGAAGAAGAATAAGGGGCCGAAACACCTGTTCGGCAATGGGACTTTTTCTGTTGATCAGATTGCCTCCTGTTGTATCGCTCTGTAAAGAGTGTCCTACCATATATATATATATATTCTCTCAAACATGACATACATTTACATAAACACATACATATTTTTTTTTAACACGTTTATGAGGTATTTCGGAATTTTGATTCGCGGTGACATATTCGGGTGAGGGATGTCGATTCGGGAGGAATGTGCCTATTTGGATGGAGGCTGAAATTTGGGTGGGAGGGTTCTATTTACTTGGGGGGGCTTCTATTTGAGTGGGGGCGTCTATTTGGGTGGGGGGCGTCTATTTTGAATGGGGGGGGCGTTTATTTGAAGAGAGGAATTTAGATTAAAGGTACCAATTTGAGTTGAAAGGACCTCTATTGGGTTTGAGAAGTCTATTCGGGTAAGTGTGAGAGGCGCCTATTTTGAATTGAAGGTGCCTGCTCTAGGTTGAGGCTCCTATTCAGGTAGAGGCACATTGTAGAAGTACGTTTCTTGACCATAGTCCGTACTGGCCTTCACTGTAGACGTCGATGATACTGGCCAGTACTGTTGAAGTTTTTGTTTAATTATTATATTTGGAGAACGATATGGTTAGCTTTAGATGGATGTGAAATTTGAGAGTACAGCCATGATAACACACACACCAATCCACGTATATAAGTCAGGACAGGTTGTAACGACTGTGGTACGGTTATTCACAGTTTATTACCACAGTAACAAGGACATCATCACATTCAAGACACACTGTCAATAGCACAAGATTGCACTTCATGTAAGTAACATTGATCTACTACCAAGTAGTGTAGGGTAAATAATATCTCTGTGAGTTCTCTTCAACGAGCTGCAAGTAGTGCAGTGTAAATAATATCCCTATGACTTCTTTATCACCTCTGATCAAACTAGTCAGGTATATCTCTGGCAAAAATAGGTTGCATAGATGGCGGGTTTCCTTATATAAATAATGTTAATCTTCTTCATCACATCTGACCAAACTAGTCAGGTATATCTCTGGCGAAAATATGCCGCATAGATGGCGGGCTTCCTTATATAAATAATGTTAATCTTCTTCATCACATTCCCGCACCGGGAGTAAGTCACCTCAAAATGTAAAGTTCATAGCTACTACAAATAGCTTCAAAAGTATTGTTACCTGCTCTGCACTCCAGGAAACAAACACATAAGAAACACTGGTCATTTCCTAGGCTTTACCGAACTATGCCAAAATCACAATCAAGGGGAATCTTAAACATATTTAATACACAAAGAACTCTGATCCCCTTTTACACTGCCAGAAAAAAAAATGGCGGGACACCTTCTCCGCTCAAACCGCCGAGACAGACTGTCAAACGAAGCAGTCTTCCGGACTCGCCAAAACCTTGGCGCATGCGCGGATCATCGCATGACTTGAGTTTAGTTCACAAACTAGAACGTACTGGGACTGTTCTAAGAAAATCTATGAACAAAACCTTATATGGGCATATAGCTAGACAATAGCAAGCCCAAAGGGAGATAACAATTAAATCTAACTTATTCCCGAAAATATTACAACTGGTAAAAACTCCCTTAGACCACAAATATAAAAAAGAAATATCAAAAAAAGTCACATTCCTAACTTACAACAAACTGAGTCTTAACACACATATTTTGGTGGGAGGAACCAATTAGGGTTGGAGACGCCTATACAGATTATGTTGGGAGGCGCTTATTCGGAAGTTCGGAGCTGGGATCTTCCCTGTATAAATGGAACATTTCAAAGATTTAACCTGCCAGAAACAAAACATTAAACAGCAGACAAACGTCAGTAAAACAAACAAACAATTAGTCAAGCAAAAACTGATTTCCCCTAATGTTGTTTAGTTCAACAAAATGTCCAGATATTTAGTGCTTTTAATGTCTGGACACAAACATTTCTAACCAGATACACGTTGCCATGACCTCTGACCTTTAAGTCTCATCTGCTGTCTATCTGCTGAGAGGGCGCTGTGACTGCCTGATTGGTTGTCTGCGCTGAGCACGCCCTGTTTAGTAATCAGAACAAACACAGTGTTGATGTGGGAGAGCACGTGATCAAAGCCAAACTCCATGTGTGGCCGCATCATGCCGAACAAGTCTGTGATCTTGCAGTTCTTCATTATCTGACCAAATTAAATCATTAGATAAAGATATCACTGTCCCACGTGTGTCACCCACAGCACAAACATTCAGTGTATTATACGTTTAAGATTTTGTACAAACTTTCAGTGTATCATTTGTACAAGATTATGTACAAACTTTCAGTGTATCACTTGTTCAAGATCCTCTATCAAATACTACTTCGCTAATCTTCTTCTTCTTTGATCCTTAGCCGCCGACCGTCAAAGCAGTCAGTGGCCATTACGCCTGGTGGCGTCTTGTAGGGCAACAACAAATTGATTCCACTTTGCTCGGTCGGCGGCCATCCTTCGTACAGTGCCCCAACTCTGGTTCATTCTTTGCATCTCAGCCTCCACAGTACTCCGCCAAGTTGTTTTTGGTCGGCCTCTCTTTCGTTTTCCTTCAGGGGTCCATAGCATTGCTGTTCTTGTGATGGCATCGGGGTCTCTTCTGAGGACATGGCCAACCCAGCTCCAGCGTCTGCCAGCTATGATGGTGTGCATGTCCTCTTGCTTGCTCCGAGTAAGCAGATCTTGGTTGGTGATGATATTCGGCCAAAAGATTCGGAGAATTTTTTTTAGGCATGTTGTGTGAAAAGAGGACAATTTCGACATTTCCTTCTCTGTAACTCTCCAGCTCTCCGCACCATAGAGAAACACAGAAAGCACACAGCTAATACATGCAGGAATTCTTCACTAATGCATGCAGAATTTCTTCACTAATACATGTAGGATTTTTTCACTAATACATGTAGGAATTCTTCACTAATACATGTAGGATTTATTCACTTATACATGTAACATTTCTTAATTATATGTAGGAATTCTTCACTAATGCATGTAGGAATTCTTCACTAATACATGCAGGAACTCTTCAATAATACATGTAGGAATTCTTCACTCTTACATGTGTGACAAAATGGACGACCTCTTCACGATCTTTGGTTCTCTCCGGCAGTATCGGTACATTTGTGGAACTGATTTTTATTATGTGCTGTCAATTATCGCACTTTTCTTTCTTTCTTTCTTCCTTATTTTTCTGCTTGTGTGGCAAATAGTTTGTATGTTCAAACATTTGTGACACTCCTTGCAGATAATGTTTACCCTAGCCTGCGGTGAGCAACTGAGATAAGATAGTTGTCGGGGTGTTTAGATGGTAACCCAGATGGGCTGACACGGGGTTTTGCGTACTCATACGACAGATAACGAGATTACTGTCTGTGTGACACATGTGGGCAGACAAGTGTGACATAATCGCTTCCAGGCCGACTTGTTATGACAAAATTATTTTCTAATAAAGTAATAAATATTACAGTTTACACATGTTGTCATGTGAGTTCCTCGATCTGTCTGTAAGTTTGTACACAAGGGCATCGGACATCATATTACCACATATGGGAGACGTGACGTTTGCAAAATTTGTCCATGTCGGAAATATTTTGAGAGTACCACACCCGACCTGTTTGAATATGATTGGACCGTTTATTTAACTCCATAACAAACGAAGACGTGGGAAGATAGGAATATAGTCTGACCATTTCGCAGTTTTATTTCACTGTGAATTTCATGCTCGCCAATACAACATCAGACCTCGCCAGAGTGGAGACTAGATTCATAATTAATTTTTTTAACCGGACCTTTTATTGGAGAACCAAATAAGACTTACAAAGAACAGGAAATCTCTACATTTTAATAAGGAACACCGGGACTAGGAAACTGAAGAAACACACGGAGTCAGAGAGGTAATCTATTGTCAAATTAAAGACATCCCAGACGCGTGTAAGAGACCGACTTGTCTCTTTTATTCATCTGAGCAACAAGTCTGTAGCCAGGATTTCTGTCAGTTGGGATTTACATTTCATATTTTATTACTAACATGTTGTAAAGAACTATATTACGATGGGATGTGGCGTGTGTAGATGATGAACAACACTAGGGGTATGAAGTAACTTGAACACCACTGGTTACAGTTCCTTGACATTTACTGCACATTCACATACGTGTTCTGAATATCACTTATATTGGCAAGCATACTGACATCACTTCCAGGCTGACATTGCCTGTAGGAAATAACAATCATTACAATATCCATGGACTGGCTTCACTGACGTACACAGATAGTACACTAAAGTCCTTTGTGCGGCATCCACTCCTCGCACACAATAATACACCCTCCAGGTGTGGATCACTTATTACAAATGATTGGCGGCATGAAACATCGCTATATAAATTCACATAAACTCCTCCAGGTGGGACAATAAACATCGCCTGTACTTATTCTAGTATAGCTACACGGCGTGAACTACACGCCTTACTCCACAGTAGCTCGAAGGCGGGACAAATCAACGCCTTACCATGTTCTCCGCGAACATTAAACATAAAGTTCCTCCAGGAACACTGCTAGGCGGGGAACGCGTCACCTATGACATAACCATTATGTCTACTTCATAACCATTATGTCTACTTCATAACCATTATGTCTACTTCATAAACATTAACCAAGTTCCTCCTGGAACACTCCTAGGCGGGAAAAGCGTCGCCTTTATGACAATGCATAGCATCTATCACACCATTAATATAATAAACACATATATGAATTTATACAGTCACTAAATACGAGCCCACAGCTCGGCTACAAATCAAAGACTCCAGCGCACAGCTCGGCTGCCAAACACCGACTAATCCCCACTCACCCCAGACTTGTATTCACTAAACACTTTCTCCCAGCACACGCACAAGTCACAACAATGCTGACATAAAGCCAGACATTAACTCAGTACCTGAGTTACACTTAAACAAGTGTCAACAACATCAGTGACCCTTAACCTCAATCACTATCATCATTCATATTCATGAAAATGTTCTGTGACATCCAACCCCCTCTCCAGATGGAAAACGAAGTTTTGCACCGAAGACTTGAATACAAGCCACATAACCCCTCATGTACCAACACATAATTGGATGCAAACATACCGTCTAACTGAAACAGTTGACATATCACCGTGACTAGATAATTTACACAACACAACTATAATGGGTGAGTCACACTTAAACAAGTGTCGACAACATCAGTGACCCTTAACCCAAATCAATATCATCATTCACGTTCATGAAACTGTTCTGTGACACATGTGAACTAACATATATATATATATATATATTACCATGTGAAGTTTAATGTGTGAAAATTGCTACAGGACGCCCTAGTCATTTGAGGCTGGCAACCTCAGTATCTGGAATGATGATTCATAAACCACCACTGCACGGGCTAGTGATTGCTTTATTGCTAGTTTCGTAACGAGAACTAAAGGCATAAAGTAGTTCCAGGTTCCATATGGAGCAGGGAGGGAAAGATGAAAGAAATGATATACATTCTAAGAATAATACTTACAGTTTCAAAGCTTTTCACTCAGTGTAAATGTAAACGAAAAAACATATTCATGTTAAAATTAATAGAAGTTTCAAACTTTTCAACAAGTGTAAATATAAATGAAACATGAATGAATTTATATTGTGAACACTTTTCAAACAGTGGAGATGTAAATGTAAAACATATTATATCTGTACGTTTAACCTTTTCATTTAAATGTAATGTAAAGCTAAAGCTATTCAGTTTAAATGTAAAGAAAGTTTTATCCCGAGGGATTAAATTTAATTCTCATCGAGGGTAAATTCTGACGTGGGATGGTAGAATAGAAGAGGGGGGCACATAACTTTGTGTCGGAAACGCCATACTCAGAAGAGCGTTTCGTTTCTATTTCTATTACCAGTTATTGGTGGTGCTAGCAAAAAGGACCATTTCTTGGACAAGAAGGGACGAGTGGTTACGCTTTAAGACGAAAGACCAGCTTTGAAGACTCTCCTAGACTTTCCTGGGAAACGAGCTTCACCCTACGAACCTTGACCAGAGACGAGTGAACGCAGTGTACAGAAAACGAACTCTTCGGGAGGAGGAGGATCAGAATCGTCACTGGCAGCTAAGTTAACCCATATGCTGCCACTTGAACCTCTTATCAAAAACCATCCCCCGAGTGATGAAAACTTTATTTTGTAATTAACTATTATTCCTTTCTTTTAAACTGTTAAACTTAAAGTGATTATTAAATTTTGTTATTTGTAATTATACCAATTTAACTTCGATTCAATCCTTTTAAATGTACTACATGTTTGTCTCAGTCAAAGTTACTAAACACACACTCTAAACAGAGCTATATTTTAATAATAATTCAACTGATTAACTCAGAGGTGGGGGCTTAACGAGCTAGAATAAACCACTGCTTAAATTCTTCACAAAAGTTGTCGGCAGATTACAGAATTAACGTGCTCAGCGACAGCCAGCTTTGTTTACGCTTATCTGAATATCTTATAAAGACTCCCATGTGATAGAAGCTTCACTACTCTTCTATCTACATTTCTACCAAGAGTAATCTTGTGTAAAGATAGACTCCATTGAAGCCTATGTTAGATACTCTTGAGTTGTGGCCACTGTTGGACCACTACTGCACAGCAGGGGAGGCAATACTGTCACAACATGCAGGAATTCTTCACTAATACATGTAGGAATACTTCACTAATACATGTAGGAATTCTTCACTAATACATGTAGGAATACTTCACTAATACATGTAGGAATTCTTCACTAATACATATAGGAATACTTCACTAATACATGTAGGAATACTTCACTAATACATGTAGGAATTCTTCACTAATACATGTAGGAATACTTCACTAATACATGTAGGAATTCTTCACTAATACATGTAGGAATTCTTCACTAATACATATAGGAATACTTCACTAATACATGTAGGAATTCTTCACTAATACATGTAGGAATTCTTCACTAATACATGTAGGAATACTTCACTAATACATGTAGGAATTCTTCACTAATACATGTAGGAATTCTTCACTAATACATATAGGAATACTTCACTAATACATGTAGGAATTCTTCACTAATACATGTAGGAATACTTCACTAATACATGTAGGAATTCTTCACTAATACATATAGGAATACTTCACTAATACATGTAGGAATTCTTCACTAATACATGTAGGAATTCTTCACTAATACATGTAGGAATTCTTCACTAATACATGTAGGAATTCTTCACTAATACATGTAGGAATACTTCACTAATACATGTAGGAATACTTCACTAATACATGTAGGAATTCTTCACTAATACATGTAGGAATTCTTCACTAATACATGTAGGAATTCTTCACTAATACATATAGGAATACTTCACTAATACATGTAGGAATTCTTCACTAATACATGTAGGAATTCTTCACTAATACATGTAGGAATTCTTCACTAATACATGTAGGAATTCTTCACTAATACATGTAGGAATACTTCACTAATACATGTAGGAATACTTCACTAATACATGTAGGAATACTTCACTAATACATGTAGGAATTCTTCACTAATACATGTAGGAATTCTTCACTAATACATGTAGGAATACTTCACTAACACATGTAGGAATACTTCACTAATACATGTAGGAATTCTTCACTAATACACGAAGAAATTCTTCACTAATACATGTAGGAATACTTCACTAATACATGTAGGAATTCTTCACTAATACATGTAGGAATTCTTCACTAATACATGTAGGAATACTTCACTAATACATGTATGAATACTTCACTAATACATGTAGGAATACTTCACTAATACATGTAGGAATACTTCACTAATACATGTAAGAATTCTTCACTAATACATGTAGGAATACTTCACTAATACATGTAGGAATTCTTCACTAATACATGTAGAGATACTTCACTAATACATGTAGGAATACTTCACTAATACATGTAGGAATAATTCACTAATACATGTAGGAATACTTCACTAATACATGTAGGAATACTCCACTAATACATGTAGGAATTCTTCACTAATACATGTAGGAATACTTCACTAATACATGTAGGAATACTTCACTAATACATGTAGGAATACTTCACTAATACATGTAGGAATACTCCACTAATACATGTAAGAATTCTTCACTAATACATGTAGGAATACTTCACTAATACATGTAGGAATTCTTCACTAATACATGTAGAGATACTTCACTAATACATGTAGGAATACTTCACTAATACATGTAGGAATAATTCACTAATACATGTAGGAATACTTCACTAATACATGTAGGAATACTCCACTAATACATGTAGGAATTCTTCACTAATCACGAACATATTATATTAACATTGCACAAATTATTTACAAAAACTTAATTATTCTTGTACAAGTTCCGACAAATCGCGTACAATCACTTAATAATAAAAAAAACAAATAAGTAAAAATTGTGTACCATTACTACAAGTGAAGTTTTTCTGGGGTATCAATAAAGTAATCAATAAAGTAATCAATAAAATAATCAATAAAGGACTGGGTTACTTCTCTCTCAAACTGTAACAGGCGACTACTTCCGGTTGTACATGGGGGTGGTGACCTGATAATATAAAACTAATTACTATAGGAAACACCGCTGTAAGTGTACATAAATCATTTGATACAGGCTACACCAGCACCAGTGCTGGCACCATGCTCCATTTGGAACTAAACAGAAAGGAAGATGACTCAAACTTCTGTACAGATTAACATAGGCCAGCCAATCAGCAGCGTCACGACTTTTTGTAAACTTCAACCATTATTCGTGTCCATGGAAATGTCGTCTATATCGATACGCTAAACGTCTAGTCTGTGAGCGCATTATTGCCCCCCCCCCCCCTCCCCCCTCCGGTTTGTTGTATTTGATTATGCAATGCACAATAAACATAAACCGTGAGTGTAAGAACAGATTAACTGTCTATCACATCTTTCTTTGATCTTCCCTGTCCTAGATTATCATATATATTGTCTTTTCTTGATTGATGGCAGACTTTGTTTTGTTCTTTATAATGGAAACTCTTCTATGTGTCTTTATCAAGTTTACTCGTGACATGGTCTCAACCTGTAACTGAAAACGCGCGCCACAACTGTGGTTCTTGCTGATAAACTTCACTGAACTCTATGTACGGAATGATCGGGGCGTTGGGTAAAGTAAAACAAGCGAAAGCAGTGTTGCCAGATTGGACAACTGCTCGCGAATTTGGCTACTTTTACTGGCACCGCGCTACTATAAAATAAATATATGAGCTTGCGATTTCGCGACGTTTTGGCTACTTGTAAAACTTTCCTTGCTTCTTGGGCTACCAGGAGACAAATACGTTCATAATAATTATATTGTAATGAATTTAAAATCTCATCTGGCAACTCTGAGCGAAAGTGAGCCTGACATATTAATTACTCTCATTTCGATGGTGCAAACGACTGGAAAATTGCAGAAGGTAAGTGAAGGACATGCCCTAATGTCATTAGAAGGTCTCAAAGATGAGCCGATATATTGCTGCATTCCCCGTCTTCGCACCAGGTCATAATGATTGAGCTGACCGTGCCATTTAAATCCGAGTTACATGAGCACCATGATTTCAGAGTGATCAAATATAATGACCTGATCACGGAGTTAGACACACGGGGCTTACCGCAAAAATCATAGCGGTAAAAGTGGGTGCATAAGACTAAGTGACGTCCTCAGTGTATGATCTACAGAAACAATTGAGCCTGTAGGGACAGTCAAGGCCAATGGTACACAACATACTTGGCGAAACTGCCGAAAAAACCTCGTGCTGTCTGTGGAACAACGGGTAGAGAAATACGGAACAGTAACTTTACGTACAGCAAAAAAGATCTCTGCTTTCATAACCGCTTGAAGTTAACACAATGTTAATGGACGGTAACTTTACGTCACTCGACTCGGGACAGTTCATTTATCTTTTATTACCATCTTCATTCATATCTACTTCCTGTTTCGTGTATGGTTGAATCATTAGTATTTACAGAACCTCATTCGTCAATGCAAGTAAGGACGAGAGTTATTCAGTAATGCACACAGCCGATCCTATTATATGGAAGCGAATCAAGGACAGGCGTTAAATAAAACAAAAGAAGAAATTGAACACTGAAGACAACACAGATGTGATTCTAACCAAGAAACAAAACAATACAAGAAAGATACAATGGACGACTAAACGAACAAAAATTAGCATGAAATTCTGAAATCAGCAAGACACGAAAAAGTATTACTATTGATCAAAATGAAAATTGCGCACGTTAGTCGAGGAAAGTTAAAAGCCACGTTTTTACGGCAGGGAAGATAGAGGACAACAAAGCGAGACAAAGTTGGACAATTTAACATCGTGTCACGGTAAAGACGAAAGTTGAGCTCGGCAGAAGAATTGCTAAACGTACTAGGAGCCGGAAATCGTACAGAAACACGATGGCACACGCCAGGTGGCGAAAGGCCGTAGGAAGAAATACAGATCGCTTTCTTCTTCATTGCCGTTATTATTATGATTATTATTTGCGTGGATGTATGTCAATCACTGTCCGAGAGATGGTGATATAGTCTTGTTACAGAGCTGATAAGACAAGTATGAGTTTTAACTTCTGACTGAACGTACCTTTGGTATGACCCTACTGATTGACGTGCCGGCTTGTTGAATGACAAGGTCTCGGTCAAATAGCATGTGAAATGGGAAGGCCCTGCAGAAGGAGGCGGGGCTTATTTTTGGTTCCGATGAAAGGTTGTACTCAAAAACTTCCAGGTCCGCTGTGTCCTTCGTCTCATGCTTGTTTATTTCTGTGATGGCGAACTGGACATGATCGCAGTCGTCTGCTTTTGTCTTAATGATCTCCACGCTGACTGGAGAGTCGTGGAGTTCTCTAGCCACTTCCTGTCAAGGCAAGGACACACATTAACCGAAGGAAGTAGAACCATAAATAATGCAGACGTGCTAGCTTGTGTTTGTAGTACGAGTGTAAGTTTAAAAGTCAATAAATGATGCAGACGTGCTAGCTTGTGTTTGTAGTACGAGTGTCAGTTTAAAAGTCAATAAATGATGCAGACGTGCTAGCTTGTGTTTGTAGTACGAGTGTCAGTTTAAAAGTCAATAAATGATGCAGACGTGCTAGCTTGTGTTTGTAGTACGAGTGTCAGTTTAAAAGTCAATAAATGATGCAGACGTGCTAGCTTGTGTTTGTAGTACGAGTGTCAGTTTAAAAGTCAATAAATGATGCAGACGTGCTAGCTTGTGTTTGTAGTACGAGTGTCAGTTTAAAAGTCAATAAATGATGCAGACGTTCTAGCTTGTGTTTGTAGTACGAGTGTCAGTTTAAAAGTCAATAAATGATGCAGACGTGCTAGCTTGTGTTTGTAGTACGAGTGTCAGTTTAAAAGTCAATAAATGCAGCAGACGTGCTAGCTTGTGTTTGTAGTACGAGTGTCAGTTTAAAAGTCAATAAATGCAGCAGACGTGCTAGCTTGTGTTTGTAGTACGAGTGTCAGTTTAAAAGTCAATAAATGCAGCAGACGTGCTAGCTTGTGTTTGTAGTACGAGTGTCAGTTTACAAGTCAATAAATGCAGCAGACGTGCTAGCTTGTGTTTGTAGTACGAGTGTCAGTTTACAAGTCAATAAATGCAGCAGACGTGCTAGCTTGTGTTTGTAGTACGAGTGTAAGTTTACAAGTCAATAAATGCAGCAGACGTGCTAGCTTGTGTTTGTAGTACGAGTGTCAGTTTACAAGTCAATAAATGATGCAGACGTGCTAGCTTGTGTTTGTAGTACGAGTGTCAGTTTAAAAGTCAATAAATGATGCAGACGTGCTAGCTTGTGTTTGTAGTACGAGTGTCAGTTTAAAAGTCAATAAATGATGCAGACGTGCTAGCTTGTGTTTGTAGTACGAGTGTCAGTTTAAAAGTCAATAAATGATGCAGACGTGCTAGCTTGTGTTTGTAGTACGAGTGTCAGTTTAAAAGTCAATAAATGATGCAGACGTGCTAGCTTGTGTTTGTAGTACGAGTGTCAGTTTAAAAGTCAATAAATGATGCAGACGTTCTAGCTTGTGTTTGTAGTACGAGTGTCAGTTTAAAAGTCAATAAATGATGCAGACGTGCTAGCTTGTGTTTGTAGTACGAGTGTCAGTTTAAAAGTCAATAAATGCAGCAGACGTGCTAGCTTGTGTTTGTAGTACGAGTGTCAGTTTAAAAGTCAATAAATGCAGCAGACGTGCTAGCTTGTGTTTGTAGTACGAGTGTCAGTTTAAAAGTCAATAAATGCAGCAGACGTGCTAGCTTGTGTTTGTAGTACGAGTGTCAGTTTACAAGTCAATAAATGCAGCAGACGTGCTAGCTTGTGTTTGTAGTACGAGTGTCAGTTTACAAGTCAATAAATGCAGCAGACGTGCTAGCTTGTGTTTGTAGTACGAGTGTCAGTTTACAAGTCAATAAATGCAGCAGACGTGCTAGCTTGTGTTTGTAGTACGAGTGTCAGTTTACAAGTCAATAAATGCAGCAGACGTGCTAGCTTGTGTTTGTAGTACGAGTGTCAGTTTACAAGTCAATAAATGCAGCAGACGTGCTAGCTTGTGTTTGTAGTACGAGTGTCAGTTTACAAGTCAATAAATGCAGCAGACGTGCTAGCTTGTGTTTGTAGTACGAGTGTCAGTTTACAAGTCAATAAATGCAGCAGACGTGCTAGCTAGTGTTTGTAGTACGAGTGTCAGTTTACAAGTCAATAAATGCAGCAGACGGGCTAGCTGGTGTTTGTAGTACGAGTGTCAGTTTACAAGTCAATAAATGCAGCAGACGTGCTAGCTTGTGTTTGTAGTACGAGTGTCAGTTTACAAGTCAATAAATGCAGCAGACGTGCTAGCTTGTGTTTGTAGTACGAGTGTCAGTTTACAAGTCAATAAATGCAGCAGACGTGCTAGCTTGTGTTTGTAGTACGAGTGTCAGTTTACAAGTCAATAAATGCAGCAGACGTGCTAGCTTGTGTTTGTAGTACGAGTGTCAGTTTACAAGTCAATAAATGCAGCAGACGTGCTAGCTTGTGTTTGTAGTACGAGTGTCAGTTTACAAGTCAATAAATGCAGCAGACGTGCTAGCTTGTGTTTGTAGTACGAGTGTCAGTTTACAAGTCAATAAATGCAGCAGACGTGCTAGCTTGTGTTTGTAGTACGAGTGTCAGTTTACAAGTCAATAAATGCAGCAGACGTGCTAGCTTGTGTTTGTAGTACGAGTGTCAGTTTACAAGTCAATAAATGCAGCAGACGTGCTAGCTTGTGTTTGTAGTACGAGTGTCAGTTTACAAGTCAATAAATGCAGCAGACGTGCTAGCTTGTGTTTGTAGTACGAGTGTCAGTTTACAAGTCAATAAATGCAGCAGACGTGCTAGCTTGTGTTTGTAGTACGAGTGTCAGTTTACAAGTCAATAAATGCAGCAGACGTGCTAGCTTGTGTTTGTAGTACGAGTGTCAGTTTACAAGTCAATAAATGCAGCAGACGTGCTAGCTTGTGTTTGTAGTACGAGTGTCAGTTTACAAGTCAATAAATGCAGCAGACGTGCTAGCTAGTGTTTGTAGTACGAGTGTCAGTTTACAAGTCAATAAATGCAGCAGACGGGCTAGCTGGTGTTTGTAGTACGAGTGTCAGTTTACAAGTCAATAAATGCAGCAGACGTGCTAGCTCGTGTTTGTAGTACGAGTGTCAGTTTACAAGTCAATAAATGCAGCAGACGTGCTAGCTCGTGTTTGTAGTACGAGTGTCAGTTTACAAGTCAATAAATGCAGCAGACGTGCTAGCTTGTGTTTGTAGTACGAGTGTCAGTTTACAAGTCAATAAATGCAGCAGACGTGCTAGCTTGTGTTTGTAGTACGAGTGTCAGTTTACAAGTCAATAAATGCAGCAGACGTGCTAGCTCGTGTTTGTGTAGTACGAGTGTCAGTTTAAAGGTCAATAAAGTATTTTGCTGCGAACAAAAGAATTGTAATATTATACCAAGACAGTGTCTTTTTTTTTTTGGTGGGGGGATGTGGGAGAAAATGTTCCGGGGTTCAGCCCCTCCCTCTACACGACTTTCTTCTGCTGTGTGGTTAGGTCAATAGTCAATCTACATCTGCAGGCCTGACGTCAGGACCAATTCCTCAGTCTTCTCCAGGTCCGAGAGGCGGCCCTCATCATCTGTGTCTCACCTCTGCACCGTCTGGCCAGGTCTAACATCGTGCGTCAATATGGGCCTGATTTTGTCGAGTATTGCTGACAGGCTCTGAGAAGATGTTTATGTTGCGCTTATAAATATTAAATTATGCCATTGCTATGAGGCATATTGATTCACATGTTAAACAACACACTCATTATCATATAGAACGTTTTATAACAATACATATTACTGACTCAAGAAGACAGCTGGAATATATAATCACAACAGGAAAGATTGAAGACAAAAGTGACACCTACAAAGGGAGAAAATATTGGACAGTTTAACATCATGGCATGGAAAGAAGTTAACAATATAATTAATATACAGCACTAGAGACAGGAAGCTGTGATGAGACACGATCGCCTACGCCACAAGGCATGGTACTTGAAGAAGAAGCTATTACTAGGGTTAGATGGGACATCCAACATTGATCTCCTAAACTGTACCAACCATCCAAATGGTCAACACGGCATCAAGTAGAATTATTTAAACAACAGTTAGTCACATGATAAGGCTTAGTTCCAGCAGTTCTCAGAAAGGTTAGGAAATCTACCCTACCAGGCATGTCGTAAGTGGCGTCTGTGGTGAGGTTGTGCATAGAACTCGTAATCCCATCATGTAAAACAAATAGCTGCAGGACTGTAAGTACAAGCCCCCGATATAGGGGGCCCACTGCAGTGATAGTTCCATGACCGCTAATCTTTGACACTTCCATTAAGTGGTCTCAACACATGGATAGAAAACATGGGCGGACCGATTTAGAAATATTAAAGGCCGCACGACAAGGAGGACCATAATCTCAACGATTGTTTTCATGGCATTTGTGTATGATCTATCACAAAGATAGATAGATAGATAGATAGATAGATAGACAGATAGATAGATAGATAGATAGATAGATAGATAGATAGATAGATAGATAGATAGATAGATAGATAGATAGATAGATAGATAGATAGATAGATAGATAGATAGATAGATAGATAGATAGATAGATAGATAGATAGATAGATAGATACTCATTTACGGCTAGGTAGACTGGAACGAGTACATACCATTAATAGACCCCGGTACCTATGCCACAAGAGACCAGAGCTCCAACCAAACTGTCAATGGTAGATCTCTATAACAGGGGATTATGTGGTAGATCTCTATAACAGGGGATTCTATGGTAGATCTCTATAACAGGGGATTATGTGGTAGATCTCTATAACAGGGGATTCTATGGTAGATCTCTATAACAGGGGATTCTGTGGTAGATCTCTATAACAGGGGATTCTATGTTAGATCTCTATAACAGGGGATTATGTGGTAGATCTCTATAACAGGGGATTCTATGGTAGATCTCTATAACAGGGGATTCTATGGTAGATCTCTATTACAGGGGATTCTATGGTAGATCTCTATAACAGGGGATTATGTGGTAGATCTCTATAACAGGGGATTCTATGGTAGATCTCTATAACAGGGGATTATGTGGTAGATCTCTAAGTGACGGAAGAAATTTTTGATTAACCGTCTACCACCGACACTTAACAGCGTACATATCTATATGATTCTATCTGCGTTTTTCGGATTGCCAGTGACAACTCACCAACTAGTTTACAAACATTCACTCTAATTATGAGCCACATGGGACATGGACGTGATCTTTTCTTGAAAGTCAAGTTAACATTTGGCGACATGTCTTTTAGTTTTAATTTCCCACCGCTCTGTTGATGACATGTCAGGAAGCAGCAGATCGTGCGGCACAGATGCAATGTTTATAAAGGCAGCACGTTCCAAATTCCAAATTCTTCTCGAAATCTGAAATCACACATAATTTTGTCAAGAAAGATCATTAGAAAGCTCAGTGTTTCTAAAATAGACCCCCACACTGCCGGGTTACCTGCTGTTGCAATAGAGCAGTGTTTCTCAACGGGGGCGGTACCGCCCCCTGGGGGGCGTTTTCAAGATGTCTGGGGGCGTTCTGATGGGTCGCAACGATTGGGGGTCGCTACTTCCATTCAGGGGGGCGTTGTGTATATTTTTACAAGAATCAATATGAAACAATTACAAAAGACATTTCCCTTCGCATAGCTTGTAACACGATAGTTTTTATTTGCCCTGCGTCCCATGGAGTGTTTCAAGGATTCCAAACGCAAAATTTTAGTACCTGGGATGTTACCATTGTCAGGAGACAGTATAGTTTTTGGATTCAATCAAAGAAGAATTTAGCATCGAAAGAGAAGTATTGCGAAACGATGTAGCCTATCTTTTAGATATATTTGAAAAGTTAAATGAGGTTCTTCTTAAGCTACAAGGAAATTAGATCAGTCTGATTAAAGTGAAAGGAATTATCATGGGGTTCATCAACAAATTGACATTATATATCAACAGGCTTAAAGATTCCGATTTAGAGGTTTATTGCAGTCATTTTGACGCTATTTAAAATTATATGAGCATAAGATTTAAAGACTTGCAAGAACTAATAATACCGGATTGGGTGATTAATCCGTTTGAATCAGACGTGGAACAAGTTAGTCAACATTTACAAGAAGAATTAATTGAGCTACAAAATGACTTCGAGGTAAAAGCACGATTCAGTCACATACATTATGAAAAATTCTGGATCCAGCAGAGGCTTGCGTATCCCGTTCTTTGGTGTGAAACTAAATTGCGAATTACAGCATCCCGAACGTCGTATTTGGTGGAGAAGAGGGGTTCAGTGCAGTAGTGTTGCTACTTCAAAAGCAACGAAACCGACTGCAGATTTGTAACAGAGGATTTTTAACAAACTTAGAACCAAATATTACAAAACTGGCTGAGTCACACCAAGCGCAAGGATCTCAAAAAGCTTCATTAGTAAGTGAATTTTTTTATATAATTATATCATTATTATCAACTAATAATTTTTTAAATTTTTTTTCATGTTTAAAGTGGTTACATAAGGAGAATCTTAAATATTCAGATTTGAAGATAGATATGCAGTCATTTAGGCGATATTAAAATGATATGATTATGATAGTTATAGTGTTGTAAGAACTAATTTTATATCATTTGCTCCGCCAATTTGTAATTCAAGGATAATGAACTTGTGGTGTATATAATTCCGTACTTAAACACATATTTAATATAACTAGGCTTTTATAAATGTGCTTTCTCTCTTTCTTTATATTATAAGAAAAGATAACTCATTAACTGTATTGCTTTTTTAAACGTATGGTGGAATATATGGTTATGTGTGTGTGTGTTTGTGTATACACGATAAAGAGCAAGGGCGTGTTAAAAGGGTGGGGGGGGGGGCTTTTAAAAATATTAGTTGTCAAAAGGGGGCGTTGCTACTATCAGGGTTGAGAAACACTGCAATAGAGGAATCTGACAGTCTTTAATTAGTTCAACCTTGACCCACCTTGACGATACCAATAACGATGTGTTCTAGACCAGGTCTGTCTGAGTAGTAGTGTAAAACGGTGGCGCCATCTGTTGGTCGTTCGGTACACCGGAAAGATGGTGCGCGCATGCCGGGATAAATGGTGGACAGGTGGTCGTGCAGGGCGTCTAAGTTTTCTAGAAATTCTCTGGTCGTAGCGCCCAAAACCTGAAAGTCCAACATACACACACACATATAGACAGGCGGTTTTCTTTCTTTAATTTGTATATAGTTTAAAATTGCGGATTAGTTTTAATACAGATTACATACAGTAATTTTAACCCCAAGTATGTGCAACAAATTGTTATCAAAGTGATAATTGCAACAGCATGTAGATAGATAGATAGATAGATAGATAGATAGATAGATAGATAGATAGATAGATAGATAGATAGATAGATAGATAGATAGATAGATAGATAGATAGATAGATAGGCAGGCAGGCAGGCAGGCAGGCAGATAGATAGATAGATAGATAGATAGATAGATAGATAGATAGATAGATAGATAGATAGATAGATAGATAGATAGATAGATAGATAGATAGATAGATAGATAGATAGATAGGCTAACAGTCAAGCAGACATACAGTTAACCAGACCGATAGACATACGGACAGATTGACTGACAGACACATAGAGCGACATGCATAAAGGGAGACAGGCAGGCTGGCAGAGAGACAAACAAGACATATAGACCAGATCAGACAGACAATTAGATAAATCAGACAGACACGCCACACATACCAGACCAGCCCAGACCACACAGACAGACGAACAGTTAGATAGAAAGATACACAGACAGATACAACGACCAGACAGGCAGAAAGATCATACATACCAGACTAGACAGTCAGAAAAACCAGACAGATAGACAACACATACCAGACCAGCCCGGACCAGATAGACAGATAAACAGTCAGGCAGATAATTACACAGACAGGTACACAGATCAGACAGACGGGCAGACAGACATGACAGACACATAAGCCAGACATACAGACATATAGACCAGACAGAATGACACATAGACCAGGTAGACTGATAGACCAGACAGACACATAGACCCAGACAGACACATAGACCAGACAGACAGACACATAGACCAGGCAGACACATAGACCAGGCAGACAGACACATAGACCAGACAGATACATAGACCAGGCAGACAGACACATAGACCAGACGTACCAGACAGACAGACACATAGACCAGACAGAAACACATCTCAGGCAGACAGACACACATAGACATAGACTAGACACACATACTAGACAGATAGATGAACGACTGACCTTGAGAATCTTGTCATACCCAGACTCCTTGCAGTAGATGAAGAACATTTTACCAAACAGTTGGAGGACTGTGGCCGCGTCTACGTCTGGGAAATGTCGCAGTAATGGTTGATATTGTGATTGTAGTTGGTGTTGGGACGGCAGTTGATACTATGGTGGTGTTGATGTTATGGTGGTAGTTGATGTTGTAGTGGTAGTTGGCGTTGTTGCGGTACTTATTGTGGTAGTAGTTGATGTTATAATGATGGTTTATGTAGTGGTGCTGTTGTTGCGCTACTTGATGTTGTAGTGGCAGTTAATATTGCGGTACTTAATATTGTGTTGTGGTGATAGTCGATGTTGAGGTACTGGTTTGTGTTGTGATGATAGTTGATGTTGAGGTATTGGTTTGTGTTGTGGTGATAGTCAATGTTGAAGTAGTGGTTAGTGTTTTGGTGATATTCGATGTTGAGATGGCGCGTTGTGAGAATGAGTAATAGTGGTAGTCATTGTGAATATGATGGTAATGACAGACGAGACCGCTTGACATACGTTGTAAAATAGATGATAAACATTAGTGACATTATTAGTAATGAGATGTAGCAGTGATAATAATAAGTAATGACACTGAAAGTAATATGTGATTACAGAGAGGTAACCAGCGGTGAGAGTAATTGTAATGAGCAACTAATGAAGGATGGTAGCGATGATACTGTAATGACAGAAAAGTTAATGAGTGGTGAGAGCGAAGGTAATGAGTGATGAGAGTGAAGGCAATGAAAATGGTGAGAGTGAAGGTAATGAGTTGTGAGAGTGAAGGTAATGAGTGGCAAAAGTAAAGGTAATGAGTGATGAGAATGAAAGTAGTGTGTTTTGGGAGTAAAGGTAATACGTGGCGAGAGTGGAGGTAATGATTTGTCCAAGTTAAAGTAATGAATGACCCTAGAGATCGGGGTGCGAGTGGTGGCACCTATAATGACGACAGTGATACGGTATAGAAAATAATGACTTACTGAGCACTTTACAGGCCGATCCCACAAGGTCATAGGAAATACTGTCCTCGTAGACTTGACGAACCAGGAAATCACCGTCCATATCTAGGTCAGCTTCTTGTCTGGGGATTACGTCAGAAGATTCACAGGTGTGTAGACAGGAGAGTCAGAGTATTGACATGTGTAGACAGGTGAGTCAGAAATAGTTCTGACAGGTGCGTAGACAGGTGAGTCAGACACAGTATTGACAGGTGAGTAGACAGACGAATCAGACAGAGTACTGACAGTTGTGTAGACACGTGAGTCCGACAGAGTATGGCTTCAAGCCTCGTTGGCTTTGCGCAGGTGGGTCAGTGTCTCCCTAGTCGTGGTGTGCTGTGGAACGACTGTAATAATTTGTTTTCAACATAAGGGTTACTTTCACAATTGCCTCCGGCTGGCAGAATTGTGAATTTTAAAGCTGCAACCAAGGTGGAGTGGGTTCATTTTCTAACACAAGGCAACAGGAGGCGGAGACACTTGGGAGTAATGACCCAGTTGGGCCCGCCCCCTTAGAGTGTAAAGGAGATTAAACGGCTGAAACACTTGATCGACGGGGGGACTTTTTCTGATGATCAGATTGCCTCCTGTTGTATCGCTCTGTATAGAGTTTCCTATCTTCATACAGATGTGTGTAGACAGGTGAGTCAGACAGAGCATTGACAGGTGTGTAGACAGATGATTACACTTGCCTGGCCATGTCTGCTACATGGAAGACGGTCGCATCCTGATAGATATCTTCTACGGACAACCGGCAAATGGCAAAAGAACAGTTGGGCGACAAAGAGTACTGACAGGTGTGTAGACATATGAGTCAGACAGAGAGTACTGACAGGTGTGTGGAGAGGTGAGTCAGGCAAAGAGTACTAACAGGTGTGTTGACAAGTGAGTCAGACAGAGAGTATTAACAGGTGTGTAGACATGTGAGTCAGACAGAGTGTACTGACAGGTGTGAAGAGAGGTGAGCCAGGCAGAGAGTACTGACAGGTGTGTAGACAGGTGAGTTAGACAATGGGTACTAACAGGTGTTTAGACAGGTGAGTCAGACAGAGAGTAGTATCACCCATCATTATTTTCCTTTCCTCTCCCTAAGAAGCATGGAACCACACCTAGACAATTAAAATATAATGTAACGCTAGTCAACAATGGGAGGGCGTGAGAAAAAAATAATGAAGTGTTCCAGGAGGAGTATTGTACTCTAGCAACTATCCATGTAGTCAGACAGGAGGGACCTGGCACAGGCGAATGCAGTCTTCTATCTCTGACACATTCCAAATGGAGGACAGGGTACGTTGTTACATAGGTCAAGAGGATAATAGACAGCGACACAATACACGTTCAGTGACCTGAACTACTTAAAACAGGGAGGAACAAGCATGTCGAGGAATACGTTTACTTAAATATGATGTGTTATCTTTATTGCTACAAGGTGGAGACAATCCTGGGTCAACAAATGACTGAAGGAAATAAATGGAGGCCCTTGATAACGGGACATGTAGGAACATGTATGTGTAACTCCCAAAACTTCACAAAACGGGACATATAGGAAAATGTACGTGTTACTCTAAAACGTAACAAAAAGGTGGATGTAGAAAAATGTACGTGTTACTCTAAAACGTAACAAAACGGTGGATGTAGAAAAATGTACGTGTTACTCTAAACTTGACAAAACGGTACAAGTAGAAAAATGTGCGTGTTACTCTAAACTTGACTAAACGGTGCATGTAGAAAAATGTACGTGTTACTCTAAACTTGACTAAACGGTGCATGTAGAAAAATGTACGTGTTACTCTAAACTTCACAAACGGGACATGTTTATATTTCTCAAACACTTCACAAAACGGGAAGATATTATTTCATATTTGTCACAATAATTGCCAGACCACAAGGCTTTTTATATTTGGGCATGCGCCTTAATATAACCGATGATCCTTTGGTCTGGATTGTACTGGTAGCGACGCAAATGGGAAGGAAGAGGAGCTAGTGGAAGAGATGGGGAAAGCAAAACTAGAAATCTTGGCTATAACGGAAACGAAGAAAAAGGGACAAGGAGTTATGGATCTCGATGGTAACACTCTGCTCTACAGTGGTGTACCCACATATGAAAGAGCTTATGACTGGGGAGATGATTACACTTGATGAGGATTCCTTCAAGTTGGTGCTGACGTATCGCCAGAGATGGTAAACTACTTGAGGATAGGGCAACCCAGATTCTTAGTTACCGGACTTAGGTTGGATGGTGTGATCTTCATTAGTGGTGATACTGATTAATCTTATTATGTTCGATTAATCGATGATTAAATTCCTTTTATTCGATTAATCGATTAAATCCTTCTGGTTAGATTAATCGATTAAATTCCTCTTGTTCGATTAATCACAGTGGTGGTTCAATAACACTGAATCTTCTGCATGTATACCAGAAAGTACTTCACAAGCCTTAGTCTTTCAGTTAAAACGTTTAATAAATTGAAACAGTTCTCCAACAATCAATACAGAAACAATTCTCAACTCTGTTAACTTCCATCTTGAAAGCCAAAGAAATCTATTAGTTGTTCGAAAGCACTGTCTTCTTAATGTTCATGCCTTAGGATTGTTCCTCTGAGAAATTCTGTCTCTGTTAATTCCGTTTCATGTTCATATTCTAACTTTTCTGAGTGAAAATGTATTGTTGCCCATTCTTCTGCTGGGTTTATATCATTTTCATAAACCTCGTTCAATCCAATTATAACTTCTTCTGATAACTCAATTAAGGTTGGCTCGAGGTTCAATGACTTGGTTTTCTTCTGCTTCTTTAATGATCCTGTCTAGGAGGATATGTCTGTCCTCGGCTTCTTCAATATCTTTAGGCGCCAGTTTCATAAAACAGGTTCCTCCACAATTTCATTTCTTGTAACAATAAAATATACAGATAGGAAACTTGATTGTCTACTAACCTGTAATTCTGTCGTGAAATGACGTCTGTCTCACATCACGAATTCTAAATAATTCTGACCATACCGTGCGCCGTACATTGTAGAAAGATATGATACACTGACCAATGAAAACGCTTTCTTGGTCCTGTGTTTACTACCGCTGGGAAAATAAAGATGGCAAGGCCCAATCTGTGTAACCTGATTAACTTCAGAATTTTACTACAGCATTTTGGAAGAAGTACCACTTGAAAGAGTGTACAAACACAATATTAGGAATGTTACTCTTCCCGTAAGTAATAATACTTTTACAAATACTAATATAAGACGGGAGAAATCTTGGGTTGAATGCATTCGAAGCTTCAGGTTGTCCACAATTTAGCAGTTTAAACTATGCATAACATAAAATGCAATTTGGAAATTAAAAGATTATTACATAGATATATAAACCTAATTCCAGGTATAATTTAAGCTTTGGGGGAATAAAATTGCATCAGGAATAACGGAGATAATTTAAAAAGTAGTTTTCCTACATTGAACGATAGGCAAAAAGGTACCCATATTTTCTGATCGTGATTACATTCCTCGGGGTTCCCATCTCGTACGTCCGAGGTCACACTATAAATAGACTTGCCTAACATACTCGGGTCAGTCACTATTATTTGAATATACAGAGAGCGGCAAAAAAAGGAGCATATGTTAATGCAAGTGTTTGCCTTCTGTACCTGTTAGCAGACCTTAATCAAAAATTAAGGGCTCGTCTGTGTGTACCTGAGGGTAAGAACGAATCTTCGGAAATATTTAAAATTTTGAGAATGATGGCCAAGTGTGTCTATGAGTTTAGAAATGTATTTAAAGAAGTATTTCTTGAATGGAATGAGACATCTACCAGGAACATAAGGAAGGATGAAAGGGATTGAAGTACTGTATAATTTGACCTATTACTTAGTAGTTTTATTCGCGACTAAATTATAGTATGGAGGCGAATCATGGGAAACGAATGATAATTAAGAAGGTAGAAGAAAATTATGATCAAATTGAACTAAAATGATTGTTGCTACTATACTATACCTTGTGCATCTGCTAGCACGCTAGTCGGAAACTGTCTATCGTCCCCATCTGTGTCATAGAGGGATATTGATAGGCAAATACAGGGATTGCGTTTGACTTCGTTTCAGGTTTAATCCCTTAACCTAAAGCTTACAACAAATAAGAAGAGGCTTCTCTTAATGAAGTTGCAACGAATGCAGTGCCAGTCTATGGTTGAGGGCCAGCCATATCGTGTGTAACAGTTGGAAGTTTTTCATCTGAAGATTCTCTCCAGCATCAGAGGGAGCCATCTGCAGTGACTCAGTTAAGTTGCTCTCAAGGCAACTGTGTGGCTTATGCCTGCTCACCAAAATAAACGCATCCAGTTCGTAATGAACAGAACAATATAGAGCTTCAATTAAACTGTAATAATAACATTAGTAATTCTTCAGTGAAAGATCAAGCAAGCTAAACTGTCTACAAAATGATAGACATCTTAACACAAGTGAAAGACATTGGTTGAACTGTTCTTATTTATTTACTTTTGTAAAATATTTGATTTAAAAAAAACTTTTCAAACAGAAAAGAATACATGTATAAATAAATTGTAAATATTTACCAGCAGACTTACTTAAATTCTTTAAGTTAAGTTTTTATTCAATGTTGGTAAATTTTAATTAAATAATTTCCCATTGCAGAGTCAGAAACAATATTATCTACAATAATCACAGGGGTGGATCAGGAGAGGTAGCAGATAGGGACTCAGAGTACTACATCACCATCTTCTCGGGGAACTTACACAGCTTGACCCTACCTTTGTTGTCTATATACCCTTACTTTTTCAGAGAACGGGGTATTAATGATAAGACCAGACTCTTATCTGGCACTATCGTAGTATCATCTGATACACCTGTATGTCCAGGATATCTTCTTATTTTCAATAACATCTGAACCTCTCGCGACAAATTCCAGTTTGAATAAAACACACTGAAATATAGTTATCAGTTTTATTATGACTAGTAGCAAGTCTTCTCTCAATAGAAGATAATCTATTGGCACACGTTTACACGTCTGGTGCTGATGCTTCTCTTTGCTAAGTACTTCTGGAACACTGTAAGGCTGGAAGCCCACTCTAACACTCCTAGATAATGACGCTATCGACTCCTTATAAACCCAAATAGTTTAGCGGTGCACGCGTAGGAGGGCGGCCTGCATGAAGGCCGTAAGGAGACAGCCCCACCATCATGCAAAGGCACAACAGGCCAATCACCTGTTTGTCTTAAAACCAGATTACGAGAAACATGAGAGAAAACCGGACTGATTCTAAAGGAGACGGACTGGAACGGACTACGGATTACGACTTACGGAACATGGAACACAAGAAGTATAAATGGGAAAGAAGAGGAGCTGGTGGAAGAGATGAGGAAAGCCAAATTAGAAATCCTGGCTTTAACAGAAACAAAGAAAAAAGGACAAGGAGTCATGGATCTCGATGGCGACACGCTGCTCTACAGTGGTGTCCCCACATCTGAAAGAGCTAAAGGGGGCGTGGGTTGTATTGTGGCCAAAAACCAAAGGGATAGTTTCAAGGGATGGAACTTTGTCTCGGAACGCATTATGGTCCTAAAACTAAAAGAAGGAGAAACCATAGTCAACCGTGTCATTATGTATGGGCCAAATGAAGATGAGCGAGCAGAGGTAAAGGACGAATTCTTCGAGCTGCTTCAAAGGACAGTGGACGACTGCCTGGATGAAGTAATCCTGCTCGGAGATTTCAATGCCAGAGTTGGAAATGACCATGCTAGATGGGATGGAGTTATCGGAAGATATGGAGAAGATACACTTAATGACAATAGAAAGCGACTCCTTAGATTCTACACTGAGCAGAATTCGATCATTACAAACACAAAGTTCCCCCATAAGCGCATACATGTATACACTAGATGTGAACCAACAAAGAATGAGATGTCAGTGATCGACTATGCCATAGTTAGGAAGAACTCATTCAAGTATGTCCGGGATGCTAGAGTGTGGAGGGGGCCAGAGATTGAAAGTGACAACTACTTGTTAACAATTAAAAGAACAACTGAGAGTTACTCGGCCTAGGAACTGCCTAACATCACGCAAGAAGCTAAGTAAACGAACAGGGGAAACACGCATTAAGACCTACAATCTGAGAGGGCCAGAAGTGAAGACCAGATATCAGGAGCTTATTGCTACAGCGATGAGAAACACAGAAGAACTACCCGATGACCTGGAAACCCACTGGCCTCAATTCAAGGACATAATAAAGACAGCTGCAGCAGAAGCATGTGATGAAATCCGACTTGGGAAGAAGAGAAAGAGGACACCTTGGTGGACAGAGGAAGTTAAAGAGAAAATAAGAGAGAAAAAATGCATGAAAACAATACTTAAGAGCTAAAACACAGTAGGAAATACAGAGTAATATAGAGAACGTGTGATACTCAGAGCAGAAACAAAGAACAAGGTGCTAGGCGCAAAACAGAAGCCTTTGGGAAGAATTTAAAGAAAAGCTAGAAAAAAATGAACCAGAAATTGTTCTATAAGACCCTAAAGAACATGATGAAGGAAAGACAGTGCCCTCTTAAATTTATATAGGACAAGCAATGCAAATTGTTTGCTGCCCCAAAAGAAGTAATAGAAAGATGGAAAGAATATTTCTCAAAACTCCTTGATGGTGAGCTAGGTCAAGCATCAGAAATGATAACCACTAGCACAGAAGAGGAAACCAATGACGGTGAAGATGGCATAAAGTTGGAAGAACTGACGTCAGCACTGGAGAAAATCAAGATGGGCAAAGCAGCAGGGCTTGATGGTATAACACCAGAAATGGTTAAGTACATGGGAGCATCAGGCGACCTATTACTCCTGAGGGTCCTTCAGGCAACAAGACCATACCAAAGGATTGGGAGATTGCCATCATAACAACCGATTTTTAAAAAGGGTGACAACCGACAATGTGGAAACCATAGAGACATATCCTTTCTCAGTGTCCCTGGTAAAATCTACCCTAGAATGCTGGAGCAGAGACTCAGACGCCTAGCTGAGCCAAAAATGGATGAGGTCCAGTGTGGCTTCCGAGCAAACCGAAGTACTCAAGACCTAATCTTCACACTCAGACAGTTGAGTGAAAAGGCTCTTGAGTCTAAGAGTGAGATCCATCTTTGTTTCTTAGATCTGGAAAAGGCGTTTGACAAGGTCCACTGCAGCAAACTTTGGGACTGTTTATCAAGAAAGAACATTCCAACCCCTCTGATTCATGCTATACAGAGCTTCTACAAGTCTTGCAGAAATTATGTGAGGACAGCAAACCATAAGTCAGAAGAGTTCAGGACCACCACTGGTGTACGGCAAGGTGATATCTTGTCACCTTACCTTTTCATACTCCTCGTGGACGATGTCATCACAGCCTGTAAAGAGAGGATAAGAAAGTATTCAGTGGGGCACTGGAAGATGAGACAGGTCGGTGTTTTAGAGCTGGCATTTACTGATGATATTGCCCTGAATGCTAACTCCGAGGCACATCTTCAATCCAACCTTCAAGTCTGGAAGGAAGAGCTGGAGAAGAGAGGGATAGTCATGAGCAGCTCTAAAACAAACACCATGGTGATATCACTAGAGGAAAGAAGGCATCAGCTTAAGCTGGGAGAACAGGTCCTGGAGCAGGTCAACCATTTTAAATACCTCGGAGCTGTCATAGACCGAAAGGGAGGCGTCAAAGAAGAGTTGGATACCCGAAGAGCAGCTGCTTGGAGACTTTTCAGGTCATAAATCGAGGATTCCTCAGCAAAAGAGAAGTTGGCAAGAAGACGAAGATGGCTGTATACCGCACCACCTATGTCCCAGTCTTGACGTATGGATGCGAGTCATGGGCAATGACTACAACTCACAAAAGCCAGATCCAAACCTCATAAATGAGGTATCTGAGAAAAGTGGGTGAAGTAACAAGAAGAGACATGGTCCACAACCAGACGATACGTCAAGGCCTAAAAACCCAACCCCTGCAGACCCAAGTAGAACACCCAACTAAGATGGTTTAGCCGTGTCTGCAGAATGGGAGAAGATCGGCTACCACGACAAGCGTGGGAAACTAAAAGCCAGGGATCCAGACCTCCACAATATTAGACAATCTCTGAAGGTCCGATGACTAGAATGGAACTAGGCCAGGAGGAAGACAGCCGATAGGATATTATGGCTCTCTCTCTTCGAAACCTCTACACCTCACGGTAGAAGAGGAACGACTAAGTAAGTAAGTAAGTAGCAACGCATCCAAACCAGGCAAATATTCTTTATATAAATAATACTTTAGATATAACTTAGACAAGGCAGGTGCATGAATTAATTGGTTTGATGGAAATGGGGGGTCTTCAATTTCAGAATCAATATTTAATAGACATATAAAGATGAAAAAAAAAAATCAAAATAAATCGTTTATCACAGCCCCATATTTGGTTACAACACGTGTGTTCTGTCCCAGGAGGCAAATCACGCTATCACCTAAATAAATATATCCGTCAACACAACAGGTACTCACACTGGCTATTGTAACTCCGCATCAATACTGCAAGCGCCAATTCACGTGTACGCACTTCAGAAACATACACCACCTTGCCGATAAGAAACCAGGTGACAATTTTCAGATTGATAACCAGCCTCAGGCACATAAATACTATTAATTCATTAAGGCCAAGTTCACCATCACCATGGCTTCACATGCGAGTCACGTAACGTGATTTATGCTATTATATGCAAACGTTGCAATATTACTTACATCGGCTAAATAGGCACACGTATGGGAGACCGATTCTGCAGACACCTCTACGACACCTCTCAGTTTAAACCCACACCTGTTGTTGCGGACTCTCGGGACCCCCGTGTGTTATGGGTGCTTCGATGACTTCTAGTATTTGAGGATGACCAAGTTATTATATGCGTATTCAGTTTATAGAGTCAAAGTCCCTCGGGTTCTTATCACTTTTGTAGGATTCCGTAATACTGTTCGTTGGTATCGATAATGTCTGCTTAACCCTTGTGATACATTCTGTGCTGAATATGTTTCATATTAAATATTCGACCCTTGACTGACCTGTGTTAGTCTCTTGTCTTATTGATTATATTGGCAGTGTGAGATGCAGCGTGTTAAGACATTAATCATCACTGGTCATGATCAGTTGAAGATGAATAGCATTTAACTCAACTCCGAATACGATAGTTGATAAGACTGTGATTTTGACGACTCAAAATATTTAATTAGTAATTTCATACCATGAGCAGACACCAACTACATGGGAACAAAAGTCACATCACATTCATATACGATCTGTAAGAGTTCTCATTATTTCATAAGCACATGTTCACAATCTCTATCTAGAGTTCTGGTTAGAGGTCAGTTCCTTTTAACGGCCAATGTCCTTTGGCATAAATTCAGAGGCTAACTAGACTTACTCCCGTCGCTAGTTTATACAATAGCCTGTTGCACTAGACTTAACTATCCTGCTAGTTTTGCAATACACTTATTATGCTAGGCTTACGTCTACTGCTAGTCGTTTAATATCCGTTACACTAGGCTTACGCTTGCCGCTAGCTGTACAATATCCATCTATACTAGTCTTACACTATTGCTAGTAACATAATGTTCCTTTGGCATACCACGCCGGGCTAATCTGCCCTAATTATGCAAACTGCGTTATTCATACGACGACTTACGTTTGGTTCAAGAAATACACTGCTCAAATGGCTTCCCAGCCACACAATTAAAAAGTGGTTGTACCACACAATATCAGTGGCAATGGCCACACTTCTGAAACACACTGCCGTTCGGGTCAAAACCCACAAGTCGAATAACGTTATAAAGACATACGCGTCATGCATAGTGATATGCATACTTGTCGTTACTATATTCAATTGCGATGTTCCATGGTGCAGCAATTCGAGTCGGCCAAACTCAAATGCCTGCACACATGCAACAATCATCGACATCGGTCGATGAGATATATCTCTATTCGTTTGAGGTGTTCCATGATACAGTCATTCGGATCGTGCACAAATCCAAATGCCTGTAGACATGAAACAATCATCGACATCAGTCGCGGAGATATAATCATTTGAGGAATGCGCCATGCTGCAGACATGAAGCAATCCTCAACACCTGTGGCCATCCACTTCAATTGCTCTGGCCACCACGGTGCCACTGACATTCATGTGACAGCCATCAGATCCCGTTCCTCGGATGCCAACAGTCGGTTCCGCCTGGAACAACGCCTCATCCACCTTATGGGTTGCTTTAAACCGCATGGTTTGAACATGCAGCATTAATTTGTCTGAGGCGTCCTTATCTATCTAGGCCAGTCCCAGTTTCATTATGACTTTCTATTATTTATTTTTTATATATATTTTATTTATTTTTTTTTAAAATTAATTTTTATTTAATTTTTAAATTTTTATTTAATTTTTGTATATTTTTAACATATATATTTTTATTTATTTATTCATTTTTGTAAAAAAATATTTATTTTATTTATTTATTTATTTATTTTTTTAATCATTGTTTTTAATATTTTTATTTTATTTTATTTTATTTAAAAAAATTTATTTTTTTATTATTTTATTTTTATATCACTTTTTCCCTCACTGTTTTCCAGTCCCTATTTTTTTATTTTTTGCTTCTTATGTACTAACCACTTCCGCTTTCCCGATTTTTGCAGACATTTTGGCTCCAACATTTGACACCACGAGGGAGCATTTTTCTCGATCTCTATAGTTTCATGTTCTCCACTTAATTCTTACTTTCTTTCTCTCCTGTCTCTTGTTTGTCTGTCCCTGATGAAGGCCTAGTGGCCGCAACGTAGGTTTTTTCTGGTCCTTTCTCCTTGTAAGACGTGTTACTATTTGTGTGTTTTTGGGTTTTTTTATATTCTACTTAAGTGAACATTGTGCCTTCGCTGACTATTTAGGAATTCTGGGCAAAAACGGCATAGCTAGCAGTTCTTTCAGTAAAAGTCCTTTCAGGGTTTCATCATGCTAGAAGATATATACTATTGGTCCTTTTTTCAGGGTTTCATCATGCTAGAAGATATATATACTATTGGTCCTTATTCAGGGTGTCATTATGCTAGAAGATATATACTATTGGTCCTATTTTCAGGGTGTCATCATGCTAGAAGATATATACCATTGGTCTTTTTTCAGGGCTTTTTTATGCTAGAAGATATATACTATTGGTCCTTTTTCAGGGTTTCATCATGCTAGAAAATATATACTATGAGTACTTTTTCAGGGTTTCATCATGCTAGAAAATATATACTATTGGTCTTTTTCAGAAGTTAATTTCTATCAACATTGCAAGAGCTAGCCGTTCTTTTCAGAAGTTAGTTTCTATCAACATTGCATGGGAGCCTCGCTGGTGTAATGGTTACCACACTGCGCTAGCGATCAGGTGTTCAAGGTTCAAGCCCAGGCGCGGGCATTTGTAAGAGTGTCATCGACTGGGATTTTGACTGAATAACCTGAACGGCTCCTGAGATAAACCCTCTGCGAATGGGAAGGAGCGAAGCTCCTGACCGGGTTGGAAGGAAAGTCCACAGAATCCCCAGCCTCGCAATGACATGTCATTGGGCCGAAGGGCTGAAAGCCCAAGTGCCGCTGGTTAAGGAAAAAAAAATCAACATTGCAAGAGCTAGCCATCCATTTTCAGAAGTTAGTATCTATCAACATTGCAAGAGCTAGCAATCCGTTTTCAGAACTTAGTGTCTATCAACATTGCAAGAGATAGCAATCCATTTTCAGAACTTAGTGTCTATCAACACTGCAAGAGCTAGCCGTCCTTTTTCAGAACTTATTATCTATCAACATTGCAAGAGCTAGAAATCCGTTTTCAGAACCTAGTGTCTATCAACACTGCAAGAGCTAGCCGTCGGTTTTCAGAACTTAGTGTCTATCAACATTGCAAGAGCTAGCAATCCCTTTTCAGAACTTAGTGTCTATCAACACTGCAAGAGCTAGCCGTCCGTTTTCAGAACTTAGTATCTATCAACATTGCAAGAGCTAGCAATCCTTTTTTAGAAACTTGGTGTCTTATCAACATTGCAAGAGCTAGCAATATGTTTTCAGAACTTAGTGTCAATCAACAATGCAAGAGATAGCAATCCGTTTTCAGAACTTAGTTTCTATCAACATTGCAAGAGCTAGCAATCCGTTTTCAGAACTTAGTGTCTATCAACATTACAAGAGATAGACATTTATTTTCAGAACCTAGTATCTATCAACACTGCAAGAGCTAGCCGTCCATTTTCAGAACTTATTATCTATCAACATAGAAGAGCTAGCAATCTATTTTCAGAACTTAGTGTTTATCAACACTGCAATAGCTAACCGTCCTTTTTCAGAACTTAGTATCTATCAACATTGCAAGAGCTAGCAATCCGTTTTCAGAACTTAGTATCTATCAACATTGCAAGAGCTAGCAATCCGTTTTCATAACTTGGTGTCTATCAACATTGCAAGAGCTAGCAATCCGTTTTCAGAACTTAGTGTCTATCAACATTGCAAGAGCTAGCAATCCCTTTTCAGAACTTAGTGTCTATCAACATTGCAAGAGCTAGCAATCCGTTTTCAGAACTTAATGTCTATCAACACTGCAAGAGCTAGCCGTCGGTTTTCAGAATTTAGTGTCTATCAACATTGCAAGAGCTAGCAATCCGTTTTCAGAACTTAGTATCTATCAACATTGCAAGAGCTAGCAATCCGTTTTCATAACTTGGTGTCTATCAACATTGCAAGAGCTAGCAATCCGTTTTCAGAACTTAGTGTCTATCAACATTGCAAGAGCTAGCAATCCCTTTTCAGAACTTAGTGTCTATCAACATTACAAGAGCTAGCAATCCGTTTTCAGAACTTAGTGTATATCAACATTGCAAGAGCTAGCAATCCGTTTTCAGAACTAAGTGTCTATAAACATTGCAAGAGCTAGCAATCCATTTTCAGAACTTAGTGTCTATCAACATTGCAAGAGCTAGCAATCCGTTTTCAGAACATAGTGTCAATCAACATTGCAAGAGCTAGCAATCCGTTTTCAGAACTTAGTGTCTATCAACGTTGCAAGAGCTAGCAATCCGTTTTCAGAACTTAGTGTCTATCAATAGTGCAAGAACTAGCAATCCGTTTTCAGAACTTAGCGTCTATCAACACTGCAAGAGCTAGCAGTCCTTGTCAGGGCTACATCTTACTTGCTGATAGACACTTGTGGTCCTCTTCATGGTTTAGTTTTTCAAATTATTCTTTAGTCGACAGAGTTCACTTATTCTTTAGTCGACAGAGTTCACTTATTCTTTAGTCGACAGAGTTCACTTATTTTTCACTGGCGATTGCGCTCTGCTGTAACCGACGGACTTTGATCTAGGTTGAAAAGTACGTGCCTCTCCACACGAAAGCAAAAACCTCAATGGAAAAACAGGATTGTCTGGCACCGAAAGTAAACAATAGAATACGTTTTCCAAGTATGTGGGATCTGATAAGGAAGTAGACAAATAGTAACTACCATTTCTAAGGCAGAAACTCTATGGCGATGAGAGAACCTTGATAAAGACCACCAACTTCATGAGACACATAAATGTGGTTATACTAGAGTGAGTAAGGCAGACGACGAAGAAAAAAAAATGCACATAATTGTCGTTTTCGCTGCTTAAGGGCTGAGCTAATTTGTTAACTTATTATCTGGCCCGTCGCCTTTTGTGAAGGGTTTACGCAATGGTTCTGGCCCGTCAAGCCCCCATTTGGAGTAATTCAACGAATGCCCTCTTATAAGTAATGGCTCTATATATACAGTATATATATATTTATATATTTATATATTTAGTTATTTATATATTTATATATTTATATATATTTATATTTATTTATATTTATATATATATTTATATTTATATTTATTTATATATTTATATATATTTATATATTTATATATATTTATATAATTATATATATTTATATATTTATATATTTATATATTTATATATATTTATATATTTATATATTTATTTATATTTATATTTATTTATTTATTTATCATGAAAAACTGGCTCATACGTTTGCTTTCGTACATATAAACTGAATCAACTGTTATTGTTTAGTTTAAAATAACATACAACAAATTTATTAGTCAATTAGTCTGTAACATGGGAAAATAAATATAGAAACAATTGGGTGAAAATTGAAATTAAAAGTTTTTTCATTGAGGTTTAGAATGGGCTTTAGAATGGCTTTGATTTTTGCTGTAACCTGTTACATAAAACTTAGCTTCAGATGAGTCCTGCAGCCGTGGTTTTCGTCACTTCGTGGTGATGAGGGCACTTCTTCACTCAATTTGTCCGATTTCGACGGTTGGTGTTGAGGCTCTGCTCTCACACTAGCGGCGTTATTACCACAGTCTTCTGGTGGCTTGTAACCACAGTCGTCTGGTGGCTTGTAACCACAAACTGTGCCAAATAGAAAGAAACAAATGCCTTCTGAGTACATTTGTTCTCCGCAAACTAACAGGCCCATTGTCATGCGCTCCACCTACCAATGTTAGAAAGAATTAAATTCCCGAGCACACAATGTAACTCAGGAAATATGATGAAAATTCACCAATATCCTTCTGGGTATTAACTATGAAATTGCGTCTGGAGTGCATGAATAAGGATTTGCCTGAATTACAATTAAAAAGGTATATAAATCTCACAAAATGATTCTATACACTTTAGGCACATGTGATGTAATTATCACTCATTACTCGTCGCTACTCCCGTCGGGGTCTGGGATCACTCTGCTGTCGGGTTTCCCTCACGACTAGTCAGAAACAATCACCAGCTCTTGCAGTAGTGGTTCATGCATATACTATTTTCATATGTTGGGGTTGCCAGCCTCATATATAACCACTTAGCAAGAAACCTGTAGAATTTACATTAGTAAATATATTGTTTACACTTACCCCAAAATTTTGGGAATCCACACTTCTACTGGCACAGATTTATAATGGACACACAGCCCTTTAGTTAGATGCTGTCCGAATCCCTAAGGTCTGGAAATATGAGTTAATTCCTGTGACGACTAGTATTCTGCGAATTCCTGGCCTGGGAAAACTGTTTGTATAATTCCTCTTATGACTTGGTCTGGGAAATATGAGTTAATTCCTCTGACGGCTGGTGTTCTATGTATCCTGCCTTAGGAAAACTTTTGTTAAAATTCCTCTCCGACTCCTTGTGATAAAATTCCCAAGTTTCCAGTCTTGTAATAAAATGGCAGGTTTACTTGTAAATTCCAAAGTTGCCCAATACTTGATCTGGTACTTATAGTTGTGGAATGATAAGTCCTATCCTCTTTCCTCTGGCTTGTAGGAGGTGTTTAGTCGACGCTACGATGCAGTCTGTCTGTGTGTGTCTCATTTCTACAGTATATCTCACACTCCTTAGTTTCAAATCCCAGCTGTGTTTCCGCCGAATGTTCCTATCAATTCATTATAGATTCTGGCGAACCAATCCAATCTATCTAGCACTGTTTGGGTGGGGAAGTTTATCATTACTAATCCCACGCGTATTTTAATATATTAAATTTAATATATACGCGTGGCTTCTTACAACAGTGATGTCAAATCGTTACATAAGACTTCGGGCGCACCTCTGTATATCACAATATTGTGACCGTGTGTTTTCTGGCATAATGACTTCCACCCAGATATCTATCCCGACAATTATTTAATTATCCCCTTTATCTGCGTGCCTCCGCCAGACAGATGTCTGGTCAGACAGTGTTGTCTTCTTTCATTGTAGCACAAAACAAGCTTGTGTCAACATGATCAACAGCTTTCCAATGGGGTCAAATGTTTGACCGACACGTTTCCACAGGTGGCCAGTGTCGCATAGAGATTATGATCAATAAATTTTCTATATTCTCTTCTTTTTTTCTAACCGTGTCCTCTATTTTATTATCACTCTTTATCCTTTTCCTGTGTTTTTCGCATTCGTACGTTTGCGACTATAAACATTACTATTTTCCCATTCAAACTTTCGCCTGGTTTCGGTTTCTCATTTAGAAACGCAGTAGATTACTTAACGTGTCAGTCCCTGGCACGAGATAATTTTAGGTGGGATTTCAGTCTATCAGACATGATGAGCAGACAAACTGTCTACATTTGCAGCTGTCAAGAGAGTTTTTCGTCAGGCTAGCTCCCGGCGAAGTGTGAAATTGCCCTCTGCAGTGGAGACGGGTCGTCTGACATTCGCATCTGACATGAGCGCTCACTGTCCGATAGTTAGACGGAGGTGTGAATCGCGCCAGCCATGCTCGCTCAGAGCAGACAGAGTGTCTGGCATTTCGCCTCTGACACGCACGCTCATGGTCAGATAGTTAAGACGGAGGTGTGAAGACGCACTGGTGGCAGTTACGGCATGCGTCTAAGCTAACGTAGGTGTTAGGAGAGGGGAGAGATCGGGTTTTCGGAAATAGTAGGAGCCTTTGTCTGGTTTACGATATTAACCAGAGTTTGAAACTTGATTGCACTCATTCTCCATTTGCAGTAGACATGGTCACTTCGTTCTAGATACTTAAACGTATAAGTGAAATCTCTTAGTTTCGTTGTGATACCGTAGTTCTTTGTTAAGGTAAATATTACATTAAATATCTAGATTTTGCGAGTGATTAAGTGCTAAACCGCCTATTTTATCCCACTAGTTTCTTTTGTGCAGATTGATTAATTTATAAGTCTGTTATATTCTCTAGTCGACCAGTTACAGTGGTAAAACAGAATAAATTATAATTTCTAGCTTAAAATCATGTAGCTATAATGAATTTAATTTAACTGCTAACTAATCAGACGAGAATAATTTTTCTAAATTAACTTATAAATGCTAGATGCCTCATGAATGTTGACGGAATACGTACGTATTCCTAATTCATGTTGATTGATTTTTATATATAACTTATTTCACGGGAAAGTCTAAACGTCAAGTCAAGCTCTACGCTTGCAGTTCTAATGTAAGTTATATTGAGTACATAATATGTAAAATATTTCATATGTGTTTTTTTCTTTATTCAGTGAATACTGGGGTAACCCAACTTTGCCGGCGTTTAGTACAGAGACAAACCTTTGAGAAACATAAACATTTTATATCTTTAACCACGTGAGTTTTTCAAGTAACACCTGTCTGACAGGGCGTGTGCCTTCAGAGATAGACAGAATACCAATCCCACTAACGGGTTTTTTTTAAAGAATAAATGCTTATACTGGGCCTTTGAGCCAGATCATATTTCTTCACAAACTCTAATGTACATGTTGACTTGTGGCGAGAATAATTACAGAAAAAACATTAACTTTTCCGATATTATCTGACCAAGTGTGTGGTGAACCAAGATTATCTGTTGAGAGAAGTTGTCCACCGGTCATCTTCTTAATTAAGGGAAACCTCGTGTTCTGACACTGTGTGCCCGCTGAAACCCTAACTCTTACCTCGTGAATAAGTGACATTAACTTAAATCTGTAAAGAAAGAACGATCGCCTGAAGAGGACGCTCCCCGGACACGGTGAATGAAACCAATATCTGCAGATAAGGTTGTGTGAGTCAGGGCCCTGATGAAAGAACCGAGTGAAAGTAGACTGAAGGATGCTCTTCGTTTGATTCACTCACTTTGTAACTTTCCTTATGTAAGATTTTGTTGCTAAACTATATTTTTCCTTAGAATAGATACTGCTATCAAAGTCAGTTCGTACCTTCAAAAAAAGGAAAATATTAGACCCAAATCATATGTATCTGTGACTCTTTGGGCTATCATCGTTCTCCTAACGGGACTGTTGGCTAAACATCGATGGAAGATCATAACTGTGGGTCTATCATTTCTTGTAGGAATTCCTTGATTTTTATGACTATTTGTATATGCTTTGATGTAATTTTATGTGTTGTGATGGGATTTTAGAGGATAATTAAAACTGCCCTTAATGGGAGGTTAAACCCCCAAAATGAAAAACACAGAATTATAAGTTAATATCTATATCTGGTCATTTATACTAGCAAAATGACTGAAAAAAAAACAAAACATTGAGGTATATACTAAAAACTTGCAATCTATGGCGGAAAAACAGTGAAAAAAAGGCAAATTTTAGCTTTTTTGGGTATTTTGTTGCCCAAGATATCTCAAATGTGAGTACAACTTGAGTTATGAATTTTGGCTGTTTCATTTGTTAATATATGATAATGATTGTATACTAAAATAATTTTGATCGGTTTGATATCTGAGTTTTTTTGGATTTTAACATACCAATAAAAAAAAAGTTGAAATTTTTAAGGGGGGTATCTTAACTATTTCTCAACAGTGTTGTAGTTTGTTAACATATATCCTTTATTTTAGTTTATTTTAATGAGCACTATGTGTACAGCATGTGGCCCAAAATTTACTGCTGTATCCCTAACAGTTTTTGAAAAATCATGGGCAACGTGCCCACATTTGTGTGAAAAATGAGGTTTTGAGAAAATTAAGAAAGAAGGGAGGAATTACACTTTTACACAAAATTTACTCACCTCAGTATCCCCCTGCTATGTAGGAATCATCTCTGGTATTTTGCTTTATTGATTCCATGTTCTGTGTCATACTTTGCAGCTTACTTTTCATTAAATTCTTCATTTCAGCAGACTGTATGCGCTTTTCGTCAGTTTCCGAAAAAATACACCCTTTCTCTGGTAGACATGTACTATGTGGGGGGAAGCGATTGCTCTACCCTCAGCAGACTCAGTACATGTAGGAGAGGCTTTGCTGTCAATATTCACAAGATTAGGATACCCTTATCAGATATTAACTTACAATGGTTCACCATTCAGAGGGAAACTGATGAAGTTTTTAGGATTTTTCAAAATATTCTCGTCCGCACATTTTATCATACACAATCGATTGGACAAGTGGAAAGATATAACGGGACTCTACTTACAAATTTATGTAAGCTCGCACAGGAGAAACCAGAATCCTGTGATTCGTTCTTACCTGCAGCTTTATTTGCGTATAAGGAGGTACCCTACCACTCTACTGGAATACCTCCAGGTACGTTATTATTTCGATGACCCATCAAAGGATCCCATGGTTAATAAAAATTAGCCAGTCAAAATTATTTTTACACATGAAACTATGTTTGAAAAACTTGAATTCTGTTTGCTTCAGGGAAATGAATATGGTACCGAAAATTAAAATCCATGCATTAGAAGCAATATAGCATCACAAATATACCAATTTGTATATTTTACATATATAATTAGGTAAAAATACACTTACCTGACATACTTTAAAAATTTATATAAAATCATCTACAAAAGTTTTAGTGAAAATAAACATACAGAAATGTGGGCAAATAAATGTACTTTCTAGTGCAATATGTATCTAAAATTTGATATTTTCAATGAAATTCTTCATTTTTGGGGGTTAAACCTCCCCTTAAACTTAATCAGCGTGTTGGTCAGCTCGTTCTAGAATATCTATATAATCATTTGTTATAGTTTTCCCACGTCTCTACGTCTAACTGTCGTCTTGTATGTGCGTGCACGTGAGTGGATAGAACTATATATATATGCAATATATATATATGTGTGTTTAGACTGTCTGACTCCTCTAAATCTGTCGCAGAAGATAGGTGAAAGAGAGAAGATTTCTCGATTTCAGAGACAGCCTCTATCACAGTCTACCATCTCACTCGTGGAAATCTATTGCTATTACTATCTCTCACTGTGACTATCACTTATTCAAATCTAATCAGAAGGGACCAACCCAAGTCTTAATTCTCCCATAAAAAAATCTACGACAGCCAGACTGATTCAAAGAGATAAGCGGGTGACTGGTCTGACGACTTGGTATTGTTACTATAATTCATCTGAGGAGTGGTAAACAATAAGATACGCATTACTCCCTTAGCAAATGCTGCTATAGGGGAGGGGCGTAGGGCGTGAGGTTTTTATTGGCTCTTGGATCAGTATAGTACTGACAATTACAGAAATAGAATTTCTGCAGAAAATGGTGAAGTCCCACTGTCTGAGAGAACTACTGGTATCACAAATTAGTTACGGCTGTGAATGATCTGATCTCGAAAAATTAGTAGAGAGGAGACCGACATAAATTGCCACCTCCACTGTGTAACTAACTGTGATATTAAGACAAGGAAACAGATTTTACTTAACAATGATAAAATTGACAAGTCTTCAAATACAGTTGCCTTATTATTTATTTAGTATAAACACTATCTACTCTTGTGCTGAAGGGTGAATGTTGGAAAATGGAATGTAATGGATTTGTAAGTTTACAAATGATTTACATATATATATATATATTGGACTCCTGAAGGAAAGCGAAAGAGAGGCCGACCAAAAACAACTTGGCGGAGGACTGTGGAGGCTGAGATGCAAAGAATGAACCAGAGTTGGGGCACTGTACGAAGGATGGCCACCGACCGTGCAAAGTGGAATCAGTTTGTTGTTGCCCTACAAGACGCCACTAGGCGTGATGGCCACTGACTGCTTTGACGGTCGGTGGTTAAGGATCGAAGAAGAAGAAGAAGAAGAATATATATATATATATATATATATATATATATATATATATATATATATATATATATATATATATATATATATATATATATATATATATATATATATATATATATATATATACACTTGTATATTACAAATCTTCCAATTATAGGAACAAAAAATTTATATCAGCTGTGCTGTTACTCAATTATAATACATGTATCAGCTGTGCTGTTAATTACGTATAATTTATCAGCTATAATCTTTTTATTGTCTTTTGCTACGCTAAATCTCTTTTTCGTCACTGACAGTTAATTTGCGCACAATTCTGACAGAAATGGTACTAATGTGTACTCATCTCCCTAAGGTCTGTTCTTCTTTGTTTGGTTCACACAACAACGGCTGAGGATCGTTCCTTTAGCCCACCAAAGACTGAGGGGGACCAAGATGTAGATTCTGTGCAATCTCTATGCTCCTGCGGAGTTCCAGGCAGCTGGATTGACGACCCACGATCTCAGTTTTGATGACACGAATAAAACCTGTAACAAGGAAAAATAGGGGCTAATTTCTGTCCTCGAGCCCACCTATTTCTAGTGTGGGTGAAATGAGCGTGTCTCAGGTGTCTGCATGTAGGATGAATGGCAACATGGCTCAGTATGATTTAGCAATAGAGAGACAAGACAGATGTCTACTTGCAAAACATTCTTTCTGATAAACTAATACATGGATACATTCAATAATATAAATTCAATACATGAATACACCCAATAATATAACTTCAGTATATGAATACATCCAATAATATGTACACCTACATGAATACATCTAATAATATGTACTCAATACATGAATACATCCAATAATATGTACTCAATACATGAATACATCCAATAATATGTACTCCTAGGTGTGATACGACCATTTCCTTCCCCCTAGAATATACCAGGCCCTCTCTGACAAGTGCTATAATATATCCTAACAATATTGTTATGTTCTTATGATAGGAGTATATGAGACGAGGACTGTTTGGTTATATTTCAGGTGGGAGTAATCTGAATAGACTGAAGTATGTGAGACAATAGATTGAGTTATAGGAGACAATAGATTGAGTCCTAACAAGGACTGTTTTGGTTATATTGCAGTTGGTCTGAGATAATAGATTGAAGTTTGAGTCCTATTAGTCTTCGTCTATTCAATCATATCAGGAAATACAATCATTATACCTAATTCCCCCAAGATACAATCAGTAACCTGATATATTCATAGTGAACCAAAATATATTAAATATATACAGGTGTAGGTAGTATAAATGACAGACAACAAATACCAACATTATATTATCTGCTGAAGGCCTATTTTCCTACCAGTTTATAGTAAAAATATATTTACCCTCTAAGATTTTTAAACCGGCCAGGTTTTTGACTCGACTTAGTGAAGCACGCTGCAGGTCAATGCACCCAGGTAAGCTATAAATCAAGGTGACAGCTTCTCCTCTTCAGTCGGTCGGTATCTCTGGCTTCGTGTCGGTCGGTGTTGCGTGGTTTTGCATAAAATTTCGCCCGATTATATAGGCAGGTGAAAGCGTTTGGTTGGTTCCTGGCGGGGCAAGCTGATTGGTTGTCTGCAGTTTGGTCTCATGCCTCGTACAGCCTAATTTTATTCTGTTTTTTCCGCCATATTGCGTGAACAAGATGGCCGCGACCCACATCCGAAAAAACAGGGCTTAAGTTTAATTTTATTCCTGTTTCAGAGACTGGTGAACGTTGCTCGTTGATTGGTTGAAGCAAATTTGTATCTCGACATAGTGATTTAACAAAGTAGTGGGGTTACACACACTCGTTTCACGACAGGCGTGTTAGAGACTTCACCATGCTATGTCCGATGAGTGAGAAAACTGGAGAAAAAGAAAGGATACTGCCGGATGGCTGAAGGTGTGAGAGATCACACAAAAGAGCATGTTCAAACGTTTTGTCACACCAATAGACATGAGACGTGTACCAAGATACTTGGACTTGCACTTATAGACGTGAGACTTGTACTAAGAGACTTGAGCTAAGAGGCTTGAGACTTGTACTAAGAGACTTGAGATTTATACTAAGAGACTTGAGATTTGAACTAAGGGATTTGAGACTTGCACTAAGATACTTGTGACTTGTACTTAGAGACTTGAGCTAAGAGACTTGAGCTAAGAGACTTGAGCTAAGAGACTTGAGACTTGTACTAATAGACTTGAGACTTGTGCTGGGATACTTCAGACTTGTACTGGGACACTTGGGGCTTGTACTGGGATACTTGAGAATTGTACTGGGACACTTGGGACTTGTACTGTGATACTTGAAACTTGTGCTAAGCTACTTGAGACTTGTACAAGAGACTTGAAATTCGAATTGAGACTTGTACTAAGTATTGGGGTGTTCCCCTGATGTTTGGAAATTCGCCCGGTGAATGAAATAAAAACTATTGACACAGCCACAGAGTTTGTTGAGTATTGACTTTGTTCTTGAGTTTGTTTGTGACAATTATTCGTATCGTAAATATGTTGTGATTTCTTCATTTTTATTTAACATTGTTTTTCAAGATATAATTAATTTATTTCTTGGTTAGTTAATCTGTTGGGAGTGTCAGTGCTTTCATATACTATTACTGTTCATATTATTTGAACCTGACCTAGATTTGTCTAGGTTGTGTTTCAAGCATCACTGGAAATCATATCAACCAAATAACCGTTCACGGGTAAAGCTCATAAGACGTTGACATGACGATTCGTAAGCATTTATTTACTCCACAATAGTTTCGCACATTAATATCTTCGTTAACTCTGTGACAAATCAGTCAGATAAATATGAGAGCGTCATCCATGTATTCGACACTTTGTATATGTTCATCTGTGTATATACACAATCCATTTCAATGTTTATATTCAAGATACCATAAACTTAGTGCTAAGACGTACCGTTTTCAATGTCTGCCCACACCGTCAAAGTTCTGTTTCTACAAGTGTATAATAATGTACAGGGATCTTGTTTATATCACGCACCGTGGGGATTCCCCAACATCAGGGGAACACCCCAACACTAGAATACTTGGGGCGAGACTTGAGACTCGACTTGAGACTTGTACAAAGAGATTTGAGACGTGTTACGAAAGACTTGAAGACCACATGCACAACATGATATTAGGAGTATCTGACGACATGCCTGTGGGGGCCAGTCGTCGCATTCTTTCTTTCTCTCAAGTACACAAGCTGGTGAGTATTCTTAAACAATCACATGAGAATGCTGTAGTTGTTTTTGGGGATGATGATGATGAGGATTATGATGATGATGATTATGAAGATAAATACTTAATCTGTTTCCATGCGTCCTCCCCAAAGTTCCTCAGTACCAGTAGCTGGAGGGCGTAGTTAACAAACCCGTACTGAAAATAAACAGAAATGGTAATAGTTATTAACCATGTACCACTCACACACACAAAAGTTCATCTTAACTGGGGATTAGACAGTTTCTTATAATCCAGATAACTGGACATTTTACAGGTGTTTCTAATGTAGGTGATAAAGTTGATATTTAGTTGGATATAATATATGTTGATAAAGTACACCAGAACACTCCTAGGCGGGAAGACAGGCGTCTATCATCATCAGTTGACAAGATCCCTATGGTGTTGCCTGCCCCACTGTAGTGTATGGAATGTCAACTTGACCTACGCAGTGTTGTGTAGACATGGATGGAGTGTATAATGTGCGAATGATGATAAGGGTTCGTGTTGTTGACAAATGTTCTCTTCTCACACTCATGTATGACCGGAAGTCATCGACACCAACGACTGTGTACCTTTTCTAAAGTTTAATTGGACGTACACACTCGACAGCACAGATAGTGACAAATCACAGGTTGCCATAATACATCATAGTACAGTGGACAAATGGTCTTGCAATGTTACATGGGCACTCATGTAGAATAATGGTATAATGGACTGTCAATAGCCAAGCACTCAGTATCGCCCATACATATATCATCTGACGTCACTGACTGAGCACGTCAGCTTGTAAACAATATTTCAGATGACTTCTAAACCTAATCTCGTTTAGCAACGATTCTTCAACATAATGTTCAGCACATATTTTTCCATATAATAATATTGAACCGCTAACAATGGGTTCTCATGTGTAGCAGTGATCTCTGGACTGATCAAGCGATAATACGGGCATCCCTTTTCTCTTCTTGAAAGTCCTACATGTTTTGGTTCCAAGATGGCTCCACTCGTGAACTGTCACTCACGTTTGAATACAGATAATGAATCTGTTCTAAAGTTAGTCATTCATACAACATTTCGTTGCTCTGTAGATTTGGTCATGAACAATAGACTGCATTCTACAGAATATAGTGCTGCTAGGAATCGAAGTCGTTTTTCATCGAGTCAAATATATTCTCTTAAACATTCAAATCGTAATTATCGACAATGGTGGCTTCGATCGAGAGTTCATAAGAGTATCTTTGATTACCTTGGTAGAGGGAATATGAAACTGCCATTCCTTGGCAAGATGAATAAACACTGGGGTAAAGCATACACGATAGGTCTAGACGACTATCACTTTCCCCAAAACCACTGAGATCACTTTTTCAAGGCATCAAGCCGACATAGCAAAACACACACAGTCCCTATCAGGACGAAGCCAAATCACACCACTCAAGCGACACATCCGCCGAATAGCCTTTGACCTCTCTAGAGACAACAGAACATATAGTTCGACTTAGATATGTAAAGATATACAGATATAAGACAGACTTGTCCTACTCAGACAAACAATACACATAAATTCAGGCCATAGATATTCTGAAGCAAGAACAATCTATTATTACCCAAACAACGAATAAATCGCAGTAAAATGTATTTATCCGCGGAGTTCAAGGGAAGTAACTCAATAATGACTTTCCCTTAAGCACTAAAAAATTACCTATGTATAATATTGTAAGATATCAAAGACTGCACGTAACAGTCTTACCACACCTCCCGGGAAAAAAAAAATGGAACATTTTTTTTTTTTGAAATACATCTAGGAGCAACGTACAATAGGCTCACAACGCATGAATAATGCGCAGATGAAAATATCAGGAATACCTATAACGCCTAATATGAGGCTAAGTCGACTTATGGAGCGACTGGTGAGAATGTGTCTCATAAACTGAGAGAAATTATTTCTCTACAAGTATATTTTTCCAGGAAGGTGTCATCAAAGTATAATACAATTCTGGCAATTACACAATGCCTAAAAAATTCATATCATCATTTCGTATTAGATATCTTAAATTTATGATTTATGAAGAAAAAATCATCAAAGCACAGCGGTGAATAAACATCATGAACCGCTATGTAGTGATACAATCATTATATTATTAAATTACAAATGTGTATCTATCATGATATAGAAAAGGAACTACTATAGAACTAGACATATCAAGAAGTCTAAGCCCTAATAGTTATGTGGAATCATGTGGGCATCTTGACAGAATGTCTGCCATCACATTATCTGATCCACGAATAGCTCGCACAGAGAAATGAAAAGGTTGAAGAGCAATTGCATATCGAGTAGACCTCGAGCTCTTCAAATTCTTACTCTGTATAGCAGTAAGAGCTTTTTGGTCGGTTTCTACTATGAAATGTGCGCCTAGAAGGAATCTCTGTAGTTTGAGGATCGACCAAACCATAGCTAATAGCTCACGGTCTAAAACCGAATAATTCCTTTCTGCCGCATTAAGTTTTCTGGAAATATACATTACAGGATGCAGAGTTCCAGAGTACTCTTGCATTAGTGCCGCTCCAATCCCAGTGGATGAAGCGTCACTACGAAGAACGAATGTCTTATCTTTAGTGGGTAGCACTAAAATAGGTGGTGTTGAAAACAGTGTTTTAATCTTATCCAGAGAGCATTGGCATTCCTGAGACCAGTGGACCACATTAGGCGAACCTTTCTTTAGAAGTGTTGAGAGAGGTGCCATGATAGAGGATAGATTCTGAATGAATCTGCCATAAAATTGAATAAGACCTAACAGACTTCTCACCTGTTTTTTAGTCTTAGGGATTGAGATGTTAAGTATCTTACTAGTATTATGGTCCTCTGTCTTTAGGAAACCATGACCAACTCGGTGGCCTAGGAAAGAAATTTCGCTAAAACCAATATAGGCTTTAGAGGGTTTCGCTGTCAGGTTGTGCTCACGCAAAGTAGACAGCAATTCATCTAACCCTGAATAGTGATCTTCCCAAGTATCGCTGAAAAGACAGATGTCGTCTAGATATGCAATGACATCTGACCGATAAGATAGGATTCGGCGCATCATGCGTACGAACGTAGCTGGTGCGTTCATAAGACCGAAAGGCATAAAATTCCATTGGAACAAACCTCTAGGTGTTGAAAAAGCCGTGAGAGGTTTGGCGCGTTCAGATAAAGGAACTTGCCAATATCCTTTAGACAAATCAAGTTTAGTGAAAAAATGAGATTTGGAGAGTCGAGTAAGTAGCTCTTCCAGTAAAGGCATAGGTTCGGCATCGAACTTCGTTACTTGATTCAATTTTCGATAGTCAACGCAAAGACGTATGTTATTGTCTTTTTTACGCACAATAACCATCGGCGAAGAATATGCAGAGGTGGATGGTTCGATTATTTTCAAATCTATCATCTCATCCAACTCTTTCTCGACCTGTGCTTGAAAATGTATAGGTATAGGATAAGGTCTAACCCTAATAGGAGTATGGTCAGTTAGAACAATGTCATGTTGAATGACATTCGTTTGTCCAGGGATGTCAGTGAGTACATCCTGAAATGTTTGCAACATAGTTGAAACTTGTCGCTGTTCTCCTAGAGACAAATCAGGAGAGACAGTAACGTTCTTCCATGATTCACTGGAATGAAGTGGGATCATTGGAAGAGGAAGATTTACATCTGAAAAACTTGTTTCCTCATCCTGTATCACGGACAGTGATGAGTAATGACCATGTGGTACTGGAGAATTGTCCGTTGCTTGGAAAATGGGTTGCAAATAATCCGGACGTTCATGGAATTCAGTAAGCATATTGATGTGGAAGGTTTTATGCTTCCCATCAATATCGACAATATAGTCGACATCGGAAATTTTCGATATTATATCGTACGGACCTTTCCAAGAAATAAGTAATCTGTTTTCCCTACAAGGTAGTAATACAAATGCTTTGTCACCAGGACAAAGTTGTCGTAAGCATCTCTTCTTATTGGCAAATTGCCTTGCCTTCTGTTTCGCAAATTCAGAAGAAGAAGTTGCTAATTTGCATGCTTCGATAATCTTTTGTCTCAACGCGATGACATATTCGTAGGATGACTTTGTGTCATCGTCAATATTGTCAGATGTTATGAGATCGTGAAGCAACGACATAGGGCCACGCGGACGCGCGCCAAAGACGAGTTCAAAGGGAGAAAATCCCGTATGTTCATTGGGTACCTCTCTGTAAGCGAAGAGGGCCGCAGGTAAAACTCTGTCCCAGTCTTGAGGATGATCCTCAGTTATCTTCCCCAGTAAGTTTTTAAGTGTTCTATTAAGGCGTTCGACCATACCATTAGACATTGGATGGTAGATACTACTTAAAGATCTATCTATCTGCAGAGTAGACATTACTTGAGACATGGTATCTGATATTAGTTGGGTGCCATGGTCTGACAATATCTCTCCGGGGAACCCCAGACGAGAAAATATAAGCCAAAGAGCATCTGCAATATCAGCAGTAGTAATGCTCTTCAGAGGAATAGCCTCTGGCCAACGTGTGCACATATCAACACACGTCAAGATAAACTGATGTCCTCTGGCAGACTTGATCTTAAATGGACCAATAATGTCTATGGCCATTTTTTGAAACGGCCGAATAGGAATGTCCGCCGCCTGAATGGGTGCAGCATGCCGTGGACCTTTGGATTTAACTTCCTGACATACTTTACAAGATCGACAATAAATCCGTATGTCCTTGTTTACCAATGGCCAAAAGAAAGCCGCAAGGACTCTTGACTTAGTACGGGAAAAACCCATGTGTCCAGCACACTGAGAGTCGTGAGCGTGCTGCAAAATTTTAACTCTCAAATTCTTGGGAACCAGGATTTGAGAATGACTTGACGTAATGGAGTCTTGAACCATACGTACAAGTACGCCATTCTTCTTTGTAATCCACGATTTACGACTTGTGTCTTTATTCGGATCACCTTTAGTTGCAAGAATGAAGAATTTCTTCAGAGTGGGATCATCTTCTTGCTGTTTTATAAACGAGTCACGAGAAATTACCAAGGGATTATCTTGGTTATGCACTTCATTATCTTCAGTAGATGAAGTTTGAGGCATATTAAGAGCCTGAGCTCTAGTGACTACAGCGTTAGCAATCTGCATGTTTTGCCTTTCCCACGTGGAAATTTGTTGCGGAGTGCATTCCTTGACTCCATGAATGCGACCGATGATGAGGTCAGCGATCGGATTCGGAAGAAGACATGCGTGTACATCTCCTGTAAAGAAAGGAGTAGCAATCCTAATGATAGCAGTAGAGTATTTCTCTAATGTGCCGCCAAATGTTACACATTTGACTACTTGTCCAGTGGCACGGGAAGGATCTACGAGTGACTGCCTAACACCAATTGTGGTGCATCCAGAATCAAATAGCACAGAGACTGGATTGTTATTCACTAAACCCTTATGTAAGACAAGAGAACCTCTTCCATCATGCGCGACTGATGCTGGAAGAGCAGGAAGAGGATGGCCACAGCTTAAAGTAGACACTGTGGTTGGCTCAAATAACGTTTTGCATTGGGGGCACTGAGATGCTCTCCCAAAATCAAAAGCGGCACATGCCATATTACTAGCATCATTATTATCTTTACTCTGTTTATAGGCTTCATGGGACTCTTGTTGTGCAGAGTTTGCCTGAAAATGTGGTTTATGTCTTTTGTATTGAGATCTACCTCGGTTATTATCACCTCTGTAGTTATTGTTACCTCTATTGTAACCCCTATTTGGGTTTGAGTCATAGTTCCCTTGGTTACCATTATCATATTCATTATAATGAGTATCTCTGTAATTATGATCTTGTTGACTCCAAGACGGATAACCCTGATAGTTTCTATAATTACTTCCTCTACGGAAATTCCTATAATTATGACCACCCCTGTGTCGAGAGCTATCAGGTCGTCTCCAGTTCTTTGAAGAAGAACCCTGAAATGATTGGTTACCTTGGTTTTGATAACTATTATGGTTACCTTTTTTATCAAATCTGTTTTGAGGTCCCTGAAATCTGTGTGAATAATTGGGATTGTATGGTGTTGCTGAAGCAACTGGCATACTCTCCTTAATCTTAGTGTTGCCAAAAGTCACGTCGGGGTGTGCAGTGACATATTGGGAACAATATTCTTCCATTTCTTTTAGAGATTTGGGTTTACGCTCATGTATAAATTCAAGGAAAGGTTTGTTCACACATGACATAATCTTATCTCTGAGCAACAAATCCATAAGTCCTTCATACGTTTTTTCTGTTTTGGAAAGCTCAATCCAACGATCAACTGTGAGACGTGCCTTTGCAGTGAATTCTGAGAATTCTACACCCGTCTCAGGTACCATCGTCTTAAATAAAAGGCGATAGCCTTCCTCACTTAGCTGATATTTTTTTATCAAAGCCGCCCTAATGACATCATAATTATCCTTATCTGCTTCTCCTACAAGGCATAATCTAGTCAAAGATTCACCTTTCAAGTTTTCTGATAATTGATTAGCGTATTGTGATTTATCCACATTATGTGTACGACAAGAACGTTCAAATCTATCCAGCCAGAATGTAATATCGTCACTGGACTGATTGAACGGTGGAACCTTAACCTTGTAAGTAGAAGGTTTACCATTACCACTAGATGCCTGATTAACATTACTCATACTTGTCAATCTCAATTTCTCCAACTCAAATTCATGTTCTCTTATTGCTTTTTTCTCTTCAGCATCTAATCTTTTTTGTTCAGCCTCCCTGTCTAATCTTTTTTGTTCAGCCGCAGCTTCTCTTTCCAATTTTTTTTGTTCAGCTTCACTGTCTAATCTTTTTTGTTCAGCCGCAGCTTCTCTTTCCAATTTTTTTTGTTCAGCTTCCCTGTCTAATCTTTTTTGTTCAGCTTCACTGTCTAATCTTTTTTGTTCAGCTTCACTGTCTAATCTTTTTTGTTCAGCCGCAGCTTCTCTTTCCAATTTTTTTTGTTCAGCTTCAAATCTCCTTTCCTCTACCTGCATCTGCAATTTCTTTTGTTCAGCAGCAGCCTCAGCTTCTTTTTCTAATCTTTTCTCTTCCGCCATAGCTTTTCTTTCTTCTGCAGCTAATCTTTTCTCTTCTGCAGCTAATGCTTTGTCATATTGAGCAACTGCCCATTGTTCTAATTGTTGACCAGTCTTATCAAGGGCTTTCCCTTGTGTAATGAAGTAATCTAAAGTAGGCATGATGTCTAACAATAATACTAATCACCTGAATCAATAATAATACCACAAGTTCTCAATGACTTGATTAATCAGTATACTATCCCAATATCTGTGGGTCACAAGCCTTTAATAAGGTCTTGTATAATAGTAATAATAATCAGGTACTGGTTTATACCATAATCCAAGTGCAGTGCACAGGCAATTGTGTCTTATGAAATATACCCATATAAAACATATGTCAACCAACAGAATACATAAAGTACAAATAGGACTGACAATACAAGAACGTTTGCAGAAATCAAAATAAATCAAATAGGGAAATCAATGAAAATAATCACTGAATCTGCAAAGAATAACAACACAAATGACGTCACAATATATGAATATAAATTATGAATAGAACTGAAAGATAGAAAAGGTTAGACCAACAAATTACAAACAAATCAAAACAAAACTAAAGAACAAAGAAATATTACAAAAATAACAATAATTACAGACTTCACAGCTAACACAAAAGCAACAGTTGTCGCAGCAAATTTTCAATCAAGAAAATTGCACCTATAGAAAACGCCCACAACGGACCCTCTATGACGTGGGATATTCTGTTGTGAGGACGCCGCCCAACCTTAAACACAACCCGCTGACATAGAAACTAACATACTATACAAACAAATAACATGTAAACATAAATATATATAAATTATGTGTATGATAGTATGTGTTGCAAAATAGGCTCAGTCTTACAGTAATGGCAAAGTTATTTTTCATGAAAACAAACAAACTGCCACTTTATTCAATTAAACATTCTGGCCTTAAATATTAAAGTTCATATATGGCAAACAAGAAGATCCATCGATGAAACCAGGACTTCTTAGTTCACAAATACTGTCTTTCTGTTAACACTGACAAGAATTGATCCAACTGTTCTGTGAAACTCTATAATGTCTAATGTAAAAAATGTCAACAACGCTGACCTACATACTGCATTCACTTGACAGGTCACGTGACGAAGTGTTGACAAAGAGCAAACCAATACTGCAAGTGTGTCGTATCAGCCACAGGAAACGGTCTGGTATCGGTAATCTGTTGACTTCTGAATTTCTGCGAGGTCAAACCCAGAAAGCTGGTCCACCAGTTGATAAAGTTGATATTTAGTTGGATATAATATATGTTGATAAAGTACACCAGAACACTCCTAGGCGGGAAGACAGGCGTCTATCATCATCAGTTGACAAGATCCCTATGGTGTTGCCTGCCCCACTGTAGTGTATGGAATGTCAACTTGACCTACGCAGTGTTGTGTAGACATGGATGGAGTGTATAATGTGCGAATGATGATAAGGGTTCGTGTTGTTGACAAATGTTCTCTTCTCACACTCATGTATGACCGGAAGTCATCGACACCAACGACTGTGTACCTTTTCTAAAGTTTAATTGGACGTACACACTCGACAGCACAGATAGTGACAAATCACAGGTTGCCATAATACATCATAGTACAGTGGACAAATGGTCTTGCAATGTTACATGGGCACTCATGTAGAATAATGGTATAATGGACTGTCAATAGCCAAGCACTCAGTATCGCCCATACATATATCATCTGACGTCACTGACTGAGCACGTCAGCTTGTAAACAATATTTCAGATGACTTCTAAACCTAATCTCGTTTAGCAACGATTCTTCAACATAATGTTCAGCACATATTTTTCCATATAATAATATTGAACCGCTAACAATGGGTTCTCATGTGTAGCAGTGATCTCTGGACTGATCAAGCGATAATACGGGCATCCCTTTTCTCTTCTTGAAAGTCCTACATGTTTTGGTTCCAAGATGGCTCCACTCGTGAACTGTCACTCACGTTTGAATACAGATAATGAATCTGTTCTAAAGTTAGTCATTCATACAACATTTCGTTGCTCTGTAGATTTGGTCATGAACAATAGACTGCATTCTACAGAATATAGTGCTGCTAGGAATCGAAGTCGTTTTTCATCGAGTCAAATATATTCTCTTAAACATTCAAATCGTAATTATCGACAATGGTGGCTTCGATCGAGAGTTCATAAGAGTATCTTTGATTACCTTGGTAGAGGGAATATGAAACTGCCATTCCTTGGCAAGATGAATAAACACTGGGGTAAAGCATACACGATAGGTCTAGACGACTATCACTTTCCCCAAAACCACTGAGATCACTTTTTCAAGGCATCAAGCCGACATAGCAAAACACACACAGTCCCTATCAGGACGAAGCCAAATCACACCACTCAAGCGACACATCCGCCGAATAGCCTTTGACCTCTCTAGAGACAACAGAACATATAGTTCGACTTAGATATGTAAAGATATACAGATATAAGACAGACTTGTCCTACTCAGACAAACAATACACATAAATTCAGGCCATAGATATTCTGAAGCAAGAACAATCTATTATTACCCAAACAACGAATAAATCGCAGTAAAATGTATTTATCCGCGGAGTTCAAGGGAAGTAACTCAATAATGACTTTCCCTTAAGCACTAAAAAATTACCTATGTATAATATTGTAAGATATCAAAGACTGCACGTAACAGTAGGTAACTGGAAATTTTACAGTTTCTTCTAATCCAGATAACTGGAGGTTTAACAGTTGCTTCTAATAGAGATAACTGGAGGTTTGACAGTTGCTTCTAATACAGATAAGTGGAGGTTTGTGTTGCGTGCATATTTTGATGCACATATTACAAAAATCGATATGGCTATTTAATATGGGAAAAATATAGACATGCATTCATTTGTGTATGAAAATGCTGTCTATGGGTAAAGCGAGATAATCCATGTTTGAGTCACACTTTTGATTATAGGAGTAATCGTGCTTGATATTGATCCGGCGCATGGATATTGCTCTTATGTTTGTACTTATTTTTTAGGGCCAGAAAATAGATTAATTTGCTTATTATGTTTATGGCCTGAATTCATATGTATTACATATTATTAGTACAAATAGAATCAGTCCTATATTGTATATTTTGGATGGGTAGGCGGGACTAGATTCTTGTTATTCCGCTCTGAGGGAAGTATGAGTTGTCTTGACAAGTCGTGATGAGTTCCGATGTACCGAGAATGGCGGGTACGCATTTTTCAAAGGGCTGGTAGATTCTTAAGGAAAAATTAGTTATGAAGTGGTTTTCTTCTACAGGAGATTGTGTCTCTACTGGAGTTTGTGTTAGAGACTCTCCTAAGGTACGGTACAATGTATAATTCGGACTCCATGTATTGCCAGACCCTATTTTGATGATCTCAGGTCGGTTAGACCTAGCTGGAATTTTGTGCTTCGCAACGCTAGGGTCAATTTTGTATCGACAAAGATGACAGGTTTTCCTACAGCGGTTATGGCTACGTGAATTAACCTAATTACCGTAGAGCTGTATGGAAACATTTATGAAACTATCTATATGCCCATTATAAATTAACTTTGGCTTATATTCACCTTCCTACGAGTGAGTGAGCGGCAACTCAGGGAGGCGGCCATGTTAGATTCCTGTCATCATATTTTCTGATTACTGTCCAAAGAACGGGGCATGTATCTTATTACTTGGACAGTGACAAAGAGATCTCAATCTTGATAGAAACCCCCTTTTCGTGGTTCCATAATATACTACAAACTATGGACGTCAAGCAACTTCAGTTATTTACCGATCTGCCTTCACTGACGCGTTTAGTCAGATAGGGGATGCGGCCATAATGTATCATGACATTGAACTTTTGATGTACTACCTATTATTCATGAATGTGTCATGATTTCGAATCTGCTATGTATGCCTACAAATTGATGTGTCAACATAACCATGATGTACTCGTATGTCCCAGTGTGTACGTCTGAATAAATTGTGTAAACAAAGATTCCAGCAGTCTGCATTGGTGCCTTGTAGACAAGTGTATGAGTGATTATCTTGGTCAGCACACGAACAGTACACCATTCGCGTCAATCACAGTCTACACTTCTTCTCCATACACATATCATCCTGCGTCGGTTGAAGTGACCAAGCTTAGGGCCTGCTTCCCCTGGAGCCTTAGAGGGAAACGACTATTTACAGCTGCCTTTGCCTTCCCTAACTCAGGACTAGGGTGAGTTACCCATTTACCGCTGGGTAAACATGGAGCATGCCTGATCTCAACGACTCTGTACACTGCTTCACAGACTGACACTTACAGAGCGTGCGAGTGAAAACCATGAAACTTTACAGTGGAAAGAAAGAAGTTTTTACAGTTTGACAATTGCTGCTAATACAGATAACTGGAGGTATGATAACTGTTGTTAATACATATAACTGGAGGTTTGACAATTTCTGTTCATACACAAACTGGAGATTTGACATTTGCTGCTAATACAGATAACTGGAGGTTTGACAATTGTTGTTAATAGAGATAACTGGAGGTTTGACAATTGCTGCTAATACAGATAACTGGAGGTTTGACAATTGCTGCTAATACAAATAACTGGAGGTTTGACATTTGCTGCTAATACAAATAACTGGAGGTTTGACAATTGCTGCTAATACAGATAACTGAAGGTTTGACATTTGCTGCTAATACAGATAACTGGAGGTTTGACAATTCGTGTTAATACAGATAACTGGATGTTTGACAATTGCTGCTAATACAGATAACTGGAGATTTTACAATTGCTGCTAATACAGATAACTGGAGGTTTGACAATTGCTGCTAATACAGATAACTGAAGGTTTGATAATTGCTGCTAATACAGATAACTGGAGGTTTGATAATTGCTGCTAATACAGATAACTGGAGGTTTGACAATTACTGCTAATACAAATAACTAGGTTTTACAATTGCTTCTAATACAGATAACTGGAGGTTTGAAAATTGCTTCTAATACAGGTAAGTGGAGGTTTGACAATTGCTGTTAATTCAGATAATTAGACACGTGACACTTCCTGCTAATTCAGATAGCTGGGGATTTAACAGTAGCTCTAATTCAGTGGTTCCCATTATGGGCAGTACCTCTCCCTGGGGACACTGGGATGATCCAAGAGGGCTGTCGTGTAACGACTTCTCACCGGCTTTTTCTTCTGTCTATTATTTTATTCCTCTATAAATTTCTCCTATCACTAGACAAGAAACCATTTCTCTTCGTATATTTTTTTCTTTCTTATAATGATAAAGTCTCTCTCTCTAGTCTTATATTACACAGTATTCGCTAGCTCAGGATTCTCACGGCCAAGGGCAATAAATTATTCCCTGTCGTAGATTTTTGATAGGGGAATTAAGACTTGGGTTGGTCCCTTCTGAATAGATTAGAATGAGTGATAGCCACAGTGAGAGATGATAGTAGAAATAGATTTCCACGAGTGAGATAATAGAAATCAATAGAGGCTGTCTCTGAAATCGAGAATCTTTTCTCTCTTTTAGCCTATCTTCTACAACAGATCTAGAGGAGTCAGACAGTCTATTGACTACATATATTAATATATATATATATATATATATATATATATATATATATATATATATATATATATTACCACTCACGTGCACACACACAATTGACGACATGTAGACGCACACACGTGGGAAAACTATAACAATGATTATATAGATATTTTGGAACGAGCTGACCCGACACACTGATTAAGTTCAAGGGAATTTTTAATTATCAGAAAATTCCATCACAACACATAAAATTACATCAGAGCATATACAAATAGTCATAAAGTCAATAAAAATGCTACAAGAATGATAGACCCATTGGTATGATCCTTCCCCCTCGATGAATAGCCCACCGTCCTGTTAGAAGAAAAGTGATAGCCCAAAGAGTCACGGATACATATGATTTAGTCTAAGTCTTCCCTTTAAAGGTATGAACAGACTTGGATACTCTGCTCTATCCTAAAGAAAAATGTTTGTTAGCAACAAAACTTGCATAAAGAAATTTAAGACAGCAAGAAAAACTGGGTGCAAAAAATACCACAATAAAGGAATCGCTCAGTCCTGCATTCACTCGATTCAGTCATCAAGGATCCCTGTCATACATTCTTACCTACAATCGTGCTGTTGTTCGCCGTCTGGCACAAACTTTAGGACACTTCTCTACAGTGAATCTGTATTCTTTGGATAAAGAGAATCCCAGCTCTGCAGATACAAGTTTCTTCCACTGCTCCGGGGAGCATTCACTTCACCAGTTTATTTTAAGATTACTGTTAAGGTCACTTGAATCAGTTTGGGTAAGAAAGTTTAAACGAGTTCACAGTGTCAGAATCACGAGGTTTCCACTACTTAGGAAAAATGGCAGGTTTGTAACTTCGATCAAAGGTAAAATTCTGGGTCACACCACAAGGTTTCAAAATCGTCGGAATGTTAATTTCTTGTAATATGTTACTCGCCCAAGAGCTGACATGTACTTGATGTTTTATCAGGAAGAAATTAATCTGGCTCGGTAGGCGCAGTTATTTCATTAAAATCTTAAAAATCTTGTAAAGGTTAACACCAAGTCTTTAAGGAAAATGTTTTAGTTCTTCACAGATATTTCTCGTGTACTCAACGCTGGCAAAGTTGGGTCACCCCCAGGTTCCACTGTATAAAGAAAAACAACATATCAAATACTATGTACTCCGGTTATAACTTACATTATAAACTGCAAGCGGAGAGCTTGACCTATCGTTTAAAACTTCCCGTGAAATAAGTTATATTCATAAAATCAATCATCATGAATTAGAAATACATACGTATTTCGTCAATACTCAATGATGAATCTATGCAGTTATAAGTTAGTTTAAATATTCTCGACTGGTCAGTTAAATTTAATTATTTATAGCTGCATGAGTTTTAAGCTAGAAGTTATAATTTATTCTGCTTTCTGAAAATTTATTCTGAAACACGTCAGCTAGAGAATATAACAGACTTATAAATCAATCCTACTGCACAAAAGAAACTAATGAAATAAATCGGCGATTTACCCTTAATCACTCACAAATAATACTAGATATCTAATATTTACCTCCACATAGAACTACAGATTAAATACCACGAAACTAGAATCCTTCAATATAATGGAAGTCTAGAACTCGGCAAAATGTTGCCAAGAAACTCAGAACTTTTTCAATATACAAGATATTTCCTAGCCCGAGTGATCTGTCTACTGCGAATCTTGAGTATGAATGACCATTCTAAAACTCTCTCGGGTAGATATATCTTAAACAGCACAAAGGATGCGCTATTTCGCAAATCCGAAATAGTCTCCCCTTTCTCATCTTACACTTCACATTAAACCAAGAGACTGCCATAAACTGCCACTTCGCGTCTTCACACCTCACACGACATGTGGCCGTTCTGAGCGATGCATGTCTGGCGCTTTCCACACCTCAGACCAAGCGACTGGCCGAAGGAGCGTGGTGTCAGGTGAAAATGTAGACGATGTGTCTCATTTTAGAACGCTGCGTGAGTGTCATATCACACTTATCGCCGATCGACTAGCCTGAAGAAACTCGCGTGACAGATGAAAATGTAGACAAATGTCTGTTCATATGTCTGACCAGAGCGTCTATTCACAGTTATTCGTCTAGTGCAGTGTCTGACACATTATGTCATAAAATGCGTTCTCAGTATGAGAAAAGAAGCAGGTAAACATTAGAATGGGAAAATATATTTAGTCGCAAACGAGCGAATGCGAAAAAAAAAACCACAGGAAAAGGATAAGAGAGCGATTATAAGGTAGAGGATACGGCTAGAAAAGAAAGAATATAGAAAATTTATTGATCATAATCTCTATGCGACATTCCCCTAGCCAGCGAAAGTCATTCCACTGGGAAGGTGAAAAACAGTGCTACGACCAGCCCGGAAGTCAACCCTTTGTGTTACGAACTGGAAGCACGTAAATCAGGGAAGGGGCAGGAACCCTGCCTTCAGCCGCAGGCACTTGCACAGTGGATACTAGGGCCAGTTAAAATGAAGATAAATTGATACCCCTGGGACCAAAATAGAATTTGCAACAATGCCACCCAAAAGGCCACCCACCCCTACCCGGGAACAGCCATCCTGGAATTGTGGAGGGAATTATAAGTCATTCTACTTGTAACCATCGCTCGAAACAGAAGCCTATGGGCCTCAATCAAGGCTACTTTGTGGTTGAAAAATCCGTGAGGGTTCAGTTGAGCGAAGTAATAATAATAGCCCCTTCAGTCATAACTGACTATGGGAATGCGCCCCTGAGGTGACAGCCCTCAGCTGCCTATTTTCCTGGTGCTCCTTTCGACGTTTTCTCTTCACCTCTGCTTCTTGTGTGAGCCTCTCTTCGCCCAATCTGAGGTGGCGCCGTAAATAGCATCGCCACTTAGTGCGATCGGCAGCTTCATCCTCCCATGTTGCTGGATCCATGTCCAGTGCCCTCATATCTCTCTTGCACACATCTTTGAACCTCAGCTGTGGTCGCCCAACTGTTCTCTTGCCATCTGCTAATTGTCCGTAGAAGATATCTTTTGGGATGCGACCATCTTCCATGCGGCGAACATGGCCAAGCCAGCGAAGTCTGCGCTGTCTAAGCAGCGTATACATACTTTGAAAGCCAGCACGTGACAACACCTCGACATTTGTCACTTTATCTTTCCACGAGATGCCGAGGATGCGGCGTAGACACCGCAAATGGAAGGTATTGAGCCTTCTTTCTTGCTTAGCATAGGTCGTCCAGGTCTCGCTGCCATATAGGAGTGTGCTGGTGACGCAGGCATTATACACCGCAGCTTTGGTCTTCATTGTGAGTTTAGAGTTTCCCCAAACACGCGATGTGAGGCGGGCAAAGGTAGCTGCAGCTTTGCCAATGCGGCTGTCGATTTCTGTATTCAGTGAGAGTTTGTCATTGATGGTAGACCCTAGGTATGTGAAGTGGTGCACCACTGCCAATTCATAGTTATTGATAGTGATAACTGGTGCAGCACCCACATCCTGACTCAGCACATTCGTTTTCTTTAGACTTATTGTGAGGCCAAAGTCCTTGCATGCTTTAGTGAAGCGATTCATCAAGCTCTGAAGCTCCTGTTGGCTTTGAGTGACGACTGCAGCATCATCAGCGAACAACAAGTCTCTTATAGTGACCCTTCTGATTTTTGTCTTTGCCTTCAGCCTTGAAAGATTAAACAGACGGTCATCTGACCTAGTGTGAAGGCATATTCCTTCAGTTGCATCTCTGAATGCATGTTTCAAGAGTAAGGCAAAGAAGATTCCGAAGAGGGTCGGAGCCAGAACACAGCCTTGTTTAACGCCACTTCGTATATCAAAGGGCTGTGACGTGCTTCCAGCATATTGGACTGTTCCCTTCATGTCGTCATGGAATGACTTTATCATTTCCAGCATTTTAGAAGGGCAGCCTATTTTCAGGAGGATTTTAAAGAGTCCATCCCTACTAACCAGGTCGAATGCTTTTGTGAGGTCTATAAAGGCGATATATAATGGTCTTTTCTGCTCTCTTGATTTTTTGAGCGAAGTAAGTAGATCTAATACTGCTGATTTTATAACACGAATAATCATATGTTTATCCACAGCTTGATTTTGCAGTACCTTTTTTAAGCAAAGTTTAAATTTATTTCCATTTTCAGTGACAATAATTGTTATTTGCATATTTACAGATCACTCAAACTAATGTATGAGATTGCTGAGGTCATAAACCTAATTAACCACTGATCTTTATCTCACATCCTGGCAGAAATAAGACAGGTTTAAATAATTAATGTATATTATAGTTGTTACTTTGGGATTTGCATATTGACCCAAGCAAAACAGAAGTGAATTAGTGGTCCTTCTATTTTCTATTATAAGGCTTCAGTGTTCTCTATCAAGACTACAAACTTGATAAAAGTGTTCTCAATCACTTCTTCTCCATTTGTCTCATGTGGAACAATAATGTGTTTTTCATCATGGAATGTTCTTTAAATGTATTTAATGCAATCCTATGCATATACCATGTTTTATGATTGAAGAACTATTTTATTATCAGTTATATGAATGATATGTTCTACAGGAACTAGGACTATTTTATTATCAGTTATATGAATGATATGTTCTACAGGAACTAGGACTTTAAGAATGTTTACAATTATTTATCTATTTAATGAATTTACAATTTGACTGACAAAATGTAAGTCAGCGGTTCTCAAACCCTTGAGACCATGACTTCCCTCCAAATAATTTACTGCTCGAGTAGCAAGAATGTAAATCATTGGTTCTCAGACCTTGGCAGCAATGACACCCTAACATGTTAAAGCAGCATAGGAAACTATTACTTGGTGGTTCTCAAACCATTGTTGACAGTGACCCCAAAATTAGAATACTGCTCTATGAGCACTAGGTGAACCAGTGGTTCTCAACCATTTGATAACCCCAGCTCATACCTCACAGTTTGTGAAACTCATGCCAACATGGAGAACACCGCTGCTGTAAATAAGCAGACAGCCAGATAGAGACTGAGAACTCAAGATACGCTATAATGTCAGTTAACAAGGAGTATTTCATAGATAACAAATCACACACTGTTACTGAGTGGTAGTTAGCATTGTGTTAATTTAATTTCTGACGGATGCTTACCGGCCATCAGACTTAGGAGATGATTGCTTTTGAAACCACTAATGGGACTTCAATTGTTTCCAGTCCACCCAGGTTGCGGTTACAAGGTACTAACCCAGGTTACGGGTCCAGGGTACAAACCAGGGCACGAGTCCACGGTACCAAAGATTACCCCTACCCACCATACCCTATTAACCAGGTTACCTTACCATACCAAACCATATCTTGTCACCCAGTAACCCATTACACACCACACATCCCATAAGCAGAAGAGGTATTCAGCAGAGGTGACTTACCCCATCCTTATCTGTGATGTGCACTGAGTCCAGGGAAGCAAACTCTGACACCCTCTGAACCCATTGAACTGTTTATGAGACCTAAGTGCTGGGGCAGACCAAACCAAGAGAGTCCGAACACAAATCATCTCCGCAGCTACTACATGCCTTCGGAGAGATGAGTATAACACCTACCAGCAGTACAGCAATAGAAGAGAACTTCTGGTCCATGTGATGACATACTAGTTGTGTTTTTTTTTCTAAACAGTAGAGCTAAACTATTTTTCATATTTATATGTATACTCAGATATGTGAGAATCTATACCATTTTATTCAATTTAACTTAACAGCGTCTGTTGTTATTTTTCTTGTTAACTTTATTTGGGCTGTATTTTGTTTTAAATATAACTCTACACCCTGGGGCTGAACCATAATTAAATTAACGTCTGTTGGGTTGGGATATTATTAATGTGGCTGGACACCAAATCTCTTTCTCAACCGTATGTGCTTTACAGTAACACAGTCCTTTTGTAGGATTCCTGAGGAAGAATTTATAGTCTAGAAAATATCCTGTTTAGTGTCAACAGAATTCTCTTTTAAGTAAATTTCTAGTACACTAACACTATTTCCCGAGGAGAGGCAGTTCCATTACGAACTCGTAAACTATCAATAAGACTATTATCTTTATTCTTCCATTCCATCCAAGCTGTCCTTCTCCTCAAAAACACCCCACAACAGGGGCGATAAGGGAAAAATTGGCGGCAGGGGTGTGTTCAGTAGTAAGGGGTGGTTGAAAATTTGACTTACACGTAAAAGTGTTTTGATTATACAGGGTCATGACGTGATCGCTTAAAACGGGAACGTGGCCTGAACAATCCCCGAATCCACCCTATATCGTTCTAACATCAGTGAGGCGAGGACGAGATAGGAAAGATAGCCGAGTAGGATCATTAAGCAAGGCATAGTATCGTCTATATTTGATATCCGGAGCTCAAGTAACTATCGCTGGTCATTAATTTTATCCGTAATCGTCTGCTAAACAGCCAGTGTGGAGATATAACGAAGCCTCTATTGTCCACTCTGTCAACACCATAGGAAGAGAAAGTAACAACAACAAGAAGAGTGTAGTCAGCTCACTCAGATTTAATCAGCATCTTTTGGAACGTGCTAAATAGTGTTTACCAGTTTAATTTCGGTGAGTGTCTAGTGGCAAGGTATCTCCCCGTGAAACTTTCGCTGGCAACTGAATAAATTAGATACCTGCAGGTGTTTCAAACAGAACCAACTTTGCTTTGTTGCAGATTTAATTATCTCAGTATTTAGGTCAGCTAGTGATCACGTGAGATCGTGATACGTTAATAAAAAAGAGAAAATATTCAATAGAGCCAATAGACCTGTGATATCTTTAGTTTTTTTTTTTATTGTAATGCAGGAACATAGAGGGGGGCGCTAGGAATGTGTTCTGGGAGCCAAGGGGGCGGTGACCAGAACAAGTTTGGAAATAACTGTGTAACAGGGCTGGTTACGGCATCAATTCAAAGTATGTCACAGGCCTGCTGTTACTGGTTACTGTGTGTTATCTCACTAGGTGGCAGATTGCAGGCCTAGTGACGTAATTTAAGTTTACACCTTCTCGTTTTATCTTCTTTCTTTTATCTTCCAAGTTATTTAGTTGATATCATTACTGGCCATCTCCGCCAGAGGTGTAAATTCCTGGATGATACTCTAATTCTTTTCTTGTATACTTCAGGTTCGTTCAGTTCCTTCTTTGATGTTAATAGTAACTTCGTATAGTGGTAGTTTAAATGTGCATGGCATACGATCAGCAACTCATAAAGATGGAATCAAATTCATTCTGTTCCTTCAAAAACTTTTAATAACTTTATAAAACAACAAGTAAAATGGGTCATTCAAATGATAGAGTTCTCATAGAAGCCTTTACTGGGTCTTTGGTACTTCAGGTTATCTCATACATGAACTATATGTCTCGTAACTTCCGTATTCCTCTTTAACCTATTCTTTTCTCCGTAGACTTCCTTAGTCTTCCCAAAACCTGCTCCTATTTCATCATATACTAATGCTCTTTATTAGCATTCCATACTATATTTGTTACTTAAATATCTTCCTCGACGAACAGGTCTCTCTCTATAACTGTTCGTAGCAACAAAACTCATCTCATGCATAAATAATTGTTTTTACACCATTCTGATACTTACTAATGAGAGAGCATATTTGAAGTCGACATTCACTTTTTCTTGATAATCATTTACAATTCTGGACACTTCAAACCTTGTTCAATATGGCTCCTCTATAATATCTGTAGTGTCCTTCATATGTTTTCAGCCTCTTGGTTACTTTACACATAGTCATTATAACCATCCGTTTTTCTTAGTATATAGTCGTAAAGTTCTTGTAATGAACTGACAAATCGTGCTTCTGCAAGATTCTCCTGTAAGCAAAATTCTACTCTGTGTAAAATATAATCATAGTTCAATACTTACAAAAACCACAGCATAAACGCTGATCTCCTTTCAGAAATACACCTTAACTGTGAACTACAGAAACAAATACTATCTCCCGATAGAATAACACTGGCTAGTGATGGCTGGACATCTAAATATATTTTCATATCACAGAAGGTTCATCTTGTCCGCACAGCGATCACACCTTCTTCCTGAAGCACAACCCAGGACTCACTGTCATCTAATGACCTCTAGTCATTTCGCGTGGTGTGTTTCTCTCGCCACTCCTCTGATTCGCTGACCCAAATCTTTTTTACTTAAATTTATTGGTCGAACCTTTTTTTTTCTTGTTCTCGAACTTTCTATTTACAACTCAAGATAATCACTCACTATTAATTAACGTGAGCCGGTATTCTGAACCGTTGTCAGTTAGCAATACAGTAGAACTCCATTTATCCGAACCCCATGGGACCGAGCATCGTTCGGATAATCAAATGTTCGGATAATTGGATTACATAATGTATCGAGTACATGTACACATATTTCTAAAAATAATTAACCATCACAAGGAAAATACACTATAAAACATATTTACTTGTACTGTAATAATAATACCCACACTGTATTAGATCACTGTATCACCAAAATCTTTTATTACACTGCAGTGCATGTACTACTTGTATTAATTATTTTTGTTAAGAAAGAGAAATGTTTTCAAAATAACATTACAAACGATTCAAAACCAGGCGCAACTTACGTATACATGTACTTGCACAGATGTAGCCCACTATTTAAAATAATGAGGAATCCTCTTTTGCACCAAACTGGATAGTCTCCTTTTGGCTGCTAAGTCCCGCATTCTCTTCAACAGCAGAAGCTGTGTAGGACAGCTGTCATCTTCTTGCTCGTACCAAGCCATCGCTGTTTCTAGTGCTATAAAGGCCTCTTCAGGACTTGGTCGACGTTTTGGTTTTTCTTCATAATCTACAAGTACATCATGTACTTCTGAGGAGTCTTCATCATCGGTCACTACATGTATTTGGTTTTCTTCTTGCACAAAAGACAAAATTTCTTCGTCATTCAAAAACTGAAAACCAGAATCATTATCATCTTCTAGCCACATGTGTGCATCATCTTTGTCACAGTCCGAAAATCCGGGCATTGCTTGAAACAGTTCCACAACTTCATTTATACAATCATCATTTGTGTCCACTGCAGTAGTTTCATTTCCTCCTTTTTTCCCAAGCAATCTACTCCAAGCCTTGTTGAGATTATCTTGTGACAGTGTGGTCCAAGCATCAGCTAACATATAGCAGCAGTCTTTGAGATTAAGCTTTTTGGAAAACGCCACCACACTTTCTTCATCTTCAGCCAACAATAAACGACGCAGGACTTCCTTCTTGTACATCTTTTTTAAGCTTTGCTATAACACCCTGATCCATTGGTTGAATCAGTGCTGTTACATTGGGAGGCAGAAAAATTACTTTAAAATTTGCATCAACTGCATTCAATGTATCCGTCTCTGGATGAGATGGTGCATTGTCCAGTAGAAGAATCACTTTTCCAGTTTTCTTTTCTTGTTCTCTCAACCTCTTCACATTTGGGATGAACTGATTTGTATACCAATCAAGAAATATTTCACTATTCATCCAAGCACTCTTCTGTGCTTTGTAACACAATGGGAGACATGTCACATTCTTTAAACAACGTGGTTTTTTGGCTTTGCCGATCATTAGCACCGGTAAACGATGACTTCCACTGGCATTCGCGGCTACCAAAATTGTTACTCTCTCTTTGCACTTTTTAAACCCAGGGGCAGCTGCTTCGCGCTGAGATGCAAGTGATTTTTGAGGCAATGATTTCCAGTATAAGCCAGTCTCATCGGCATTATACACATCATCGAGTGAATAACCTTCTTCTTCCAAAAAAGCCAAGAAAGTTTCTTTAAAATTTTTAGCGGCAGTTGCATCGCTAGATAAAGATTCCCCTTGAATCTCCAATTCTCGTATGCCATGACGAGATTTAAAGTTTCTTAACCATCCCTGGCTAGCCTTAAAGTCAGGAGGACCGTCAAGTTGATTGTTGAACTGAAGTGCCTTTTCACACAACAGAGAACCAGAGATAGGTTCCCCTTTGCTTCTTCTTTGCACAAACCATATATACAAAGCCTCTTCCAATTTCACATCTTTCGCATTTCTCATGGTTTTACGTTTCTTCGACCCATTTTCACTATCAAATTTCGATGCAAAACTCATAATTTTATCCTTGTTACTTTTGATGTCAGAGACGGTAGCTTTCCCAACATTGAAAATCCTCGCAAGTGAAGACACAGTTTCACCTTGTCCTAGTCTCTTGATAATTTCTGTTTTCGTTTCAATTGACAAAACATTGCGGTTCCTTTTATATGCTTTAGGCCTACTGGAAGGTGCCATATCGCACAGAGAAATACTTGTACACCAAAATTATTCTGCTGTAGTAGCAGACACAATTATTTTAAGTTGAACTGTCTGTTTAGCCAGTGTTCTACCTAGAACGCACACGTACTTTGGATTGGTAAACCAGATATTAACTGACTTTATGATCTAACTGACTTCCTGTACGTAAGCGACCGACCATTAGCCATCCCATTCTCTACAAATTGTTCGCACACATTTGAAGTTTGCCGCATCAAAAGATTCAGAATTTTAGTCTAACGTGACTGTGGCATCTGATTTTTTTTTTTTTCTGGAACAAGTGTTCGGATAATTGGATGTTCGGATAATTGGGGTTCGGATAAATGGAGTTCTACTGTATTATTATTTTCATTCATTATTTTCTCTTGTGAGCTGTCCTAACTGTTTATCTCACCTTAACAATAACATGAATAATGCTTGGGCAAACCCCACGGTGACAAATGCTCTAATTTTTTCAGTTCATTCCAGTTTCTCATGCCAGTTAAGAAATGTGACATCACCATAATGATAGAAAATTCTAGAACACATGAATATCCCTATATCTTTTTTTTTTTAAACTGTTGTTAGGAAGAAGAACTTTTTATTTTTGTTGTTCGCTAACACATGCAATTGATATGATAAAAAATAACATTTGTTAGAAAAAAACAGAAGAAACGAAAATCATATTTTCATTAACATTTTTAAAAAAAACCAGTGTTCAACACCTTACAGAATAGAATCTAAATTTTGATGACCAAATGTAGAATTGTTTCTGAGAAGAAATTATATGTACAACAAAGTGTTTACTGACAATATACTTTAACAAAAACTCAGCCTTTCTATTCGTTTTCTGAAGCTGGGCACGCAATTAACTTACAGGCGATTGACAAAAAGATTTTCCATGTAGTGACTTCTCCAGCCAAAACTTTTCTTGCAAAAACACCTTGTGTGTTGAATACCCTCCGTCCGGTTAGTAAATGTGTGAAAGGTAGTAAATGTGTGAAAGGTATAACATTGCAATATGAAGTAGTATATTTCCTTACTTACTTAGTCGTTCCCCTTCTACCGTGATGTAGTATATTTCCATTAACAAAAAAAAAATAGAGTATAGATGAACAATTGATGAACAATAACGAATGTTAAAGGAGCTGTCATTACATCAAACATTAAAAGAAATCATACTGTCACGAAATACGTTTGTTCTTTTTATCTGGTCTTCACTCCACTCCAACATTATTATCTACCACTCGTTTTACGTGCAAATTCTTCAATTCTGTGCTGTTTACGTTTTCATAAGTCAAGGTTTGCTTATCATATTTTGTCTTAAATTTACACTCTCTAGTTTTATCTTGATTGCTTGACCTGGTTTAGAGGCCACATTGACTTTTTTTGCGCGAAGCGAAGTTGCCACATTGACTTTTCGCTTATCGTCAGCTCTAGAGAGAGTAGTAAGAGCCTACACTGAGCGACAATCCTATTGTTAATCCAGACTTTCTGTCTGGGAAGATACATGAAACGTGTTGTTCACAGTGTTCCAATATAGTTGGACAGACGTTATTTGGAGATGAGGCGGTAGATCGCAAATATGCCGTGCCCAAAAACACGGTCGATGACAATCTTGGTAAAGGTTAAGACACGGACAGTAAGATAACAAATGTGATGTTGAAGCACGGAAAGCTACGTAATCGCTTCCGCGCAGACCTTGTTGTAATGGATCATTACGAGAAAATGACATCTCGGAAGAGATTATCAGTAATAGATCTAAGAAGTAGTGACTTGTAAACATGATAAATACCCACGGAAGTAGCAAGACATAAGGTAATGGAGTTTCAAAACAATATCTTATGTGTCATGTAGAATGTTCTGCAAGAGATATGCGGGTGAGAGATGAACCCCTACCAATTTCAGACGCCTTGATTATAATTGATCCGGAAGAAAAATGCAAAGATGGACTGCTCGTGATTTGACTTCTCCCCACGAAGCAATATGGGTGTGTGAGCGAGAGTATTCGTTATAACCTAGCGCCTTGTAAGCCTACTTCACTGAATTCGTCAAGGAGGAATCATAGACAGCCAGGAAAACACATAATATTAGGACCCAAATATGGGACAGACCAGAGGACTGGACGTGAATACTATGATTAGGAGAAAGTAACAACAGAGAAATCACTTTGCGCCTTAAGTTCTAGGATCATAGTTCAGGCTATCTGTTACACACCTTACTCACCTGAAAGAGATGGCATCTTAAATCAGTTGCCGGGAGCCGCGCTAGCGTAGTGGTTACAACACCGCTCTGGCGACCGGGTGACTCAGGATCAAACCCGGGCGACGGCATTTGAGGATTTTTCGTCGACCGGGATTTGGACTGGATTAACTCGAGACCTGGCGAGGACATTTGAAGGAGTGTCGTCGACCAGGGACTGGCGGCTCCTGAGCCGACCCAGCTGCAATGGGTACCTCCGAAATCGGCGAGTATTTGCCTGAATGGCGAGGGACATTTGTCTCTGTACAAGAAATAAAAGGATACCCACGTAAAATCAATGTCAGGTTAGACATAAAAAATATAACCTGAGATTTCGCCTCGAGTATTAGCGGGCGAACGCAAAAAAAAAAAAAAAAAATCAGTTGCCCAACAATATTCGGACGTTTCCTGTGCAAAATAGTTGTGGCTAATTTGCCCGAAAAATTCGGAATAAGTTGTAATTTGTATTTTATCATTTCATATTTTGCATTTTGACATGTATAATTTGCTTGTTGATGTACAGCGGCATTTGAGGCTGGCAACCTCATTGTGGTAAATAACTTGACAAATGAATCACCACTGCACGCGCTGGTGACTGTTTTGTACGGGTTTTCTCATATGGAACCAACAGTAGAGGTGGCCACAGACTCCATAGAGAGCAGGTAATGGATGATGATATCATCATAGTGTACATATTTGTTATACAAGAACTGTGGTAAATTTCATATGTGTATGTATGTGTGTGTATATATATATATATATATATATATATATATATATATATATATATATATATATATATATATATATATATACATATACACACATATATATACATATTGCAATTAAAGTCTTCTGTTATCCAAAAGCATTTTCGTCCGACTCACTGAGGTTAAAATTAACATTCAGGTAAAATATTCTGAGGTAGATCGAAGTAGTGAATGGAAGCGGAAGGCGCCTGATATCAGGGACTCAATACTCAAAAGAGGCATTTGTTTTCCTCTTAGTTTGTGGTACAAGTTTCTGGTACAAGTTACCATCAGTGGACGCTAGACACCAGCATCAGACGGGTCTTGAAGACGCTTGACTTGACAACATAAGCAAGTTACCTCGGCCGTGTGCAAGAGACGTGCTGCTGCTACAATATTTGACTATTGACAAGAAGTACAGTCCGAAGCACCCGTGGAAACCAACAGCGGCTGAAGCAGACGTTAACATAACCCCACTGGAAGCAAACATAACATCTCAACCAAGGGACATTTCAAATCATTTAAATACGTCCACCACAGTTTAAATTATCCGATGATGATCAATATAGTCGTTTCTATGTTCTAAATAAAGTTATTTCTGTTAAATCTTGTTAAACTCTAAGTGATTATTAAACACGTTTATGTGTAACTTTAAAGCTATTGTTGGATTAATCACTATTGATTTAATTGTATGTCTGCACCCATGTGACTCATATTGCGTTAAACACATATACAATTAAAGCTATACAATCACTATTTGCTGTATCACCTTCAGCTGGGAGCTCATGAACAACGAGCCAAAATTTCCTCATAGAAGGGGCAGGAGAATATAAGTTCATGACAGCTTAGATGATCTCAATTGTTATGCTTGCTTCTCTTTAACATGCTATGGAGCTACTTTCAATAGAAGAATCATTCTTCTGTTTATATCTCTGCCAAGGGTCATCTTGAGCGAAGGTTGATGACCTTTGAATACCCTCATCATTATACTCTACGCCTGGCTATTGTTGGACTACTACTGTGGAGCAGAGGAGACGATCACACCACACATACCAGCAATGTAAAGAACTGCCAAGAAGAAATTGATGACAGATGAAAATTGTACAACTGATGGACACAAGAACAAAGAATAGGCAAGTAGAAGACTGCGAAATACTAATTCAAGAAACAGTAAACAATAGTTAAACCAGAAGTGCAGAGAGCTCTTAATGCAGCACGTGATAGATACACAACCTGTGTACAAGAACAGAAATAAATTAACAGGCAGACGAAAACAAACAAACATACATCGACAGGCTGCTTGAAGCCATGAGGCGGAACATAATTAAAGGGTAAAAAAAACGTGACAGAAAGATAGACAGAATCCACAAATGATCTTAATGAACTTCATAAATAAATATTCAAGGTAGCTGTAGAGGCCCACCATACTTGTGACACAAGTTGAGGGCACCATATGTCACATGACGAGAGGAAAGGCACCTGCACAAGACAGTTATAACAGAAATGGAAATTGGGGCTGTAGGAGAATTTGGATTAGAAGTGATAACTGTTGAATGGTATCTACAACAATTGATACCTACCTGATGATCTACTAACATTTATATTCACAGCTTTGCCAAAGAAGCCTGGAGCAATCGAGTGTGAAGACCATCGCATAATTAGTCTTGTGAGTCAGTGACCAAAACAAAAACATTACAAATTATCACAAGAAGAGTGAGAAGTAAAATAAAATCGGAAATTCGTGGTAAACAAAGTTGATTCATACAAGGAAAAGTTACAAACAATAATTTGATGAAATGAGGTATCTGAGGAAGATGGTTAAAGTAACAAGAAGAGACATGGTCCGCAACCAGACGATACGTCAAGACCTAAAAACCCAACCCCTGCAGACCCAAGTAGAACAGTCCCAACTGAGATGGTTTGGCTATGTCTGCAGAATGGGAGAAGATCGGCAACCACGACAACCATGGGAAACAAAGAGCCAGGGATCCAGGCCCCCAGGACGACCCAAAGTCCGCTGGGAGGACAACATTAGACAATCTTTGAAGGACCGACGACTAGAATGGAACCAAGCCAGGAGGAAGACAGCCGATAGAATAGTATGGCGCTCTCTCTTACAAACTTCTACACCTCACGGTAGAAGAGGAACGACTAAGTAAGTAAGTATTATTATTTATCGACTACGGTAAGGCATTTGACAAGATGAAATGTGGAAACATTATCAGAATGACAACAAACAGCAGCTGTAAGAATTGACAACCAAGCATGACAGTTTCCGAAATTTAAAACAAGTGTTAGGCAGTGATGTGTGCTGTCACCTGATCTTTTCAAATTGTGCAATGAAAATGTAATGACATCCACAGAGGATATGTCAGGACTAAGAGTTGTTGGACATAATATAATAAATGTCAGTTATGCCAGGACTAAGAGTTGTTGGACATAATATAATAAATGTGAGATATGCCAGGACTAAAAGTTGTTGGACATAATTTAATAAATGTGAGATATGCCAGGACTAAGAGTTGTTGGACATAATATAATAAATGTCAGATATGCCAGGACTAAGAGTTGTTGGACATAATATAATAAATGTCAGATATGCCAGGACTAAGAGTTGTTGGACATAATATAATAAATGTCAGATATGCCAGGACTAAGAGTTGTTGGACATAATATAATAAATGTGAGATATGCCAGGACTAAGAGTTGTTGGACATAATATAATAAATGTCAGATATGCCAGGACTAAGAGTTGTTGGACATAATATAATAAATGTGAGATATGCCAGGACTAAGAGTTGTTGGACATAATATAATAAATGTGAGATATGCCAGGACTAAGAGTTGTTGGACATAATATAATAAATGTGAGATATGCCAGGACTAAGAGTTGTTGGACATAATATAATAAATGTCAGATATGCCAGGACTAAGAGTTGTTGGACATAATATAATAAATGTGAGATATGCCAGGACTAAGAGTTGTTGGACATAATATAATAAATGTGAGATATGCCAGGACTAAGAGTTGTTGGACATAATATAATAAATGTGAGATATGCCAGGACTAAGAGTTGTTGGACATAATATAATAAATGTGAGATATGCTGATGATTCAGTCTTAATAACAATATGTCAACACTAGTTACGGAAAATTATTGACATAACTATAAATATCTTAGCCTAGATAGCAAACAAGGCAGAAATAATAGTCATCTCAAAGAAAGGGATTTTTTTATGAGAGCACTGTCAACAAAAATACGATTGCTATGACACAAGTCAATGGATTCATCTACCTGAGAGTGTTTAGAATATCATATGACACATTCATCTACCTGAGAGTGTTTAGAATATCATATGACACATTCATCTACCTGAGAGCGTTTAGAATATCATATGACACATTCATCTACCTGAGAGCGTTTAGAATATAATATGACACATTCATCTACCTGAGAGCGTTTAGAATCTTATATGACACATTCATCTACCTGAGAGCGTTTAGAAAATCATATAGAAGATGCATGACACGATCAAGAGTAGAATTCTTCTTTTACCTTTTAACTCCCGAAGGAGCATAGACCATCAACAAACTTATAGCAAGTCTTCTTGTCCCGTGCCATCAGTTCAAGGCCTTTCTTTGTTTTCTTCATCCCCTTCACGTCTGTCTTCATTTCTCTTTTCCATGTGTTCTTTGGTTTTCCTCTACCGCTCTTACCCTGGGAATTCCAGAACAAGGATTGTCTTGTAATGCTATCAACAAGTTTTCTCAATGTGTGTCCTATCCATCTACCGCGGCTTTTTCTGGCTTCTTGTTCCACTGGCACTTGTCTGGTTCTTGTTATCTCTAGTTCCACTGGCACTTGTCTGGTTCTTGTCATCTCTAGTTCCACTGACACTTGTCTGGTTCTTGTCATCTCTAGTTCCACTGACACTTGTCTGGTTCTTGTCATCTCTTGTTCCACTGGCACTTGTCTGGTTCTTGTCATCTCTTGTTCCACTGGCACTTGTCTGGTTCTTGTCATCTCTAGTTCCACTGTCACTTGTCTGATTCTTTTCATCTCTAGTTCCACTGTCACTTGTCTGGTTCTTGTCATCTCTTGTTCCACTGGCACTTGTCTGGTTCTTGTCATCTCTAGTTCCACTGGCACTTGTCTGGTTCTTGTCATCTCTTGTTCCACTGGCACTTGTCTGGTTCTTGTCATCTCTAGTTCCACTGGCACTTGTCTGGTTCTTTTCATCTCTAGTTCCACTGTCACTTGTCTGGTTCTTGTCATCTCTTGTTCCACTGGCACTTGTCTGGTTCTTGTCATCTCTAGTTCCACTGTCACTTGTCTGGTTCTTGTCATCTCTTGTTCCACTGGCACTTGTCTGGTTCTTGTCATCTCTAGTTCCACTGGCACTTGTCTGGTTCTTGTCATCTCTAGTTCCACTGGCACTTGTCTGGTTCTTGTCATCTCTTGTTCCACTGGCACTTGTCTGGTTCTTGTCATCTCTAGTCCCACTGTCACTTGTCTGGTTCTTGTCATCTCTTGTTCCACTGGCACTTGTCTGGTTCTTGTCATCTCTAGTTCCACTGGCACTTGTCTGGTTCTTGTCATCTCTAGTTCCACTGGCACTTGTCTGGTTCTTGTCATCTCTTGTTCCACTGGCACTTGTCTGGTTCTTGTCATCTCTAGTTCCACTGGCACTTGTCTGGTTCTTGTCATCTCTTGTTCCACTGGCACTTGTCTGGTTCTTGTCATCTCTTGTTCCACTGGCACTTGTCTGGTTCTTGTCATCAGTTCCCCACATTAGTGATCTTGTCATACCACTTCTATTCTACACAAGCAGCCGTTGATTAAAGTCTGTAGCTTTTTGGCTATTGATATTGTTGTCCTTCATGTTTCCTAGCCGTGCAATAGAACTGACCTGCCACTAGAATTGAAATTTAATAAGCAGAATAGCCCAGGCAAAAAGTAATGTTACAGAAAATGAAAGAAATTTATGCAGCAAATATCTGTCAACTGAAATAAGAAAGTTATTCAGTGTTACCTAGAACCAATTCTGTCATATGGAAGACAATCACGGACGTGCAGAATACAAACAAGAGAATTCCAAGAACCACTATTATTGTGTTTTACCTAAGAATGTTAAGTATATCATGGACATCTAGATAAGAGTAAAGAAGATTTACTGACAGACCCCAGAGCGCGAGGACAGTTCATTACAGATATTAGAAATCAGCAGTCCATTTTCTTTGTGTATATTATGACAAGAGGAAAGCTTGGATGTATTATGACAAGAGGAAAGCTTGGATGTATTATGACAAGAGGAAAGCTTGGATGTATTATGACAAGAGGAAAGCTTGGATGTATTGTGACAAGAGGAAAGCTTGGATGTATTATGACAAGAAGAAAGCTTGGATGTATTATGACAAGAGGAAAGCTTGGATGTATTGTGACAAGAGGAAAGCTTGGATGTATTATGACAAGAGGAAAGCTTGGATGTATTGTGACAAGAGGAAAGCTTGGATGTATTGTGACAAGAGGAAAGCTTGGATGTATTATGACAAGAGGAAAGCTTGGATGTATTGTGACAAGACAAAAGCTTGGATGTATTGTGACAAGAGGACAGCTTGGATGTATTGTGACAAGAGGACAGCTTGGATGTATTGTGACAAGAGGACAGCTTGGATGTATTATGACAAGAGGAAAGCTTAGATGTATTGTGACAAGAGGAAAGCTTGGATGTATTGTTACAAGAGGAAAGCTTGGATGTATTATGACACGAGGAAAGCTTGGATGTATTGTGACAAGAGGAAAGCTTGGATGTATTGTGACAAGACGAAAGCTTGGATGTATTGTGACAAGAGGACAGTTTGGATGTATTGTGACAAGAGGAAAGCTTGGATGAATTGTGACAAGAGGAAAGCTTGGATGTATTGTGACAAGACGAAAGCTTGGATGTATTGTGACAAGACGAAAGCTTGGATGTATTGTGACAAGAGGACAGCTTGGATGTATTGTGACAAGAGGAAAGCTTGGATGAATTGTGACAAGAGAAAAGCTTGGATGTATTATGACAAGAGGAAAGCTTGGATGAATTGTTACAAGAGGAAAGCTTGGATGTATTATGACAATAGTGTCACGTAGACAGATAATTTATTTTACCATCTTGTCCATAATTTGATTACTCTTTTAATGCCATGGTTTCCTTGACATTTTGTATTTCTTTTCTACCTTCGTGGCCCCATTTTTTCACCTTCTCAAACCCCACCCGAAGTTTGTTTACGCTCTGGTTGGCCTTCAGAATAAATTCCAGCTGCGGTCAGCGTAGCGGTAACGTAATGTTATCTAAACGCACCTGTGGTTCGTGACCAGAGAAACCTTTGTCTTACTCCAGATTACGTCTTTCGCCGAACATCTGTAGAAATACGCTAGGCCAGGTGTCCGGGGGGAACGTCCTTTGTAATCTATAAGAGTAGATGGGTTTAATAAGCCAACACACTCATGAATATTCCTGGCCAGTAGATGACTATATGAGACTTAGGCAGAGTTAGCACGGCAGTACTAGAATGTGTTTGCCTATGTTCTAGTCATTTTTCGGGGTGAGTTGACATGTCTTATAATATGATATATTCATGTTAGCTTTTTATATATCTAATAGGAAAGTGACGTGAATTCATTTCTGAGGACTTCTCCTAGTAATTTAGTTCAGTGATAATGTAGCGCAGTCTACGGCCTTAGTAAGGGTGCTTAAACTGTTACTTGAGTAACAGTAATAAAAGATGAGCAAGAGGATGGAAGAATGCAAGAGGGGACTGTGTCCGATTTTCAACCCTTGGCAAATTAATTGCTTTCGTATATGTCTATCTAACTATCTACCTAGTCTGATTCTGGTCTTGAGTTTGGGACGCAAAGGAAATGGAAAGGAAAATGGAAAGTAACTGTCTACCCACCTCATCTTGATGAACCTAAAAAAAAAAAAAGAAAAAAAAAAAAAGTCCCTGAGTCATTCAGTTGAACACCGTATGAACATTTTACAAGTTCTCATAACATACCTCTGAATATGTCTCAAATCACTAATTTACAGTACGAAGAATTCGATTTTTTTTTTTTTTTTTTTTTTAAATTTATTTATTTTTTATTTATTTATTTATTTTTCAAATTCATTATTACTATTAAATTTTTTTTTTTTTTTTTTTTTTTTTTAAATAATTATTTTATTTTATTTTAAAAACACTTTAATTATGATGATTATTGCAAATGTAATATTACTTTTATAATGATAAATGCCTTAATTATGCTTATAGTAAATGTGAGGATGAAAGGATATTAGTATACATGATGAGAGAGAGAGGAAGGGCAGAATGTCAGACGGGCCTGCGTGCCCAATTCTTAACCCTTTGAAAATAAAGTTCGTTCGTTCGTTCGTTCGTTCGTTCGTACGGTTTATCATGGGTTAAATGTTAAACTTACAATAACAGATACTAGGCGTAGAATCAGTCCACAGATGCTTATCATGGGTTAAGAATAGGCTAATTAACTGTCATTTTTGTAAGATAATGTCAGGTGTGGATTGTTCACTTAAAACTGAATAGTGAGATGCAGGTAATAATTCTGGATTATAGGAGATAGTCACTTATTCCTTTTTGATATATATTTTTAGTGGCAAGGGAGAATCATTTTATGCTTACTTGTGTGGCTAGGCACTAGTCTATAACTTTCACCGAAAGCAGTCACCAGGCATAGATATAATTATATCTTATGATTCAGCCACAACTGTATTATTATAGCAAGAACATTGCATTTTCTTTGTACTCATTTTGTGGAATATTAATATATTTCCCCAAAGGTACATATGACTTATTTTGTAATGTCAAATTCTGTAATCTGTTTATGTAAATTCACTTAATGTTGTAAGATGAATAGCATAACCATTTAGCTGTATGTTTATTTGGAAGAAGAAAAGTAGATTGTTGCTGTCAGAACGATTACTGACAGGTACATGGGTGTACAAAGATATTAGGCCTATGCGGACACATGCTATAATTGATAGAATGGAAGGAGCGGAGCATGACTAGGTTATAAAACATTATATTGATTTCGTTGTTGCTTGATGTAAAGGGTGTCTCCTTTTGGTCTCAGTTTCAGGGATACCGAATCGCTAGAGCAGACTCCAGTCAGGTGAAGAACATCATGTTCTCTTCGTTCTAGAAAGATTCTGAATACAGCTAGCAGTCACGAGTTGTCAAACCCGTTCCTGAATCAAAACCCCTTTTGTCAACGCCAAGTAAAGCTCACGCAGTGCAACGAGACAATGCTAAATCTGGAATCACCAAATGCAGTAGTAGTTCTCCACTCGCCTATTGGATTACCAGTCAGAGCATTTCGGCTTCCAGAATATCAAAACCGCCCAGCATGTCTATAGCAGAATCTGATATCACCCGACTTTGTGTGCCTAAACGGGGCACTCAGCAAACCACAGCCAAACCAGTTTAAACAGGATTTACAGCCAAGCAAGCAATAGCGCCGGATAAGAGCGCCTGGGACTCCTTGTCCTCAAGTAACTTCGTCTGGTGTATTTCTGGGTTTATGTAGATCTTCGCACGTAAGAGCGGCCAGCAAGAGAAATAAACAGCGTCTTCCAGCCCCTCACGCAATTCGAGGTCACCAACGTTTAGCACCACCAAGGAAAGTTTTGTATTTCACTTCATTCATCTTGAAGGATATTTACTTGTAAGACACTTTTCTGGAGCTAGCGCCTTTGGTCCCACGAAAGAGGACGGACTGTCGCTCAGTTTGTTAATTTGGTAAAACGGAGGTAAAGAGAGTCTTCCAGCCCACCTCGCGCAAGTAGGGAGGAGTCACCAATGATAGCGCCTATACAGTGATTTTATTCAGGTTAATTCCATCACCCATGGAGGATATGTACGAAAAAACCACTTACTGGAGCTATTTCATCTGGTCCCGAAAGCGGACGGACTGACACTCGATTTATTTATCCCTCCGTGTTCTACAGGTTTTATGAGTTTTGGTGGTGTGTGTGTGTGTTTGTGGGTGTGTATTTGCATTATTGATGACTATTGATGATTATTTTGATTATTGATGTAATTTTATGTTGTTGGTGATGAAATGCATTATTTTCATACATGCTTCTTCATTTAATAAAGTTTACACCTTTATTAATGCGCTGTTCATGACCCTTCCATCCATAATTAACTTGTTTTAGCTCTTTACTATAATCTCTATGGTTGATAAGAGAAAAGAGTGAGAGAAGGAGGTGCTTAGACAGTAAAAGTGAGTTGAGGCTTGGAGAGAGAGATCATTTTGGTAAATCTTCTTCCAGGTTGTCTCAAGTCCATCTCCTATTTACACCTTTCTGTGTGTGTAATCTATAACTCTGTCAGTCCACTATCCCTTGTCGATTTCACTACTATTGTCCAACTCGACAAATACTCTACACCCTAACTCAACCACGACAAATAGGAAAGCTTGGATGTATTATGACAAGAGGAAAGCTTAGATGTATTGTGACAAGAGGAAAGCTTGGATGTATTGTGACAAGAGGAAAGCTTGGATGTATTGTGACAAGAGGAAAGCTTGGATGTATTGTGACAAGAGGAAAGCTTAGATGTATTGTGACAAGAGGAAAGCTTGGATGTATTGTGACAAGAGGAAAGCTTGGATGTATTGTGACAAGAGGAAAGCTTGAATGTATTATGACATGAGGAAAGCTTGAATGTATTGTGACAAGAGGAAAGCTTGGATGTATTGTGACAAGAGGAAAGCTTGGATGTATTGTGACAAGAGGAAAGCTTGGATGTATTATGACAAGAGGAAAGCTTGGATGTATTATGACAAGAGGAAAGGTTGGATGTATTATGACAAGAGGAAAGCTTGGATGTATTGTGACAAGAGGAAAGCTTGGATGTATTATGACAAGAGGAATGCCTGGATGTATTATGACAAGAGGAAAGTTTGGATGTATTATGACAAGAGGAAAGTTTGGATGGATTTTACAAGAGGAAAGCTTGGATGTATTTTACAAGAGGAAAGCTTGGATGTATTATGACAAGAGGAAAGCTTGGATGTATTATGACAAGAGGAAAGCTTGGATGTATTATGACAAGAGGAAAGCTTGGATGTATTGTGACAAGAGGAAAGCTTGGATGTATTGTGACAAGAGGAAAGCTTGGATGTATTGTGACAAGAGGAAAGCTTGGATGTATTGTGACAAGAGGAAAGCTTGGATGTATTGTGACATCGGTAAAGATTGAAGGAAAAAGAGATGAAGAAGGTGCTGGACAAGTTAACCAAGTTAACATCATGACACTTGGAACAGAAAGTTGTGGAGAGACATGATTGTCTACCCCAGCTGACGTTATACACGAAGAAGATGATCTACAACTGTACACAATCTTCGTGAACAATTAACGGCAAAATGACACAATCTTCGTGAAGTACCAGCTACTGTGTTACTCAATCTTGATCTTATTATCTTAAGAAATGTATATAAGATGGCATGCAAAAATACAGGTCGTCATGTTAGAGACTTCACTATACGAGGTCAAACATTTTTATGAAGGCGGTAAGCAGTTTCCTCTTTCGCTTCCGTTGCCTTCCCTAACTCAAGAACAGAGTCAGCCACCCATTTACAGCTAGGTAGACTGGAGCTTGACGATGCCAAGTTTCTATCCCGGAACCCAGTAACTTTGTCGTCGAAAAGCCAGCACTCTAATGCTCAGCCAGTCGTATGCTCTTCAAGGTAGCATATATTGTCTTCAAACACAAATATGTGGTGAAACAACTCACAAGACTGTAGTGATGACAAAATGTTGTGGTGAATCAAAATCATAAGACTGTAATGATGACAAATTTTGTAACTTACCATTTTTGAGTCGTATCTTTTTTTTTTTCAAAACTCTTTGACGGTGACCAATTGTGTAGGCAGAACGTCTTCAGTCAGAATTAATTGGAGTAGACTAATGAAGTCTTACAGTAACTCACTGGCTAACTCAATGAAGATGTTTTCGATTGATATGAATACACTTTGATGTGCTTTCCACTCACAGGAATACACTGTTATGTGTTTTCCACCTAATATGAATACTTGCTGATGTGTTTTTCACTCACAGGAATACACCGTGATGTCTTCTCCACTTGTACAATATACGTTACTGTATTATTTTGCTTACAGGAATAAATGTTTATGAGTTTTCTACTTACAGGAATACACCGTGATGTATTTTCTGGTTAAGGGAATACACTGTGGCGTGTTTTCTGGTTAAGGGAATACACTGTGCTGTGTTTTCTGGTTAAGGGAATATACTGTGGTGTGTTTTCTGGTTAAGGGAATACACTGTGGTGTGTTTTCTGCTTAAGGGAATGCTCTGTATTGTGTTCCCTGGTTAAAGGAATACACTGTGGTGTGTTTTGTGGTTAAAGGAATACACTGTGGTGTGTTCTCTGCTTAAAGGAATACATTGTGGTATGTTTCCTGGTTAAGGGAATGCTCTGTATTGTGTTCTCTGGTTAAAGGAATACACTGTGGTGTGTTTTGTGGTTAAAGGAATACACTGTGGTGTGTTCTCTGCTTAAAGGAATACACTGTGGTGTGTTTTCTGGTTAAAGGAATACACTGTGGTGTGTTTTCTACTTATGATAATACACTGTGATGTGTTTTCTACGTATCATAATACACTGTGATGTGTTTTTTACTTATGATAATACACTGTTACGCGTTTTCTACTTATGATAATACACTGTGACGTGTTTTCTACTTATCATAATACACTGTTAAGTGTTTTCTACTTATCATAATACACTGTTACGTGTTTTCTACTTTTCATACTACACTGTGACGTGTTTTCTACTTATAATAATACATTGTGATATGTTTTCTACTTATGATAATACAATGTGATGTGTTTTATACTTATGATGATACACCGTGATGTGTTTTCCACTTACTCGAATACACCGTGATGTGCTTTATACTTATGATAATGCAATGTGATATGTTTTCTACTTATGATAAAAAAAAATGTGACGTGTTTTCTACTTACGAAAAAACACTGTGATGTATTTTCTACTTATGGGAATACACTGCGCTGTATTATATAAGTATACGAATACATCATGATGTGTTTACTCTTGATGTGACTGTGGCGTGATATTTTCACTACTGAGGAAGTAACCCTAATGTGTTTGTTTTTTTAATTTGCACAAAATTTAAAAGTTGACGAACTTTCTACTTACACAAATCAAGCTGGTGTGATGTCCACGTAGAGAACTATACCAATAATATTTTACCCCACACTAGAGAACAACACACGGGAGTGTTGAGCAACACTAAACAACTACGTGCTATGTTATGTCAACTTGTAGAACTTTACGGAGATATATATTACCAACGATTTCCAACTGAGAACTTCTCCTGCAATGTTCATACAATAAACAAGAAAATCCGAACGGATACACATCAATGAGTTAAAACATTTTCGTCAAGATTTACAACCGAAACAACTCAAATTTGTCAGAACCAGGAGAATTTGTGTGCATCTGTCAAGTTCCTGTCACGCGCGCTTTGCTCAGCTGTAGAATCCCGTCTGCTTCGACACCAGCCACTTTCGGAACCCGCCGAGCTATTCAAGCGGGTTAATTAGATAGTGAAATTGCATTAGAATTTTGCTAGAAACCTCACATTGTTCTCATTCATAATCTTCGCAATGTCTAGCCGATAGCAGCTGTATCAAATAGCTTTATCTGGCAATACAACACATTTATTTGCTATTTCATGCCGATGTTGTCTTCAAGATTTTTCGCTTTTACCAAATTAAAAACATAATAAAGTGGACTATATTGGTGTCGCTTGAGGAAGTCATGTCGTCACATACTGCATTGCTGAGTCGACGGAAATCTGCTGTGGGTTATCCCTCCACTACGCCATAGTAGCCATGAAACCATGAAGGTTGGTTAGGAGCACCTGAAGCGTACATGCTAACGGAAATATAGTGAAGCTGCGACAGAACCAACAAGCTGGTAGTGGATTATTTATCATAATAAAATTAAGAGAGAATAAACGGACATATTTAAATGCGTTTACCATGACACGAACGGACATAAAACTAGACGTAAAATGATAACACTGAATGCTGGTGTGATGGCGATAAACAAAGACAACCTGGTAGAGCACAGTGAGCGATATAAGAAGAAAATAGACATCAAATATGGAATCCAAACACCAGACAGAAGGAAAATAACACAACATACGATACACCCTTCATATTTGGCTGATAGAGGGCGCTATTATTGTCACAACGGTGACTGCTTTGATTCCGTGACTGTTTATTTTTAATACAGTTTTTAATAATCAAAGACGATTAATGTAAAAATTATTTGAGTTATATTTTTTAACTGTATTAGAAAACTAACAATTGAAAACTTTTTATGTTTTAAAATAACAAATGAAAAAAGCAGTAGCAAATAAATGTAATTCAGGGCCGGATTAAGCTAGTACGGGGCCTGTAGCATATGTTAAGAAAGAGGCCCTATATTTTAAAAAAAAAACAATAAAACAACACAAATATATTTGAACACATACATTTTTAATTTGCATAGTAATTATCATTATCAAAAGTAACAACACAGTCAACATTATTGTTTAAATATTAATGTTTCTACATTTAGCATGAGCAAATTTGTTGATGATATAGGATGTATCAATTTCACGCAGAAGTTTATGTTCAATGCTCATTAGTGTGAGATTGTTTAATCTCTTTTGACCCATGGTGCTCCTTAGTTCATTTTTAATAAGTTTCAGTTTTGAAAATGATCGTTCTCCACTGCAGTTGGTTACCATTAGTGACAAATAGATGCGCAAGGCGATTTCTACATTTGGAAAACAAGACTCCAAAGAATTGTCAATTATCAAACGGTAAAACTGTAACTCTACAAGGTCTAGAGTAGTGCCAATGTGAGAAGCAAGATCAGTTTTCAACAGTTCTGTAAACTGCACAAGTTCTTCACAAAGACTTTCTTCCAGATTTTCCGGATATGATTTAATAAGATTCGATGATCTCGTTACCACCTCTTCAGGTGTAAACGACTGTAACTGACGAAGGAATCCAAATACATCATTCAACTTTTGATAAGCTTTCTGGGGTTTTGACAAGGCAGAGAGCAAGCTATCAATAAGGACAAGAAATGTTCGGCTTTTAAACTGCTGAGAAGGCGTTTGAGATTCAACAAGTGGATCAAGTGTGCTGGAACCACTGAAATCATCATACTCTCGATTTCGTTTGTGTTTTCTTCGAATTTGTTCTTGATAATGTTCACACTCAGTCAGATCCTTGGCCTTTTGCTCTATGTCTGCATAAGTAGACCGCATAGCTTGAATATACCCCCGCAGGGATTCATAGAGTGCACAAGCTGTATTCAAATCTTGGTCAGAAGATTGCAAAGAAGCACTGGTCATTTGAAAACGCTGTAATACTTGATCCCACAGTGTGGTGAAAAATTCTAATCCACATATATAAATTAGAAAATAAATGTAAAGCCTAACGAAGTAATTCAATAGAAAGAAAGAAGAATGGTGGAAGACCAGTGCGGTCACAATAGCGTACGCCTGTGTTGTAGAACGCCATAATGGCTGAACCAGAGATCCCCTTTTTCTACTTCGTCTGCATAACTGTAACGCTTCCACGTACGATAGTAAAAGCCTACAGCATCATACACAAGTTTCTAAAAATAAAACTGGTACTGTGTTTCTTAGAAAACCTTGAGATACGCACACTGCATAATGACCTAGATATAATACTACATTAATGTCATTATACACACTACGTTAACCTAAAAGACAGACGGGCTTAGAAGAGAGAGAGAGAGAGATGCACGGAGGAACGCATGCAATTGTACCACGTCGTCTCGCGATTAAAAATTGAACGCCAATCACACGCGAAAGGCATGAAGACCTGATTTTTTCAAATAAACAGTAAATAAAAAAACACTAACGATACGAGGTTAGGTTTTGAAAACAGGTTTAAAATCTTATTAGGAAACCTGACATTCTACTGATTTATGTCTAAGCTCCTGACATTAGTCTGACAGTACAGAAGACATCCCTTGGTATAGAAGTGAACGGGTGGTAAAAACAAATACACGACTATCCTAGAATAATACATATTTTGAACGAAGCCACTTAGCCTCATTAAACTTATATATTTGTGTGCCTTAGGACTTGCTGACAAAGAATATGTTATGTGTTATGCAAATAGTCTAGTAATTAACAAATTATAGCCAAAATACTATGGTGGGGTTGTCTGACAGCACAAGATCATATTTGCTCATAATGGCATGTTTGAAAAACACTGCTTTAGGGGAAATGAGGCCAACAAGTTAGATACGATTTGATTGGCTGTAGTAATATGTAAGGCGAAACCTTATTAGTCGAACTGCAAATACTAATATTGTTGTTAATGGCTACGTGTAGGATGGGTTAAATTTTTTCAAAGGCTCTTGTAAACATGGTCTCATTGGTTAGAACGTTCGATATAGTCAAATAGAAGCGTCAGTTCAGGGCCAGTTTTGAAAATAAATTTTGTGAGAAGCAAGTGCGTTGAGATCAAGCTAATATTTTTCTAATAAAAGCCTGGGATAAGGCAGATCAAAATTGTGCCAGAATTCATCGCCAGTCAACGTTACCTGTGTATATTTCCTTGAATTGTGGTAAGCTAGACATATTTCCTATATATATATATATATATATAATGAAAATTGAATATGAAATGATAAATTGTATCTGTATTGTATGTGTGTTGTTCAGTAGCAAACAGAAGGCAAAGCCTAGATATTGCTCCACCATGTAAAAGCTTGTCAGAGAGGAGTATAACTGCATAGGCATATATGGGATTGCCAAATAGTACCATGACACCTATCCTATTGTATAGAAGGAATTAACGCTGGAATTGCAGAGGCGTTGTAACCATTAGGGAGAGGAATACTGGTGTATATTGTCACATGAGAAGCTAGCAGTTGGCCTACAGCGCTGAACTCTGTGTTTGTAATGTCCTGTACTTCAGTGTGGAAATAGATTATATATATTAGTTATGACGAAGGAGGTACAACCTTCTTATTTCAGGGACCGTGGTACTGAAGTATTAGAGCAGCACCTGGTCTGAGTTTTGCTGGATTCAGAGGGCTGACAGCAGACTCCTTGTCCAAGATATCGACCAGTGGTGTATTTCAAGATAACTGAGAAGCAAGCGAGCAGAGGAGACAGTTTTCCTGCCGCCGACATATGAGTTAAGACTTTGTCAGCCAGAGCAGCTCACCCTTGTTGTAGTGGTTTTTGATGGTATTGTATGGTTGTTATGTTACCTAGTGTACTGTATGAGGTCAGTTGTGAAGGCTCCTGAGATAAAAGTTTATGTGAATTACAGAAGGCCCTTCTTACTACCACTAACGACCTCAAACAGACCTATTCTACTATCATGAATGTAGCTACGTTAAAAAGTCTAGGGTACTGAAATGTGATGTGTAGTTAATATAATATACTGACACACACATGTAATTAATAAGTCTAATAATATTAATAAACTCTATAACACACTGAACTAACTCTGGTTGTTTTAGTTTAAATTTTAACAATTTTTTAAATTTATTAGTTCTGAACCAAGTTTTAGTTTGGTCAGAACATATGAAATGATATGGATTTATCAATGAAATGCATAAATATATGGCATAATCAAATGTAATTTGTGTACATAGATGTATTATAAGAATGGTTAATATTACTATTATCTATACTGTCTTTGGGAGAACTAGTACTGGATGTTACGTTGGGGTGGCGTCATCACGCCCAATCTGTGACTACCAAAATCATTGTCCATTGACTTATGGAATGAGGTAAATGTTTTATTTCTCAATAGTTATGTCTTTATTTGATGGTAGAATAGTTGTGAATCTCCAGCAGGCCAGAATTTCACTTATCTCGCCTGTGACGATCTGATACAGGATTCTTGTGGCCCACTCCTCTCCGTAGCTGGAGTACAATGTTAGGCTGCACAGACACAAATGTTAGGCGGCACACACATCTGCTTGTGTACTCTTACATAAGCATTTGGCACCTCTTTAGTGCCAAAACAGAAACTCACAATTCTGAAACAAAATTTGTGCCATGTGTCAGTACTCTATCCACTGCGCCACTCTTATATACAACACAACACAACAACATTACACAGACTGGGTCAGATCTCTCTGACCAACATAGCACATCTTACCCAGTTATTTTCACATAGTACCAGTTCCCCAAGACTGCATTGCATCTGAGATATGTTCAATAGTTTCCTCTTTTATTCAATACGATAGGTGATATGTTCCCACTGATCTCAATAATTGATCCGCCTTCCATAGTCTTCGTTAGGTGCCCATATATTTTTTGTTTGTCTCTAGACCCTGAACTGCGGCTGGGGACCTAGAGCGAGCACTTACTTGTCGTAATCATTTTTCATGATATGGCAGTATCAATCAATCAAAATATTAAAATAAACAAGATAAATGCTTTCATTCTTACCAGAATTCAGAATTGAGAACACAGTTAATACTAGCAAAACTCAGCTGAGCTGCTGGCTAGAGTATGGCGTCCCACTAAATTTTATGTATTCTTCCTTGGAAAACACCACTAGCAGTTAATGACTGTGTTACTGGACAGACTTATATAAAATGGCAAAAATGTGTGTCTCTATCCCGCTAATATAAAATGCGTTGGCCAATCAGATCAGAAGACTAAGCTTTTCAATTCAAAATTTGAAAATAAAGTCAAAATTACATCTTAATTTCTCAAATGTACGTCGGTCACATTTTATCTTTTCCCAAAAAAGTCAAAAGTACATCTCAATTTTTAAAATGTACGTCGGTCACATTTTATCTTTTTCCCACAATTTCACTTTTTTTTTTGGACTAACACATGTAAAAATTGCACGAACCTGCTTCCTAAGTTATTTTTAGCCACAATCTCCCGACTTGCCCCGCTAGTTTATTACAGTTTGAAGTTTGCATTTTCTTGTCTCAAGGACGCAAAATTGAGACTTTAGTGAAAGTATGCACAACAATACTGTTCGCTAGTCTGATAGGAACAATACGGTCTTTCGTCAATATCTTCCGTGTTATCTGTCCGTCTGTATAATTAAAAGTATATTATTTCTCTGCTTAAGATGGGCTATCAAACTAGCTAGGTTTTATTTTCATAACTTTATTATTAAGCAAAAACCTACTTTTCTCAAGGTTAGTTTTTGAAATCAGTTTTTGAACATTCGTTCACGCGGTTGCCGATATATTCAAACTATAACGTCAAAGTACCGTAAATCGTCAAAGAAACGTCTGTCTCTGACAAGAGCTAAAGTCGTTATTCTATCAATTCATTACATTGTGTCAACTAGTGGCGTGATTTTTTTCTTTTAAACTACAAATTGCGTCTTTTTGCCTTTCTAGATTCAAACACGTGTTTAGACCGTCATAATGATTTTTATCTCCGTTTACCTCCCGTCTAAAAGGGTATCGTTTCGTCTGCATGTTTAACTATTTAGTTTCAATGGCGGTAGGAAATGCTGGCATAGGCGAGCATGTCTCCTAGTATCTTACGCATTATTTTATCCCTACATGTTATCTTTATAATTGGAGATATTTTAACGTTGTATCACGGTAAATTCATCACACATCTCCCCACTTGAGAACATGCACTACTGCAAGTTCCAAAACCAGTGATACACATAGATAAAATTACTCTTACGCCTGCCAACTACTCTAATTTTGATCACAGGGGTGCCGACTGAGGAAATCTGCACCGACATTCAATGACCCCGGCATATATTCGATAATAAACTGATAAGGTTGTAACAATAAAGACCATCTTAACAATCTTGCATTTTCATGCTTGGCATGAGATAAGAACACTAGGGGCTGATGATCCGTCTGGACCACAAAAGTCCTACCATACAGATAGATTTGAAACTTTTTTATTGCCCAGATTAACGCTAAACATTCTTTTTCGCTTGTGGAATATCCTTGCTCCGCTTTATTCAACTTGCGGCTTGCATAAGCGACTGGGTTCAGTTCCCCATTGGGTGAAGATGACCTTTGCAACAGAGCCGTCCCCAGGCCTACATTACTTGCATCTGTTCTCACCACAAAGTCCTGTGTCAAATCAGGCAATTTGAGAATAGGCTTGCTAGTGAGTTTTTCCTTTAACTCTTGGAAAGCCACTTCACATTGCGCAGACCAAACAATTTTATCTGGATTTCTCTTGCGAGTCAGATCAGTCAGAGGAGCACATATAGAGTTAAAATTTTTGATATATTTTTGGTAAAACCCACATAACGACACGAATGATCGCACGTCTTTTTTGTTTGTGGTCTAGGTGCTCTCTGCAGTTTTTCCAAGTTCTTGGGGTCAGGGGTCATGTTACCCTGATATACAGTGTGTCCCAAGAATTCCAACTCTTTGCATCCAATACAACATTTTGTTGGTCTAGCAGTTAAGTTCGCCTCCCTAAGCCTATCAAATAACATTTTCAGAGAGTTAATGTGTTCTTCAAATGTCTCTGTGGCGACGAGAATATCATCCATGAAATTCGTGATACATGGATTATTCAGGGGATCCAACAATTTGCGCATCATCCTTGAAAATACACTCGGAGCATTTTTCAATCCGAATGGTAGCATGTTGAATTCATAATGTCCTTCCGAGGTGCTAAAAGCTAAATAAGGTCTAACTTCAGGCTTCACTGGAATCTGGTAATAGCCTTTACTAAGATCCACCTTCGAAAAGTATTTTGCCTTGTTCAATCTGGCAAATAACTGTTTTGTGTCTGGTAATGGATCCACTTGTCCTTCTGTGACAGCATTCAGTTTCCTGTAATCTATGCACAGTCTATGTTCCCCAGACGGTTTCCTCAACAAAACTACACTGGAGCTAAAAGAAGATTCACTGTGTGAAATAATCCCCTCCTTCAACAAATAATCTATTTCTTCTTTCAATGCCTTCTCCTTCGCGAACGGAATAGAATAGGCTCTCATACAGATTGGGTTTGATTCTTCCAGCTTCCTGTCATACTGTAGCAAATTTGTATGTCCTGGTTTATCTGTTAATAGATCTGTATGTTCCTCCAGAACCTGTTGAACTCTCTCCCTCTGATATTTAGTCAGGTGCTTACTGACTTTTACTTGTGCGGCTGTCTCACAGGGATGTAATGGGTATTCATGTGAGGTGAGTGGTTCCTTTTTCATTTTAGTGGCGATAGCCAAGGTCAGTAAGGGGGTGCTTTCCTGGAGTGGTCTGTCCAGATACTTCTTTAAAAGGTTTACATGATATACCTTCTCCTTCCCCTTTTTGTCAATTTTATAGTTTGTTCTAGACACCTTCTCTAGAACCGCATATGGACCTTGCCATCCAATTTGTAATTTATTCTGGCTGCTGGGTAGTAGAAGAAGCACCTTCTCTCCCACAGCTAGTTCTCTGTCCTTGGCTTTCCTATTAAAATATGCTGCATGTTTCTTCCTGGCTTGTCTCAAATTATCATTTGCCAGTTTCCATCCAGCTTTCAGACGAGTGGCCAGTTCGTTCACATATTAATACGATGAGGTAACAGTCTCTTCTGCTTTCTCATCCGTCCAGGTCCTTAATAAGGCTTCTAATTGACCTTTTATTGGCCTCCCAAATAGCAAAGTTGCGGGAGCCATCCCGGTTGAACTATGTGGTACCTCCCGATACGCAAACAACGCGGCGGGCAGAAATTGATCCCACATATCCGGTTTTTCGTGTGCCAGCTTCCTCAGGATAGAAATGAGAGTCCCATTGAACCTCTCTACCTGGCCGTTCCCTTGTGGATGGTGTGGTGAAGTGGGATGTTATAAATACTTATAGGGAACTTAGTGTACTGACTGAGATCAGCTGTGAAGGTATCTATATCTATTAAGAGTAGTGTATTATAGATAACCTTACTTGCTACCACATATCTATATATCTCAGTCAGAATTATTCTGGAATAGTGTGATGCTACGTTATGTGTCTAGGGTATGTGTATGGTGAATTGTAAGTCACAACAACAGACAGATAAACAATTTAATTTAATCCACTACTCTTAACAACACTGTGACACTCACATACATATAACACTCTATGAGAATATCTTAAAGAAGTCACTGATAACTTTCAAATAACAATATGTATTCATTACTGGCATGAATGAATATGTGTCCTGATTCAACTACAAGGGAACCAGGAATCACAATCAATTTAAATTACAAGTTATGTACAGAATGTATTTAATATGAATATTGTAGTGACATATATTATTACAAATGTTCTATGTGTGTCAGTTGTGTAGTAGTAAAATGAGGTAATACTGGTTTTGTTTTGTTCAAGCTCTGTTGGTATTTGTCATCATGACTTCAATAGTTTGTCTTTAGGGACCAGTATTGGAGATGTTCACAGTTCCTGATTTTAAGACAAGTAAATTCCCCTCTGAATAGTATTTTTATAAAGTTATTTCAAGATGAGGGGACATAATGTTGAGCTCAGCTGGCCAACTCTGCTTATCTTGAGTGATGGCGGCAGGAAAGGACTCCTCTGCTCGAATTCTCCTCTGGGCTCAGGAGACACCTCACTGATAGCTAAAAAGACCAAGGAGTATGCTGTCCGACTCTGGATTCAGCAAATCTCTGACCAGGTGCTGCTCAGTACCATCAAGACCACTGTCCCTGAAATCAAGAAGGATGTACCTTCTACTTCATAACTAATTTATATTCTCTTTTACACTGATCACAATACAGCACAAACATTGCGTTCAGAGCGTTAGGCCAACAGTCAGCTTCATCTGAAATACTTTATACCAGTATTACCCTCCTTAATGGTTACTACGCCTCTGCACTTCCAGCATTATTTCTTTCTAGTCAATCATCCAGGTGTCAGTGTACTGTTTGGCCATTCCATGCCGTTTTACTTCTCTCCGACACCCTCTGTTCAGGCTGGAGCATTATAGGCTTTACCTCACGTTTGCCACTGAACTACACATATATATACAGGCATAAATCAACAATTCACATTCAATTTTCATTAAAAGATATTGAATGGTTCAAGCTTACCACAATTCATACGAATAACACAGATACGTTGATTAGCAATGAATTCTGGCACAAACTGGCACAAATTTCCATCTGCTTATGTTCCAGGCTTTTATTTAGCAAAATATATGCTGGCTTCAACGCACTGATGCTTTATCAAGCTATTTAAACAAGTGGTCTCGAACTAACGCTCCCAAGTGTGTATATCAGCGAGACTGGCCAATGAGCCACGTTTCGACAAGTGTTTGAAAAAATGTTACCTTTCCCCGTCTCCCCTAACAACCAAGATAGTATTTATAGCCCGACCAATCGTGGTTAGGCTTTCATTTGTTGCGCTCCAATCAATTTGGAGTTTACATGGTAGGCTATTCCTGTAACGTAAATTTTTTTCAAACACGTTAAAAAAAAATCTTATGAGCAGAAATGATTTTATGCTGTCAGGCACCCCCAATATTTTATTTTGGGTATAATTTATTAATTCCTGGACTATTTGCGTAACGTTTTACATATTATTTGTCAGCAAGCCCTAAGGAACCCAAAAATACTAATTTAAAGGAGCTACGTGGCTGCGTTCAAAATATGCAATTTCTTCTACCTCCTGTTTCGAAGATGTGCTGTCAGGGTACTGTTATGTTTTCAACCGTAAACCCATCTAATGTTATCTTTTCTAATAAGAGTTTGTTATGATTTATAAACCTAACTCTGGGAAAGGGTAGTGTATTTTATCACTGTCCGTCTGAAAAAAAATTAGTGCATGTAGACTTACACGCGTGATGGCAGCATTTGTGTATCGCGCGAAGCGTGTTTAGTGTTCGGCTTTCTGCCTCTCCCTTCTCGCTATCCTTTAGTCCATCTGTTCGTTCGTTTTGGTAACGCAGTATAATTAATGTTAGGATTAATTTAGGTCATTACGCAGTCTGCCTCAATGTTTTTCCAAGAAATACAGCACACGTTTCATTGAAGAAAGCGGGTATAATACAGTAAGCTTTTACTATCAACGTGAAAGCGTTACAATTTGCAGACGAAGCAGAAAACAAGGGGGATTTCGAGTACATTCTTTGTGACAGCACTGTCATTTTACCATTGCTCTTCTCTTTATTAATTTTATTTGTTAGGCTTCATATTTACCTAATAATTTATATATGTGGATTAGAATATTTCATGACACCTCCCCTCTTAAAACAGACATTATATGTCAGTCCTTTATTCTATATACACATAGAGAAATTTATTATTATTTCTGGGGTTTACGGTGATTCTCATCACACGGATGGCGGCTTAAAAAATCCGCTCCCAGATTGGTTTTTCCAGATATATATTCAATGCTAAAATTATATGGAGCCAGAAGCAAAGACCATCGGAGTAACCTAGAGTTCTCATGCTTAGCCTGTGCTAAAAACGATAAAGGTTTGTGGTCAGTTGGCAACTTAAATGCCTTCCCATATAGATAAGTATTGAATTTCTTTATTGCCCATATTACTGCAAGACATTCTTTTTCGCTAGTTGAGTAGTTGATTTCAGCTTTATTCAACTTTCTGCTAGCATATGCCACTGGGCTTAATTCCCCATCCAATGCATCTGATTTCTGTAGTAAAGTTGCACCTAACCCAATATTACTTGCATCCGTCCTTACTATGAATTCTTGACTTAAGTCAGGTAATTTCAAAATGGGTTTACTTGTGAGCTTTTCCTTCAATTCTTGGTAAGTCATTTCACATTGTGGTGTCCATGTAATGCGATCTGGAAGTCCTTTACGTGTCAATTCAGTTAACGGTGCACATATGGAATTAAAGTTTTTGATATACTTCTGGTAGAAACCACATAATGAGACAAAGGATCTCACGTCCTTCTTGGTTTATGGTCTCGGGGCTTTCTGTAGTTTCTCTAAATTCTTTGGGTCAGGGGTCATGTTTCCCTGATAAACTGTGTGTCCCAAAAATTCCAATTCTTTACATCCAACGCAACATTTGGTTGGTCGGGCTGTTAAATTTGCCTCCCTAAGTCGATCAAACAGCATGTTCAGAGAGTCAATGTGTTCCTCAAATGTTTCTGTTGCTATAAGGATATCATCCATAAAATTTGTTATACAGGGATTATTCAGAGGATCCAATAATTTTCTCATCATTCTAGAGAAGACACTAGGCGCATTCTTCAATCCAAATGGCAATCTATTAAACTCATAGTGTCCTTCTGAGGTACTAAAAGCTAGGTATGGTCTAACCTCAGGCTTTACTGGAATCTGATAGTATCCTTTACTCAGATCCACTTTTGAGAAATATTTAGCTTTATTTAGTCTGGCAAACAGCTGATTTGTATCCGGCAATGGATCCACCTGTCCTTCTGTAATAGCATTCAGTCTCCTGTAATCTATACAGAGTCTATGTTCTCCAGAGGGCTTCCTTAAGAGTACAACACCGGAACTATACGAAGACTCACTGTGCGAAATAATTCCTTCCTTCAATAGATAGTCTATCTCTTCCTTCAAAGCTTTTTCCTTAGCAAACGGAATCGAATATGGTTTCATACAGACAGGTGTGGAGTCTATGAGTTTCATATCATATTCCAATAGGTTTGTATGCCCTGGTCGGTCTGTTAACACCTCTGCATGATTATTTAGAACCTGTTGCACTCTCTCTTTCTGAGTTTTCGTTAAATGTGTACTGATTTTCACCTGTGCTGCTGTCTCACAGGGGTGTAATGGATATTCAAATGATGAAAGTGGTTCCTTTTTCATCTCCATGGCGATGGACAAGGTCAACAAGTGTGTCTCTTCCTGATGTTCTCTTTCCAAATATTTCTTCAGGAGATTCACATGATAGATTTTTTCTTTCCCCTTCTTATCTATCTTATAATTTGTTCTAGACACCTTCTCTAGAACTGTATATGGACCCTGCCATCCAATTTGTAACTTATTCTGACTCCCGGGCAAAAGAAGCAGTACTTTCTCTCCCACAGCCAAATTTCTGTCTTTCGCCTTCCTGTTATAATAGGCAGCATGTTTCTTCCTGGCTTGTTTCAAATTTTCATTGGCAAGTTTCCAGCCAGTTTTTAACCGAGTGGTCAGCTCATTCACATATTGGTATGAAGATGTAATGTTTTCCTCTGCCTTTTCATCAGTCCACGTTCTTAACAAAGCTACATATGGACCTTTAATTGTGTGGACCTATTTGTCCATGCACCGGTATGGTCTCTTCCACTCGAAGCTTTATAGTGATGATTTTTCCTCCCAGAATTATCATTCACAAAACGACCGCTACCAATTTTTTGGGGCTTTCTCCCCACTTAAAATTCTTGATGAGAGATTTCCTCTCTACATCCTCTTCCTCCAGTTTGTTTAAGTCCGATTGAGGGATTTTCGGCTTATCCTGGGGTAAGACATCTTTTTGCACTCTCCGCATAGTGGCCATTGTAAAACAGTTAAGTGAAGCTTGTCCGTGAAAAGGGGCTTCCCATTCCATTTGGTCCACTTTATCAAATCTATTTTTCTTTTTATTATCAGGCCTAATTTTGCCCCGTGGCGTGTCCAGGTCCTGATCCATGTTCCCACTTGTGGGTGTTCCCTCATGTGCTATGCTACACCTTTCTACAAAATTCTCAATGTCCCATCTTGCTTTGGGCCAATAATAATTGTGAGCCACCTTTTGAATGATGGTACCTATCTTCTCATGGTCCCCATCTGGTTTCACATGTAGGCTCCTTATTAATTCTGTCCTATATCTTTTTGGAAGAACCAGCTGTCCGTGACCATGGATCTAGCTCCAGTCTTCCTATACATCAACTTGTTTTTCATGTAAAAATCTCCCTTGCCTGGAGTTGTATGACAAGTTGACAATTTTCTGAAACAAGGCTTGAGTGTTTTATCCCCAGCCTGTGCCTTCCTCATCTCTTCTGGAGTGGTATCTAACATAATATCCTCCTCCTGTCTTGAGGTCGACCTGACCTGAAGGGTTGCCATATACACAGGTTTCCTTCTGCAACGGTCAGTGTCATGATTGTCCATCTTACAATTCTTACACCACCTTTTTCCTTGGTTGAAAGATTTTCTTTCATCATATTTCCTTTCATCGAATTGTGGGAATTTATTTTTATTTTCATACCGTGGCCTATCAAATTGGTGCTTACCTTTATTTTGATCCCTAGGATCAAATTTATTAAAGTTCTGTGGTGCCCTAAAGTTATCCACCTGTTTCTTTTTATTACCTGTTACCTCTGCTTGAGCTGCTTGATACCTTTCAGCAACATTTAGCAACTCACCCAGCCTCTCTGCACCTTGTTCCATGAGAAACTTTCTCAGGTCTGGAGCCATGGACTCTCTTAGTTGCTCTATAAGGACCATTTCCTTAAGATCTTGGGTTTTCCCCAGAGAAGTCCATTTCTCCAAGTATGTCTCTATTCGTGCAGAGAACTGGTGATAGGTTTCACCTGACAGTAGTTTAGCATTCCTAAATTTTTTCCTATAAAATTCTGCATTCTTTTCATACCTTAACAAAAGAGCCTGCTTTAGCATGTCATAATTTTCCTGATCACCTCTGCTCATTTCTGCAAAAACTTCATAAGCTGCCCCACGAAGTCCCTGAGATAACTTTAAGCTCCACCTTTCTCTCTCTAACCCATACGTGGTAGCTAATAGTTCATACCTATTTATATAGCTCTCAATATCATCGTCTTTCTCAACAAAATGATCTAAATGAAAATTCATAGCTGAGGTTGAGGCTCCTTGAGTAACCGTAGCATCAGAGGCAAAGGGACTGGCACCATTTTCAGGAGCATGGCCTTGAAACTCAAACTCCCTTAGTCGTAACTCATGTTCCCTTTGTAATCTTTTATCTTCTGCTTCCCTTTCTGCAGCTAATTTCCTCTCTTCCCTTTCTGCAGCTAATTTCTTCTCTTCCCTTTCTGCAGCTAATTTCTTCTCTTCCCTTTCTGCATCCAATTTCTTCTCTTCTGCTTCCAATTTCTTAGCCTCTTTGTCAGCCTCAATCTGCAACCTCTTAGTCTCAGCCTCAGCTTCAAATTGTAACTTCTTAATCCCTCAGCCTCTAACTTTCTTTCGGCCTCTTTTCTAATCTTCTTTCTTCGCGTTCAATAAATTTGTCACATTCCGTTGTGACATAGGCAACCATAACTTGCCCATCTAATCCTAACTCTTTTGCAGTCTGAACCGCAGCAGATCGAAATTTGGCCAGGTCCGCCATTGTCTATCAGGTAAATTTATACAATGTCTAACCAACAATTCAATCTCTAATGGACAACACAGGCACCGTGAGCTCAACCTTATTTAATTCCACCCAAGGATACCTTTTAATTCTTATATTCCCTGAAGTGAATTACCCCCAATATTTTTAATAGTTAAAGATTCAAAATCCCAAGAGCGAGACCCCAATATATGTGGTGAAGTGGGATGTTATAAATATTTATAGGGAACTTAGTGTACTGACTGAGATCAGCTGTGAAGGTATCTATATCTATTAAGAGTAGTGTATTATAGATAACCTTACTTGCTACCACATATCTATATATCTCAGTCAGAATTATTCTGGAATAGTGTGATGCTACGTTATGTGTCTAGGGTATGTGTATGGTGAAGTGTAAGTCACAACAACAGACAGATAAACAATTTAATTTAATCCACTACTCTTAACAACACTGTGACACTCACATACATATAACACTCTATGAGAATATCTTAAAGAAGTCACTGATAACTTTCAAATAACAATATGTATTCATTACTGGCATGAATGAATATGTGTCCTGATTCAACTACAAGGGAACCAGGAATCACAATCAATTTAAATTACAAGTTATGTACAGAATGTATTTAATATGAATATTGTAGTGACATATATTATTACAAATGTTCTATGTGTGTCAGTTGTGTAGTAGTAAAATGAGGTAATACTGGTTTTGTTTTGTTCAAGCTCTGTTGGTATTTGTCATCATGACTTCAATAGTTTGTCTTTTGGGACTAGTATTGGAGATGTTCTCAGTTCCTGATATTAAGACAATTAAATTCCCCTCTGAATGTTATTTTTATAAAGTCATTTCAAGATGAGGGGACATAATGTTGAGCTCAGCTGGCCAACTCTGCTTATCTTGCGTGATGGCGGCAGGAAAGGACTCCTCTGCTCGAATTCTCCCCTGGGCTCTGGAGACACCTCACTGATAGCTAAAAAGACCAAGGAGTATGCTGTCCGACTCTGGATTCAGCAAATCTCTGACCAGGTGCTGCTCAGTACCATCAAGACCACTGTCCCTGAAATCAAGAAGGATGTACCTTCTACTTCATAACTAATTTATATTCTCTTTTACACTGATCACAATACAGCACAAACATTGCGTTCAGAGCGTTAGGCCAACTGTCAGCTTCATTTGAAATACTTTATTCCAGTATTACCCTCCTTAATGGTTACTACGCCTCTGCAATTCCAGCATTATTTCTTTCTAGTCAATCATCTAGGTGTCAGTGTACTATTTGGCCATTCCATGCCGTTTTACTTCTCTCCGACACCCTCTGTTCAGGCTGGAGCATTATAGGCTTTACCTCACGTTTGCCACTGAACTACACATATATATACAGGCATAAATCAACAATTCACATTCAATTTTCATTAAAAGATATTGAATGGTTCAAGCTTACCACAATTCATACGAATAAACACAGATACGTTGATTAGCAATGAATTCTGGCACAAACTGGCACAAATTTCCTTCTGCTTATCTTCCAGGCTTTTATTTAGCCAAATATATGCTGGCTTCAACGCACTGATGCTTTATCAAGCTTCTTTAACAAGTGGTCTCGGACTACCTCTCCCCAGTGTGTATATCAGCGAGACTGGCCAATGAGCCACGTTTCGACAAGTGTTTGAAAAAATGTTACCTTTCCCCGTTCCCCTAACAACCAAGATAGTATTTATAGCCCGACCAATCGTGGTTAGGCTTTCATTTGTTGCGCTCCAATCAATTTGGAGTTTACATGGTAGGCTATTTCTGTAACGTAAATTTTTTTCAAACACGTTAAAAAAAAATCTTATGAGCAGAAATGATTTTATGCTGTCAGGCACCCCCAATATTTTATTTTGGGTATAATTTATTAATTCCTGGACTATTTGCGTAACGTTTTACATATTATTTGTCAGCAAGCCCTAAGGAACCCAAAAATACAAATTTAAAGGAGCTACGTGGCTGCGTTCAAAATATGCAATTTCTTCTACCTCCTGGTTCGAAGATGTGCTGTCTGGGTACTGTTATGTTTTCAACCGTAAACCCATCTAATGTTATCTTTCTAATAAGAGTCTGTTATGATTTATAAACCTAACTCTGGGAAAGGGTAGTGTATTTTATCACTGTCCGTCTGAAAAAAATTAGTGCATGTAGACTTACACGCGTGATGGCAGCATTTGCGTATCGCGCGAAGCGTGTTTAGTGTTCGGCTTTCTGCCTCTCCCTTCTCGCTATCCTTTTGTCCATCTGTTCGTTCGTTTTGGTAACGTAATGTAGAAAAGACATGAATGGAATTTAAAATTTAGGTCATTACGCAGTACGTCTCAATGTTTTTCCAAGAAATACAGCACACGTTTCATTGAAGAAAGCGGGTAATAATACAGTAAGCTTTTATATCAACGTGAAAGCGTTACAATTTGCAGACGAAGCAGAAAACAAGGGGGATTTCGAGTACATTCCTTGTGACAGCACTGTCATTTTACCATTGCTCTTCTCTTTATTAATTTTATTTGTTAGGCTTCATATTTACCTAATAATTTATATATGTGGATTAGAATATTCATGACAGATGG